>CAWZYM010000367.1:0-130000 GCA_963966185.1 Rhabditoides inermis | reverse complement strand
CTTTAGAATAGACGAGAGAGAGAGAGAGAGAGAGAGAGAGAGAGAGAGAGAAAGAGAGAGAGAGATGAGAGAGAAAGAGCGGGAAGGGGGAAGAGAGAGGGAAGGAGAGTAGACAAAAGAAATAATATTACAGGTACTGTCTCTAGAAAGTTGCTATCATCGCAGCAGAGACGTAACCAGTATCCAGAAAAGAGCAAAGTACGTTTTTTTTTATAGAAAGTCGTTGTCACTGCAGCGGAGACATAAGATAGAAGATAGCATAGAACTGTCTCTGAATAAAAGAGAAAGAGAGAGAGAGAGAGAGGGAGAGAGAGAGAGAGAGGAAAACAGAGAGTGTGTAAATTGTAAAAAGGAGAAAGAGAGATAATTTTATAGAGTGGAAGAGAGAATACACGTGAAAAAGTTAGACATGTGTGGACCTTAATGATGATATCACTCCGCAAGAATCAGTAGAGAGTAATCAGGGATATTTTTTTACAAGGTGAACTATTTTTCTATTTTTCTATTCTTGTATACCTAGTGCGGAGGCGCGCAACAGCGCGCCGGAGCGCTAGTCTTGAAATAATGTTGCCACTCTACTCTCAGCTTCCCACATTCTCCTTTCCTCCCTTCCGGGAGAGCCACAGCCCCGGCTCTGCACTTTGAAACCGCTACACACCCCTACACACGTGTCATATCCCCACACTTCTCTACACCGTGTCAAAAATGGATTCAACTTTCTACACTGGTGTCGTGGTGTGTAGCTCTTTCTACACCACCGTGTAGAGCTGCGTAGAAAACTCATTGTGTAGTACACGGTGTACGACTTTACCTGAGGTCGGCCGACGTTTCTCCGTCCACTCCAGCCCTCATCTGCTAACATCGGTTGACATCGGCCGACGTCGGCCGACGTTTCTCCGTCCACTCCAGCCCTCATCTGCTAACATCGGTTGACATCGGCCGACGTCGGCCAACGTTTCTCTGTTCAATCCAGCACTCATCTGCCGGCATCAGTTGACATCGGCCGACGTCGGCCGACGTTTCTCTGTCCACTCCTGCCCTCATCTGCTAACATCGGTTGACATCGGCCGACGTCGGCCGACGTTTCTCTGTTCACTCCAGCCCTCATCTGCCAACATCGGTTGACATCGGCCGACGTCGGCCAACGTTTCTCTGTTCAATCCAGCACTCATCTAGCCAACATCGGTTGACATCGGCCGACGTCGGCCGACGTTTCTCTGTTCACTCCAGCCCTCATCTGTCAACATCGGTTGACATCGGCCGACGTCGGCCGACGTTTCTCTGTCAACTCCACCCCGCATCGCAACCAATATCGGCTGACGTCGGCCGACGTTTCTCTGTTCACTTCAGCCCTCATCTAGCCAACATCGGTTGACATCGGCCGACGTCGGCCGACGTTTCTCTGTTCACTCCAGCCCTCATCTGCCAACATCGGTTGACATCGGCCGACGTCGGCCGACGTTTCTCTGTTCAATCCAGCCCTCATCTGCCAACATCGGTTGACATGGCTGACATCGGCCGACGTCGGCCGACGTTTTTTTCTGTCAACTCCACCCCGCATCGCAACCGATCATCCGCCGACATCGAAAAAAAACATCGGCTGACATCGGCCGACGTCGGCCGACGTTTCTCTGTTCACTCCAGCCCTCATCTGCCAACATCGGTTGACATCGGCCGACGTCGGCCGACGTTTCTCTGTTCACTTCAGCCCTCATCTGCCAACATCGGTTGACATCGGCCGACGTCGGCCGACGTTTCTCTGTTCACTTCAGCCCTCATCTGCCGGCATCGGTTGACATCGGCCGACGTCGGCCGACGTTTCTCTGTTCACTCCAGCCCTCATCTGCCAACATCGGTTGACATCGGCCGACGTCGGCCGACGTTTCTCTGTTCACTTCAGCCCTCATCTGCCGGCATCGGTTGACATCGGCCGACGTCGGCCGACGTTTCTCCGTCCACTCCAGCCCTCATCTGCTAACATCGGTTGACATCGGCCGACGTCGGCCGACGTTTCTCCGTCCACTCCAGCCCTCATCTGCTAACATCGGTTGACATCGGCCGACGTCGGCCAACGTTTCTCTGTTCAATCCAGCACTCATCTGCCGGCATCAGTTGACATCGGCCGACGTCGGCCGACGTTTCTCTGTCCACTCCTGCCCTCATCTGCTAACATCGGTTGACATCGGCCGACGTCGGCCGACGTTTCTCTGTTCACTCCAGCCCTCATCTGCCAACATCGGTTGACATCGGCCGACGTCGGCCGACGTTTCTCTGTTCACTCCAGCCCTCATCTGCCAACATCGGTTGACATCGGCCGACGTCGGCCGACGTTTCTCTGTTCAATCCAGCCCTCATCTGCTAACATCGGCCGACATCGGCCGACGTTGGCCGACGTTTCTCTGTTCAATCCAGCCCTCATCTGCTAACATCGGTTGACATCGGCCGACGTCGGCCGACGTTTCTCTGTTCACTCCAGCCCTCATCTGCCAACATCGGTTGACATCGGCCGACGTCGGCCGACCTTTCTCTGTCCACTCCAGCCCTCATCTGCTAACATCGGTTGACATCGGCCGACGTCGGCCGACGTTTCTCTGTTCACTCCAGCCCTCATCTGCCAACATCGGTTGACATCGGCCGACGTCGGCCAACGTTTTTCTGTTCAATCCAGCACTCATCTAGCCAAAATCGGTTGACATCGGCCGACGTAGGCCGACGTTTCTCTGTTCACTCCAGCCCTCATCTGCCAACATCGGTTGACATCGGCCGACGTCGGCCGACGTTTTTCTGTCAACTCCACCCCGCATCGCAACCAATATCGGCTGACATGGCTGACATCGGCCGACGTCGGCCGACGTTTTTTTTCTGTCAACTCCACCTGTTCACTTCAGCCCTCATCTGCCAACATCGGTTGACATCGGCCGACGTCGGCCGACGTTTCTCTGTTCAATCCAGCCCTCATCTGCTAACCTCAATTGACATCGGCCGACGCCGACGTTTCTCTGTTAACTCCACTCCTCATCACAACCGACATCGGCTGACATCGGCCGACGTCGGCCGACGTTGGCCGACGTTTCTCTGTTCAATCCAGCTCTCATCTGCTAACATCGGTTGACATCGGCCGACGTCGGCCGACGTTTCTCTGTCCACTCCAGCCCTCATCTGCTAACATCGGTTGACATCGGCCGACGTCGGCCGACGTTTCTCTGTTCACTCCAGCCTTCATTTGCCAACATCGGTTGACATCGGCCGACGTCGGCCGACGTTTCTCTGTTCAATCCAGCCCTCATCTGCTAACCTCAATTGACATCGGCCGACGCCGACGTTTCTCTGTTAACTCCACTCCTCATCACACCCGACATCGGCTGACATCGGCCGACGTCGGCCGACGTTTTTCTGTCAACTCCAGTATTCATCCGCCGACATCGACAAACATCGGCCGACATCGGCCGACGTTGGCCGACGTTTCTCTGTTCAATCCAGCCCTCATCTGCCAACATCGGTTGACATCGGCCGACGTCGGCCGACCTTTCTCTGTCCACTCCAGCCCTCATCTGCTAACATCGGTTGACATCGGCCGACGTCGGCCGACGTTTCTCTGTTCACTCCAGCCCTCATCTGCCAACATCGGTTGACATCGGCCGACGTCGGCCGACGTTTCTCTGTTCACTTCAGCCCTCATCTGCCGGCATCGGTTGACATCGGCCGACGTCGGCCGACGTTTCTCTGTTCACTCCAGCCCTCATCTGCCAACATCGGTTGACATCGGCCGACGTCGGCCGACGTTTCTCTGTTCACTTCAGCCCTCATCTGCCGGCATCGGTTGACATCGGCCGACGTCGGCCGACGTTTCTCCGTCCACTCCAGCCCTCATCTGCTAACATCGGTTGACATCGGCCGACGTCGGCCGACGTTTCTCCGTCCACTCCAGCCCTCATCTGCTAACATCGGTTGACATCGGCCGACGTCGGCCAACGTTTCTCTGTTCAATCCAGCACTCATCTGCCGGCATCAGTTGACATCGGCCGACGTCGGCCGACGTTTCTCTGTCCACTCCTGCCCTCATCTGCTAACATCGGTTGACATCGGCCGACGTCGGCCGACGTTTCTCTGTTCACTCCAGCCCTCATCTGCCAACATCGGTTGACATCGGCCGACGTCGGCCGACGTTTCTCTGTTCACTCCAGCCCTCATCTGCCAACATCGGTTGACATCGGCCGACGTCGGCCGACGTTTCTCTGTTCAATCCAGCCCTCATCTGCTAACATCGGCCGACATCGGCCGACGTTGGCCGACGTTTCTCTGTTCAATCCAGCCCTCATCTGCTAACATCGGTTGACATCGGCCGACGTCGGCCGACGTTTCTCTGTTCACTCCAGCCCTCATCTGCCAACATCGGTTGACATCGGCCGACGTCGGCCAACGTTTTTCTGTTCAATCCAGCCCTCATCTGCCAACATCGGTTGACATCGGCCGACGTCGGCCGACGTTTTTCTGTCAACTCCACCCCGCATCGCAACCAATATCGGCTGACATGGCTGACATCGGCCGACGTCGGCCGACGTTTTTTTTCTGTCAACTCCACCTGTTCACTTCAGCCCTCATCTGCCAACATCGGTTGACATCGGCCGACGTCGGCCGACGTTTCTCTGTTCAATCCAGCCCTCATCTGCTAACCTCAATTGACATCGGCCGACGCCGACGTTTCTCTGTTAACTCCACTCCTCATCACAACCGACATCGGCTGACATCGGCCGACGTCGGCCGACGTTGGCCGACGTTTCTCTGTTCAATCCAGCTCTCATCTGCTAACATCGGTTGACATCGGCCGACGTCGGCCGACGTTTATCTGTCCACTCCAGCCCTCATCTGCTAACATCGGTTGACATCGGCCGACGTCGGCCGACGTTTCTCTGTTCACTCCAGCCTTCATTTGCCAACATCGGTTGACATCGGCCGACGTCGGCCGACGTTTCTCTGTTCAATCCAGCCCTCATCTGCTAACCTCAATTGACATCGGCCGACGCCGACGTTTCTCTGTTAACTCCACTCCTCATCACACCCGACATCGGCTGACATCGGCCGACGTCGGCCGACGTTTTTCTGTCAACTCCAGTATTCATCCGCCGACATCGACAAACATCGGCCGACATCGGCCGACGTTGGCCGACGTTTCTCTGTTCAATCCAGCCCTCATCTGCCAACATCGGTTGACATCGGCCGACGTCGGCCGACCTTTCTCTGTCCACTCCAGCCCTCATCTGCTAACATCGGTTGACATCGGCCGACGTCGGCCGACGTTTCTCTGTTCACTCCAGCCCTCATCTGCCAACATCGGTTGACATCGGCCGACGTCGGCCGACGTTTCTCTGTTCACTTCAGCCCTCATCTGCCGGCATCGGTTGACATCGGCCGACGTCGGCCGACGTTTCTCTGTTCACTCCAGCCCTCATCTGCCAACATCGGTTGACATCGGCCGACGTCGGCCGACGTTTCTCTGTTCACTTCAGCCCTCATCTGCCGGCATCGGTTGACATCGGCCGACGTCGGCCGACGTTTCTCCGTCCACTCCAGCCCTCATCTGCTAACATCGGTTGACATCGGCCGACGTCGGCCAACGTTTCTCTGTTCAATCCAGCACTCATCTGCCGGCATCAGTTGACATCGGCCGACGTCGGCCGACGTTTCTCTGTCCACTCCTGCCCTCATCTGCTAACATCGGTTGACATCGGCCGACGTCGGCCGACGTTTCTCTGTTCACTCCAGCCCTCATCTGCCAACATCGGTTGACATCGGCCGACGTCGGCCGACGTTTCTCTGTTCACTCCAGCCCTCATCTGCCAACATCGGTTGACATCGGCCGACGTCGGCCGACGTTTCTCTGTTCAATCCAGCCCTCATCTGCTAACATCGGCCGACATCGGCCGACGTTGGCCGACGTTTCTCTGTTCAATCCAGCCCTCATCTGCTAACATCGGTTGACATCGGCCGACGTCGGCCGACGTTTCTCTGTTCACTCCAGCCCTCATCTGCCAACATCGGTTGACATCGGCCGACGTCGGCCGACCTTTCTCTGTCCACTCCAGCCCTCATCTGCTAACATCGGTTGACATCGGCCGACGTCGGCCGACGTTTCTCTGTTCAATCCAGCCCTCATCTGCTAACATCGGCCGACATCGGCCGACGTTGGCCGACGTTTCTCTGTTCAATCCAGCCCTCATCTGCTAACATCGGTTGACATCGGCCGACGTCGGCCGACGTTTCTCTGTTCACTCCAGCCCTCATCTGCCAACATCGGTTGACATCGGCCGACGTCGGCCGACCTTTCTCTGTCCACTCCAGCCCTCATCTGCTAACATCGGTTGACATCGGCCGACGTCGGCCGACGTTTCTCTGTTCACTCCAGCCCTCATCTGCCAACATCGGTTGACATCGGCCGACGTCGGCCAACGTTTTTCCGTTCAATCCAGCACTCATCTAGCCAAAATCGGTTGACATCGGCCGACGTCGGCCGACGTTTCTCTGTTCACTCCAGCCCTCATCTGCCAACATCGGTTGACATCGGCCGACGTCGGCCGACGTTTTTCTGTCAACTCCACCCCGCATCGCAACCAATATCGGCTGACATGGCTGACATCGGCCGACGTCGGCCGACGTTTTTTTTCTGTCAACTCCACCTGTTCACTTCAGCCCTCATCTGCCAACATCGGTTGACATCGGCCGACGTCGGCCGACGTTTCTCTGTTCAATCCAGCCCTCATCTGCTAACCTCAATTGACATCGGCCGACGCCGACGTTTCTCTGTTAACTCCACTCCTCATCACAACCGACATCGGCTGACATCGGCCGACGTCGGCCGACGTTGGCCGACGTTTCTCTGTTCAATCCAGCTCTCATCTGCTAACATCGGTTGACATCGGCCGACGTCGGCCGACGTTTCTCTGTCCACTCCAGCCCTCATCTGCTAACATCGGTTGACATCGGCCGACGTCGGCCGACGTTTCTCTGTTCACTCCAGCCCTCATTTGCCAACATCGGTTGACATCGGCCGACGTCGGCCGACGTTTCTCTGTTCAATCCAGCCCTCATCTGCTAACCTCAATTGACATCGGCCGACGCCGACGTTTCTCTGTTAACTCCACTCCTCATCACACCCGACATCGGCTGACATCGGCCGACGTCGGCCGACGTTTTTCTGTCAACTCCAGTATTCATCCGCCGACATCGACAAACATCGGCCGACATCGGCCGACGTTGGCCGACGTTTTTCTGTTCAATCCAGCCCTCATCTGCTAACATCGGTTGACATCGGCCGACGTCGGCCGACGTTTCTCTGTTCACTCCAGCCCTCATCTGCCAACATCGGTTGACATCGGCCGACGTCGGCCGACCTTTCTCTGTCCACTCCAGCCCTCATCTGCTAACATCGGTTGACATCGGCCGACGTCGGCCGACGTTTCTCTGTTCACTCCAGCCCTCATCTGCCAACATCGGTTGACATCGGCCGACGTCGGCCAACGTTTCTCTGTTCAATCCAGCACTCATCTAGCCAAAATCGGTTGACATCGGCCGACGTCGGCCGACGTTTCTCTGTTCACTCCAGCCCTCATCTGCCAACATCGGTTGACATCGGCCGACGTCAGCTGACGTTTTTCTGTCAACTCCACCCCGCATCGCAACCAATATCGGCTGACATGGCTGACATCGGCCGACGTCGGCCGACGTTTTTTTTCTGTCAACTCCACCTGTTCACTTCAGCCCTCATCTGCCAACATCGGTTGACATCGGCCGACGTCGGCCGACGTTTCTCTGTTCAATCCAGCCCTCATCTGCTAACCTCAATTGACATCGGCCGACGCCGACGTTTCTCTGTTAACTCCACTCCTCATCACAACCGACATCGGCTGACATCGGCCGACGTCGGCCGACGTTGGCCGACGTTTCTCTGTTCAATCCAGCCCTCATCTGCTAACATCGGTTGACATCGGCCGACGTCGGCCGACGTTTCTCTGTCCACTCCAGCCCTCATCTGCTAACATCGGTTGACATCGGCCGACGTCGGCCGACGTTTCTCTGTTCACTCCAGCCCTCATCTGCCAACATCGGTTGACATCGGCCGACGTCGGCCAACGTTTCTCTGTTCAATCCAGCACTCATCTAGCCAACATCGGTTGACATCGGCCGACGTCGGCCGACGTTTCTCTGTTCACTCCAGCCCTCATCTGTCAACATCGGTTGACATCGGCCGACGTCGGCCGACGTTTTTCTGTCAACTCCACCCCGCATCGCAACCAATATCGGCCGACGTCGGCCGACGTTTCTCTGTTCAATCCAGCCCTCATCTGCCAACATCGGTTGACATGGCTGACATCGGCCGACGTCGGCCGACGTTTTTTTCTGTCAACTCCACCCCGCATCGCAACCGATCATCCGCCGACATCGAAAAAAAACATCGGCTGACATCGGCCGACGTCGGCCGACGTTTCTCTGTTCACTCCAGCCCTCATCTGCCAACATCGGTTGACATCGGCCGACGTCGGCCGACGTTTCTCTGTTCACTTCAGCCCTCATCTGCCAACATCGGTTGACATCGGCCGACGTCGGCCGACGTTTCTCTGTTCACTTCAGCCCTCATCTGCCGGCATAGGTTGACAACGGCCGACGTCGGCCGACGTTTCTCTGTTCACTCCAGCCCTCATCTGCCAACATCGGTTGACATCGGCCGACGTCGGCCGACGTTTCTCTGTCCACTCCAGCCCTCATCTGCTAACATCGGTTGACGTCGGCCGACGTCGGCCGACGTTTCTCTGTTCACTCCAGCCCTCATCTGCCAACATCGGTTGACATCGGCCGACGTCGGCCGACGTTTCTCTGTTCAATCCAGCCCTCATCTGCTAACATCGGTTGACATCGGCCGACGTCGGCCGACGTTTCTCTGTTCACTCCAGCCCTTATCTGCCAACATCGGTTGACATCGGCCGACGTCGGCCGACGTTTCTCTGTTCACTCCAGCCCTCATCTGCCAACATCGGTTGACATCGGCCGACGTCGGCCGACGTTTCTCTGTTCAATCCAGCCCTCATCTGCTAACATCGGTTGACATCGGCCGACGTCGGCCGACGTTTCTCTGTTCACTCCAGCCCTTATCTGCCAACATCGGTTGACATCGGCCGACGTCGGCCGACGTTTCTCTGTTCACTCCAGCCCTCATCTGCCAACATCGGTTGACATCGGCCGACGTCGGCCGACGTTTCTCTGTCCACTCCTGCCCTCAGCTGCTAACATCGGTTGACATCGGCCGACGTCGGCCGACGTTTCTCTGTTCACTCCAGCCCTCATCTGCCAACATCGGTTAACATCGGCCGACGTCGGCCAACGTTTCTCTGTTCAATCCAGCCCTCATCTGCCAACATCGGCTGACATCGGCCGACGTCGGCCGACGTTTTCCTGTCAACTCCAGTATTCATCCGCCGACATCGACAAACATCGGCCGACATCGGCCGACGTTGGCCGACGTTTCTCTGTTCAATCCAGCCCTCATCTGCTAACATCGGTTGACGTTTCTCTGTTCAATCCAGCACTCACCTGCCGGCATCGGCTCACACCAGCCAACATCGGCCGACGTTTCTCTGTTCAATCCAGCACTCATCTAGCCAAAATCGGTTGACATCGGCCGACGTCGGCCGACGTTTCTCTGTTCACTCCAGCCCTCATCTGCCAACATCGGTTGACATCGGCCGACGTCGGCCGACGTTTTTCTGTCAACTCCACCCCGCATCGCAACCAATATCGGCTGACATGGCTGACATCGGCCGACGTCGGCCGACGTTTTTTTTCTGTCAACTCCACCTGTTCACTTCAGCCCTCATCTGCCAACATCGGTTGACATCGGCCGACGTCGGCCGACGTTTCTCTGTTCAATCCAGCCCTCATCTGCTAACCTCAATTGACATCGGCCGACGCCGACGTTTCTCTGTTAACTCCACTCCTCATCACAACCGACATCGGCTGACATCGGCCGACGTCGGCCGACGTTGGCCGACGTTTCTCTGTTCAATCCAGCTCTCATCTGCTAACATCGGTTGACATCGGCCGACGTCGGCCGACGTTTCTCTGTCCACTCCAGCCCTCATCTGCTAACATCGGTTGACATCGGCCGACGTCGGCCGACGTTTCTCTGTTCACTCCAGCCCTCATTTGCCAACATCGGTTGACATCGGCCGACGTCGGCCGACGTTTCTCTGTTCAATCCAGCCCTCATCTGCTAACCTCAATTGACATCGGCCGACGCCGACGTTTCTCTGTTAACTCCACTCCTCATCACACCCGACATCGGCTGACATCGGCCGACGTCGGCCGACGTTTTTCTGTCAACTCCAGTATTCATCCGCCGACATCGACAAACATCGGCCGACATCGGCCGACGTTGGCCGACGTTTTTCTGTTCAATCCAGCCCTCATCTGCTAACATCGGTTGACATCGGCCGACGTCGGCCGACGTTTCTCTGTTCACTCCAGCCCTCATCTGCCAACATCGGTTGACATCGGCCGACGTCGGCCGACCTTTCTCTGTCCACTCCAGCCCTCATCTGCTAACATCGGTTGACATCGGCCGACGTCGGCCGACGTTTCTCTGTTCACTCCAGCCCTCATCTGCCAACATCGGTTGACATCGGCCGACGTCGGCCAACGTTTCTCTGTTCAATCCAGCACTCATCTAGCCAAAATCGGTTGACATCGGCCGACGTCGGCCGACGTTTCTCTGTTCACTCCAGCCCTCATCTGCCAACATCGGTTGACATCGGCCGACGTCAGCTGACGTTTTTCTGTCAACTCCACCCCGCATCGCAACCAATATCGGCTGACATGGCTGACATCGGCCGACGTCGGCCGACGTTTTTTTTCTGTCAACTCCACCTGTTCACTTCAGCCCTCATCTGCCAACATCGGTTGACATCGGCCGACGTCGGCCGACGTTTCTCTGTTCAATCCAGCCCTCATCTGCTAACCTCAATTGACATCGGCCGACGCCGACGTTTCTCTGTTAACTCCACTCCTCATCACAACCGACATCGGCTGACATCGGCCGACGTCGGCCGACGTTGGCCGACGTTTCTCTGTTCAATCCAGCCCTCATCTGCTAACATCGGTTGACATCGGCCGACGTCGGCCGACGTTTCTCTGTCCACTCCAGCCCTCATCTGCTAACATCGGTTGACATCGGCCGACGTCGGCCGACGTTTCTCTGTTCACTCCAGCCCTCATCTGCCAACATCGGTTGACATCGGCCGACGTCGGCCAACGTTTCTCTGTTCAATCCAGCACTCATCTAGCCAACATCGGTTGACATCGGCCGACGTCGGCCGACGTTTCTCTGTTCACTCCAGCCCTCATCTGTCAACATCGGTTGACATCGGCCGACGTCGGCCGACGTTTTTCTGTCAACTCCACCCCGCATCGCAACCAATATCGGCCGACGTCGGCCGACGTTTCTCTGTTCAATCCAGCCCTCATCTGCCAACATCGGTTGACATGGCTGACATCGGCCGACGTCGGCCGACGTTTTTTTCTGTCAACTCCACCCCGCATCGCAACCGATCATCCGCCGACATCGAAAAAAAACATCGGCTGACATCGGCCGACGTCGGCCGACGTTTCTCTGTTCACTCCAGCCCTCATCTGCCAACATCGGTTGACATCGGCCGACGTCGGCCGACGTTTCTCTGTTCACTTCAGCCCTCATCTGCCAACATCGGTTGACATCGGCCGACGTCGGCCGACGTTTCTCTGTTCACTTCAGCCCTCATCTGCCGGCATAGGTTGACAACGGCCGACGTCGGCCGACGTTTCTCTGTTCACTCCAGCCCTCATCTGCCAACATCGGTTGACATCGGCCGACGTCGGCCGACGTTTCTCTGTCCACTCCAGCCCTCATCTGCTAACATCGGTTGACGTCGGCCGACGTCGGCCGACGTTTCTCTGTTCACTCCAGCCCTCATCTGCCAACATCGGTTGACATCGGCCGACGTCGGCCGACGTTTCTCTGTTCAATCCAGCCCTCATCTGCTAACATCGGTTGACATCGGCCGACGTCGGCCGACGTTTCTCTGTTCACTCCAGCCCTTATCTGCCAACATCGGTTGACATCGGCCGACGTCGGCCGACGTTTCTCTGTTCACTCCAGCCCTCATCTGCCAACATCGGTTGACATCGGCCGACGTCGGCCGACGTTTCTCTGTTCAATCCAGCCCTCATCTGCTAACATCGGTTGACATCGGCCGACGTCGGCCGACGTTTCTCTGTTCACTCCAGCCCTTATCTGCCAACATCGGTTGACATCGGCCGACGTCGGCCGACGTTTCTCTGTTCACTCCAGCCCTCATCTGCCAACATCGGTTGACATCGGCCGACGTCGGCCGACGTTTCTCTGTCCACTCCTGCCCTCAGCTACTAACATCGGTTGACATCGGCCGACGTCGGCCGACGTTTCTCTGTTCACTCCAGCCCTCATCTGCCAACATCGGTTAACATCGGCCGACGTCGGCCAACGTTTCTCTGTTCAATCCAGCCCTCATCTGCCAACATCGGCTGACATCGGCCGACGTCGGCCGACGTTTTCCTGTCAACTCCAGTATTCATCCGCCGACATCGACAAACATCGGCCGACATCGGCCGACGTTGGCCGACGTTTCTCTGTTCAATCCAGCCCTCATCTGCTAACATCGGTTGACGTTTCTCTGTTCAATCCAGCACTCACCTGCCGGCATCGGCTCACACCAGCCAACATCGGCCGACGTTTCTCTGTTCACTCCAGCCCTCATCTGCCAACATCGGTTGACATCGGCCGACGTCGGCCGACGTTTCTCTGTTCAATACAGCCCTCATCTGCTAACCTCAATTGACATCGGCCGACGCCGACGTTTCTCTGTTAACTCCACTCCTCATCACAACCGACATCGGCTGACATCGGCCGACGTCGGCCGACGTTTTTCTGTCAACTCCAGTATTCATCCGCCGACATCGACAAACATCGGCCGACATCGGCCGACGTTGGCCGACGTTTCTCTGTTCAATCCAGCCCTCATCTGCTAACATCGGTTGACGTTTCTCTGTTCAATCCAGCACTCATCTGCCGGCATCGGCTCACATCAGCCAACATCGGCCGACGTTTCTCTGTTCACTCCAGCACTCATCTGCCGACATCGGCAGACACCGGCCGACGTCGGCCGACGTTTCTCTGTTCACTCCAGCTTTCAGTTGCCGACATCGGCTGACATTGGCCGACGTCGGCCGACGTTTCTCTGTTCAATCCAGCACTCATCTGCCGGCATCGGCTCACATCAGCCAACATCGGCCGACGTTTCTCTGTTAACTCCACTCCTCATCGCAACCGACATCGGCTGACATCGGCCGACGTCGGCCGACGTTTCTCTGTTCAATCCAGCACTCATCTGCCGACATCGGCTCACATCAGCCAACATCGGCCGACGTTTCTCTGTTAACTCCACTCCTCATTGCAACCGACATCGGCTGACATCGGCCGACGTCGGCCGACGTTTCTCTGTTCACTCCAGCTTTCAGTTGCCAACATCGTTTGACATCGGCCGACGTCGGCCGACGTTTCTCTGTTCACTCCAGCCCTCATCTGCCAACATCGGTTGACATCGGCCGACGTCGGCCGACGTTTCTCTGTTCAATCCAGCCTTCATCTGCTAACCTCAATTGACATCGGCCGACGCCGACGTTTCTCTGTTAACTCCACTCCTCATCACAACCGACATCGGCTGACATCGGCCGACGTCGGCCGACGTTTTTCTGTCAACTCCAGTATTCATCCGCCGACATCGACAAACATCGGCCGACATCGGCCGACGTTGGCCGACGTTTCTCTGTTCAATCCAGCCCTCATCTGATAACATCGGTTGACATCGGCCGACGTCGGCCGACGTTTCTCTGTCCACTCCAGCCCTCATCTGCTAACATCGGTTGACATCGGCCGACGTCGGCCGACGTTTCTCTGTTCACTCCAGCCCTCATCTGCCAACATCGGTTGACATCGGCCGACGTCGGCCAACGTTTCTCTGTTCAATCCAGCACTCATCTGCCGGCATCGGTTGACATCGGCCGACGTCGGCCGATGTTTCTCTGTTCACTTCAGCCCTCATCTGCCAACATCGGTTGACATCGGCCGACGTCGGCCAACGTTTTTCTGTTCAATCCAGCACTCATCTGCCGGCATCAGTTGACATCGGCCGACGTCGGCCGACGTTTCTCTGTCCACTCCTGCCCTCATCTGCTAACATCGGTTGACATCGGCCGACGTCGGCCGACGTTTCTCTGTTCACTCCAGCCCTCATCTGCCAACATCGGTTGACATCGGCCGACGTCGGCCGGCGTTTCTCTGTTCACTCCAGCCCTCATCTGCCAACATCGGTTGACATCGGCCGACGTCGGCCGACGTTTCTCTGTTCACTCCAGCCCTCATCTGCCAACATCGGTTGACATCGGCCGACGTCGGCCGACGTTTCTCTGTTCAATCCAGCCTTCATCTGCTAACCTCAATTGACATCGGCCGACGCCGACGTTTCTCTGTTAACTCCACTCCTCATCACAACCGACATCGGCTGACATCGGCCGACGTCGGCCGACGTTTTTCTGTCAACTCCAGTATTCATCCGCCGACATCGACAAACATCGGCCGACATCGGCCGACGTTAATAATAATAATAATTGTTTATCCATAAAAAACAGTCAAGTACTAAATGGGGATATGGAAATGGGTTGGACGGCCGTGAGTCGAACAGCTCAGTTCCACGATCTCCGCAAGGCTAGACTGCAGCGCGCCCCTCAGAGGCACCCAAAGGGTGCTTGTGTGAGACACGCGCTCCCGGTAGAAAGCAGGCTGAAAGGTGAGAGCAGGGAAAGCCTGCTACGAGACAATACAATCACTGAAAGTATTCACGCGATATACTAAAGCCTAGTGGGGTCGTTAAGTGAGTGAAGCAAAAGAAACCTATTCAGGGCAATTTTGAATTCGTTCTTACGTTGATGGCAAACGGTTGAGCGGTCCAACTTATTCCAATAGTTCACCACACGGGCTGACACAAACGTTGGCTCAGAGCCTACGACGGGATAAGTGATTTTGAGTCCGTTAGAACGAAGTGAAGCAGCTCGTGAATCTCGGGGAATGAGTGCGAAAGGCATGTGCGGCGTGTTCATATATCCATAAAGATAGCGATGTACAATGCGAATATCATTTTTAATGCGTCTGAGCCATAGTGTTTCCAGAGAAAGGGAGGACAATCGAACTGCATACTGTGTTTTAGGCAGTAAAATTCGAGTGAAAGCCCTTTGCACCTTTTCTAGATCATTAATACATCCTTTGTTCATATGACAGAGAATTTCAGATCCATATTCTAGAGTAGGCCGTATCGAAATTTTATAGAAATTGAGAAACAATGCCGTATTTTTCGTAAATGTTCTTCTCAGAGTGTTGATACGACAATTTGCTTTCTGGATGACCTTTGATAGATGGATAGAAGGATCAAGGGTAGGGGTCATCCAAATACCAAGGTCGCGCACTACCTCCACGTTCGACAAAGTCACATTGTCGCATTGATATTTGTGCCTTGGATTTTTTTGCCAAAGTTTAGTACCTCGCATTTGGTAACAGACAACTTTAATTGTCGATCCGCAAGGAAATTTCTCACATTATTCAGATCTTGATTCAATTTTTTATGGAAGTCAGGAATGTCATGACTGATATAAAGTTTCAAGTCGTCAGCATACACTATATGTTCACTGTAAATTATTGTGTTTCTGTCAAGGTCGTTAATATACAGCAGGAAAAGGAGTGGCCCGAGAACCGATCCTTGTGGTACGCCGCTTATTACCGGTAGCCATTCGGAAAAGCTGGATCCGATACGTACTGATTGCCGCCTATCACTCAGATAACACAATAACCATTGCAGCACTTCTCGGTTTAGACCGTAACGTTTACATAGTATAAGCAGACGGCGATGACATACCGTATCAAATGCTTTACTCACGTCAAGATATATACAGTCTACATTAGTTTTCTTGGCTAGTTTTGACGAAATATAGCCCACAAACTCTATCATATTGGTTGTACAGCTTCTTCCATTGAGAAAACAATGTTGCGCTCTAGAGATTAAGTCGTTGTTCCAAAGATGATTACGCATTTGATACACAATAATGCGCTCCAAAACGCGGCATGTACAACAGGTAAGTGATATGGGTCTATAGTTAGTGCAACTTGAGTGGTCACCTTTCTTGAAAACAGGAACAACAATACTTTTTCTCCACGATTCTGGAACCGTACCACTCCTCATACTTTCTCTAAATATCAAAGACAGCGGTAGAGCGAGTACAACAGCTAGTGACTGTAACAGGATAGAGGGAATATCGTCGGGCCCACAACTTAGTTTGCGCTTTGTTCTTTTAAGATACTCATAGACAACATGGGCTGAAAGATCTACTTCCTGCATTTGAGAAATAGGCGTATTGATTTGTGGATCAAAATGCGCATTATTGTCAACTGTGAACACTGAAGCAAAATATTGATTGAACAGCGAAGCCCTTTCACTGTCGTTATCGACAACTCTACCAGATGCGTCTATTAGAGAGGGAATAGGTTGCGGAGGCGCCATCTTGTTTTTAACATATTGCCAATATTGCGTCGTGTTTTTGGACCTTAGGATATTCCTCTCCCTGTCACGAATACACATAGCCAGACTCTGCCTATACTCTCGCAAAAGTGCCTTATACCGTACTACATCATCTTGAAGGCCACTGTTTTTCTGTTTTATGTATGCTCGTCTAACCCGTTGCTTCAATTTTCCAAGCCAAATCGGAAACTCGCATAGTTGTGCAGATTTTAAAGGGACTCTTACAGATACACTTGTCATGACCTTATCACAAAACCTGTTGTACATTTCATTTAGATCGCAATTATTGAACAGAGAGAACCAGTTGACTGAACTGAGATCGATTTCCATCGCAGCATAGTCCGCCTTGCGGAAGTCACGACTTTTCCTCACTGATCGCGGTGCAGGTAATTTGAAACAACGGAAATCCGCTTCCACCATGAGATGGTCGCTGAACGCTATTCCTGTACGCAAATTTGTGAGAAGCTGATTGTCATCCGTTAAAATGAGATCGAGTGTGTTTTGACCTCGAGTGGGGAAATTTACAACTTGAAATAAACCGAGAGTGCTGCACAGATTTAGGAAGTTCCTAGCATGACTTGTCGTTGCATGGAGGTTTAGCCAATTCACATCAGGGAAATTGAGATCTCCCCCGACTACGAGGGAACCGCATATTGTGAGCGAACTCACAAAACTTTCGAATGACCCAACAAAGTTCGCATCGGACCCGGGTGGTCGATAAACGCCTATGATGGTCATGTCCTTCGCGCCGTATCCAATGGTGATACAGACCGCGTCGAAAGAGCGGCACGAAAACTGCTTCGCTATTTTACTCCGAAAGATGTTGGGTACGGATATCAAAACACCACCACCGCCTTTATGAGACCGAGAGACCGAGTAAGATGTTCTATTAGAAAAAGTAGGAACCGCGTCTGTTGGGGATAACCATGTCTCAGTGATTATAGCTAATTGGTTGGGATTTAGAGAGAAATGATGCGAAAAGGATAACATGGATTTATGATTTAAAGAGCGTGTATTACTTATAGACATGCTTAGTTCATCGCGTGACATACTATTCAGTGATTGATTATCACCGCATCAGATTTCCCCACTCCCCCACCTCCAGCTTCCTTGTCCACCGAGGTCTCCTTCCGAGCGAGCGCGCTTCCCTTGAACCGTCCGCGTCCGGCCAGTCCCACCTCCAGATCCCGCACGCAGTACCTGTAACTACCACAATCATCGTTAACAATGGAGACATAGTGCCTAAGCTGCTTATCCCTCTGACGCTCCATCCACGTGAGATCCGCACGAACGAAGCGACCGAGCCCAGCACGTCCGAGAACAGCGCGAACACGGCGAGTGGCGTCCGCGTCCCGCAGAGAGACTTTGACAGGGCGGTAACCTGGTCCGATCTTGATGTCCGGGCGGAACGCCTTGAGCACGAGGTCTTCAGTGAGTCCAGCTTCAATCACGGTCTTCTTGATGAGTTCAGTGAGCGACTCGGTAGTCTCGTCGTCCTTCTCCTCCAACCCAACGATCACACAACGCGAGTCCTTTCCTTCTTTGTCTCGCTCTTCTTTCAGCTTTCCGCTTTCCACGTACTCCTCGTACTGCCTGTTGCGTGGGACGCGCTTCTGAACATCCTCCAGCGAAAACGGATCATACTTGGTGACACGCGCGATGGTAGGCGGCGCGGATATCGATTGAGTATCGATCTTTTTCTCTATCATCGCAGTCAGCTTGGCAATCGTCTGCTGCTGAGAGGATATGGTACCTTGCTGCATCGTGATTGTCTCCTGCTGCTGCGCGAGCATCTCCTTCATCATCTGGTAGTTGTGCGCATCGACCAGAACATTCTTTTCGTTTTCGGCCATTGTTGAATTTCGGCCCGACCGGCCACGAGAGAAGACAACGAAGGAATGTCGATGCCGGCAGGCAACATCGGTTGAGGAACGAAGGAAATAAGGCTCGCGCCAGAATTTTCAAGTAGCGATATCCAAAGGACATGTTAGCAACAATGTGAAGTCTTCCAATTTATGTTAGTTAGATTCGCACGGTTCCATAGGGCAGATCACTAATCGACGGCATCTTTGTATCTTTCTCTGTTCAATCCAGCCCTCATCTGCTAACATCGGTTGACATCGGCCGACGTCGGCCGACGTTTCTCTGTCCACTCCAGCCCTCATCTGCTAACATCGGTTGACATCGGCCGACGTCGGCCGACGTTTCTCTGTTCACTCCAGCCCTCATCTGCCAACATCGGTTGACATCGGCCGACGTCGGCCAACGTTTCTCTGTTCAATCCAGCACTCATCTGCCGGCATCGGTTGACATCGGCCGACGTCGGCCGATGTTTCTCTCTTCACTTCAGCCCTCATCTGCCAACATCGGTTGACATCGGCCGACGTCGGCCAACGTTTTTCTGTTCAATCCAGCACTCATCTGCCGGCATCAGTTGACATCGGCCGACGTCGGCCGACGTTTCTCTGTCCACTCCTGCCCTCATCTGCTAACATCGGTTGACATCGGCCGACGTCGGCCGACGTTTCTCTGTTCACTCCAGCCCTCATCTGCCAACATCGGTTGACATCGGCCGACGTCGGCCGACGTTTCTCTGTCCACTCCTGCCCTCAGCTGCCAACATCGGTTGACATCGGCCGACGTCGGCCAACGTTTCTCTGTTCAATCCAGCACTCATCTGCCGGCATCGGTTGACATCGGCCGACGTCGGCCGATGTTTCTCTGTTCACTTCAGCCCTCATCTGCCAACCTCGGTTGACATCGGCCGACGTCGGCCAACGTTTTTCTGTTCAATCCAGCACTCATCTGCCGGCATCGGTTGACATCGGCCGACGTCGGCCGACGTTTCTCTGTTCACTTCAGTCCTCATCTGCCAACATCGGTTGACATCGGCCGACGTCGGCCAACGTTTCTCTGTTCAATCCAGCACTCATCTGCCGGCATCGGTTGACATCGGCCGACGTCGGCCGACGTTTCTCTGTTCACTCCAGCCCTCATCTGCCAACATCGGTTGACATCGGCCGACGTCGGCCGACGTTTCTCTGTTCACTCCAGCCCTCATCTGCCAACATCGGTTGACATCGGCCGACATCGGCCGACGTTTCTCTGTTCACTCCAGCCCTCATTTGCCAACATCGGTTGACATCGGCCGACGTCGGCCGACGTTTCTCTGTCCACTCCAGCCCTCATCTGCTAACATCGGTTGACATCGGCCGACGTCGGCCGACGTTTCTCTGTTCACTTCAGCCCTCATCTGCCAACATCGGTTGACATCGGCCGACGTCGGCCAACGTTTCTCTGTTCAATCCAGCACTCATCTGCCGGCATCGGTTGACATCGGCCGACGTCGGCCGACGTTTCTCTGTTCACTCCAGCCCTCATCTGCCAACATCGGTTGACATCGGCCGACGTCGGCCGACGTTTCTCTGTTCACTCCAGCCCTCATCTGCCAACATCGGTTGACATCGGCCGACGTCGGCCGACGTTTCTCTGTCCACTCCTGCCCTCAGCTGCCAACATCGGTTGACATCGGCCGACGTCGGCCAACGTTTCTCTGTTCAATCCAGCACTCATCTGCCGGCATCGGTTGACATCGGCCGACGTCGGCCGACGTTTCTCTGTTCACTTCAGTCCTCATCTGCTAACATCAGTTGACATCGGCCGACGTCGGCCGACGTTTCTCTGTCCACTCCAGCCCTCATCTGCTAACATCGGTTGACATCGGCCGACGTCGGCCGACGTTTCTCTGTTCACTCCAGCCCTCATCTGCCAACATCGGTTGACATCGGCCGACGTCGGCCAACGTTTCTCTGTTCAATCCAGCACTCATCTGCCGGCATCGGTTGACATCGGCCGACGTCGGCCGATGTTTCTCTGTTCACTTCAGCCCTCATCTGCCAACATCGGTTGACATCGGCCGACGTCGGCCAACGTTTTTCTGTTCAATCCAGCACTCATCTGCCGGCATCAGTTGACATCGGCCGACGTCGGCCGATGTTTCTCTGTTCACTTCAGCCCTCATCTGCCAACCTCGGTTGACATCGGCCGACGTCGGCCAACGTTTTTCTGTTCAATCCAGCACTCATCTGCCGGCATCGGTTGACATCGGCCGACGTCGGCCGACGTTTCTCTGTTCACTTCAGTCCTCATCTGCCAACATCGGTTGACATCGGCCGACGTCGGCCAACGTTTCTCTGTTCAATTCAGCACTCATCTGCCGGCATCGGTTGACATCGGCCGACGTCGGCCGACGTTTCTCTGTCCACTCCAGCCCTCATCTGCTAACATCGGTTGACATCGGCCGACGTCGGCCGACGTTTCTCTGTTCACTCCAGCCCTCATCTGCCAACATCGGTTGACATCGGCCGACGTCGGCCAACGTTTCTCTGTTCAATCCAGCACTCATCTGCCGGCATCGGTTGACATCGGCCGACGTCGGCCGATGTTTCTCTCTTCACTTCAGCCCTCATCTGCCAACATCGGTTGACATCGGCCGACGTCGGCCAACGTTTTTCTGTTCAATCCAGCACTCATCTGCCGGCATCAGTTGACATCGGCCGACGTCGGCCGACGTTTCTCTGTCCACTCCTGCCCTCATCTGCTAACATCGGTTGACATCGGCCGACGTCGGCCGACGTTTCTCTGTTCACTCCAGCCCTCATCTGCCAACATCGGTTGACATCGGCCGACGTCGGCCGACGTTTCTCTGTCCACTCCTGCCCTCAGCTGCCAACATCGGTTGACATCGGCCGACGTCGGCCAACGTTTCTCTGTTCAATCCAGCACTCATCTGCCGGCATCGGTTGACATCGGCCGACGTCGGCCGATGTTTCTCTGTTCACTTCAGCCCTCATCTGCCAACCTCGGTTGACATCGGCCGACGTCGGCCAACGTTTTTCTGTTCAATCCAGCACTCATCTGCCGGCATCGGTTGACATCGGCCGACGTCGGCCGACGTTTCTCTGTTCACTTCAGTCCTCATCTGCCAACATCGGTTGACATCGGCCGACGTCGGCCAACGTTTCTCTGTTCAATCCAGCACTCATCTGCCGGCATCGGTTGACATCGGCCGACGTCGGCCGACGTTTCTCTGTTCACTCCAGCCCTCATCTGCCAACATCGGTTGACATCGGCCGACGTCGGCCGACGTTTCTCTGTTCACTCCAGCCCTCATCTGCCAACATCGGTTGACATCGGCCGACATCGGCCGACGTTTCTCTGTTCACTCCAGCCCTCATTTGCCAACATCGGTTGACATCGGCCGACGTCGGCCGACGTTTCTCTGTCCACTCCAGCCCTCATCTGCTAACATCGGTTGACATCGGCCGACGTCGGCCGACGTTTCTCTGTTCACTTCAGCCCTCATCTGCCAACATCGGTTGACATCGGCCGACGTCGGCCAACGTTTCTCTGTTCAATCCAGCACTCATCTGCCGGCATCGGTTGACATCGGCCGACGTCGGCCGACGTTTCTCTGTTCACTCCAGCCCTCATCTGCCAACATCGGTTGACATCGGCCGACGTCGGCCGACGTTTCTCTGTTCACTCCAGCCCTCATCTGCCAACATCGGTTGACATCGGCCGACGTCGGCCGACGTTTCTCTGTCCACTCCTGCCCTCAGCTGCCAACATCAGTTGACATCGGCCGACGTCGGCCAACGTTTCTCTGTTCAATCCAGCACTCATCTGCCGGCATCGGTTGACATCGGCCGACGTCGGCCGACGTTTCTCTGTTCACTTCAGTCCTCATCTGCTAACATCAGTTGACATCGGCCGACGTCGGCCGACGTTTCTCTGTCCACTCCAGCCCTCATCTGCTAACATCGGTTGACATCGGCCGACGTCGGCCGACGTTTCTCTGTTCACTCCAGCCCTCATCTGCCAACATCGGTTGACATCGGCCGACGTCGGCCAACGTTTCTCTGTTCAATCCAGCACTCATCTGCCGGCATCGGTTGACATCGGCCGACGTCGGCCGATGTTTCTCTGTTCACTTCAGCCCTCATCTGCCAACATCGGTTGACATCGGCCGACGTCGGCCAACGTTTTTCTGTTCAATCCAGCACTCATCTGCCGGCATCAGTTGACATCGGCCGACGTCGGCCGATGTTTCTCTGTTCACTTCAGCCCTCATCTGCCAACCTCGGTTGACATCGGCCGACGTCGGCCAACGTTTTTCTGTTCAATCCAGCACTCATCTGCCGGCATCGGTTGACATCGGCCGACGTCGGCCGACGTTTCTCTGTTCACTTCAGTCCTCATCTGCCAACATCGGTTGACATCGGCCGACGTCGGCCAACGTTTCTCTGTTCAATCCAGCACTCATCTGCCGGCATCGGTTGACATCGGCCGACGTCGGCCGACGTTTCTCTGTTCACTCCAGCCCTCATCTGCCAACATCGGTTGACATCGGCCGACGTCGGCCGACGTTTCTCTGTTCACTCCAGCCCTCATCTGCCAACATCGGTTGACATCGGCCGACATCGGCCGACGTTTCTCTGTTCACTCCAGCCCTCATCTGCCAACATCGGTTGACATCGGCCGACGTCGGCCGACGTTTCTCTGTCCACTCCAGCCCTCATCTGCTAACATCGGTTGACATCGGCCGACGTCGGCCGACGTTTCTCTGTTCACTTCAGCCCTCATCTGCCAACATCGGTTGACATCGGCCGACGTCGGCCAACGTTTCTCTGTTCAATCCAGCACTCATCTGCCGGCATCGGTTGACATCGGCCGACGTCGGCCGACGTTTCTCTGTTCACTCCAGCCCTCATCTGCCAACATCGGTTGACATCGGCCGACGTCGGCCGACGTTTCTCTGTTCACTCCAGCCCTCATCTGCCAACATCGGTTGACATCGGCCGACATCGGCCGACGTTTCTCTGTTCACTCCAGCCCTCATCTGCCAACATCGGTTGACATCGGCCGACGTCGGCCGACGTTTCTCTGTCCACTCCAGCCCTCATCTGCTAACATCGGTTGACATCGGCCGACGTCGGCCGACGTTTCTCTGTTCACTCCAGCCCTCATCTGCCAACATCGGTTGACATCGGCCGACGTCGGCCGACGTTTCTCTGTTCACTCCAGCCCTCATCTGCCAACATCGGTTGACATCGGCCGACGTCGGCCGACGTTTCTCTGTTCACTCCAGCCCTCATCTGCCAACATCGGTTGACATCGGCCGACGTCGGCCAACGTTTCTCTGTTCAATCCAGCACTCATCTAGCCAACATCGGTTGACATCGGCCGACGTCGGCCGACGTTTCTCTGTTCACTCCAGCCCTCATCTGCCAACATCGGTTGACCTCGGCCGACGTTTTTCTGTCAACTCCAGTATTCATCCGCCGACATCGACAAACATCTGCCGGCATCGGTTGACGCCGGCCAACGTTTCTCTGTTTAATCCAGCGCTCATCTGCCGGCATCGGTTGACATCGGCCGACGTCGGCCACGTTTCTCTGTTCCCTCCAGCCCTCATCTGCCAACATCGGTTGACATCGGCCGACGTCGGCCGACGTTTCTCTGTTCAATCCAGCCCTCATCTGCTAACATCGGCTGACATCGGCCGACGTCGGCCGACGTTTCTCTGTTCAATTCAGCTCTCATCTGCCGACATCGGCTATTATCGGCTGACGTCGGTCGACGTTTATCTGTTCACTCCAGTTCTCATCTGCTAACATTGGTTGACATCGGCCGACGTTGGCCGACGTTTCTCTGTTCAATCCAGCCCTCATCTGCTAACATCGGCTGACATCGGCCGACGTCGGCCAACGTTTTTCTGTTCAATCCAGCACTCATCTGCCGGCATCGGTTGACATCGGCCGACGTCGGCCGACGTTTCTCTGTTCATTTCAGCCCTCATCTGCCTACATCGGTTGACATCGGCCGACGTCGGCCAACGTTTCTCTGTTCAATCCAGCACTCATCTGCCGGCATCGGTTGACATCGGCCGACGTCGGCCGACGTTTCTCTATTCACTCCAGCCCTCATCTGCTAACATCGGTTGACATCGGCCGACGTCGGCCGACGTTTCTCTGTTCACTCCAGCCCTCATCTGCCAACATCGGTTGACATCGGCCGACGTCGGCCGACGTTTCTCTGTTCACTCCAGCCCTCATCTGCCAACATCGGTTGACATCGGCCGACGTCGGCCGACCTTTCTCTGTTCACTCCAGCCCTCATCTGCCAACATCGGTTGACATCGGCCGACGTCGGCCAACGTTTCTCTGTTCAATCCAGCACTCATCTAGCCAACATCGGTTGACATCGGCCGACGTCGGCCGACGTTTCTCTGTTCACTCCAGCCCTCATCTGCTAACATCGGTTGACATCGGCCGACGTCGGCCGACGTTTCTCTGTTCACTCCAGCCCTCATCTGCCAACATCGGTTGACATCGGCCGACGTCGGCCAACGTTTCTCTGTTCAATCCAGCACTCATCTGCCGGCATCGGTTGACATCGGCCGACGTCGGCCGACGTTTCTCTGTTCATTTCAGCCCTCATCTGCCTACATCGGTTGACATCGGCCGACGTCGGCCAACGTTTCTCTGTTCAATCCAGCACTCATCTGCCGGCATCGGTTGACATCGGCCGACGTCGGCCGACGTTTCTCTATTCACTCCAGCCCTCATCTGCTAACATCGGTTGACATCGGCCGACGTCGGCCGACGTTTCTCTGTTCACTCCAGCCCTCATCTGCCAACATCGGTTGACATCGGCCGACGTCGGCCGACGTTTCTCTGTTCACTCCAGCCCTCATCTGCCAACATCGGTTGACATCGGCCGACGTCGGCCGACCTTTCTCTGTTCACTCCAGCCCTCATCTGCTAACATCGGTTGACATCGGCCGACGTCGGCCGACGTTTCTCTGTTCACTCCAGCCCTCATCTGCCAACATCGGTTGACATCGGCCGACGTCGGCCAACGTTTCTCTGTTCAATCCAGCACTCATCTAGCCAACATCGGTTGACATCGGCCGACGTCGGCCGACGTTTCTCTGTTCACTCCAGCCCTCATCTGCCAACATCGGTTGACATCGGCCGACGTCGGCCGACGTTTCTCTGTTCACTCCAGCCCTCATCTGCCAACATCGGTTGACATCGGCCGACATCGGCCGACGTTTCTCTGTTCACTCCAGCCCTCATCTGCCAACATCGGTTGACATCGGCCGACGTCGGCCGACGTTTCTCTGTCCACTCCAGCCCTCATCTGCTAACATCGGTTGACATCGGCCGACGTCGGCCGACGTTTCTCTGTTCACTCCAACCCTCATCTGCCAACATCGGTTGACATCGGCCGACGTCGGCCGACGTTTCTCTGTTCACTCCAGCCCTCATCTGCCAACATCGGTTGACATCGGCCGACGTCGGCCGACCTTTCTCTGTTCACTCCAGCCCTCATCTGCTAACATCGGTTGACATCGGCCGACGTCGGCCGACGTTTCTCTGTTCACTCCAGCCCTCATCTGCCAACATCGGTTGACATCGGCCGACGTCGGCCAACGTTTCTCTGTTCAATCCAGCACTCATCTAGCCAACATCGGTTGACATCGGCCGACGTCGGCCGACGTTTCTCTGTTCACTCCAGCCCTCATCTGCCAACATCGGTTGACCTCGGTCGACGTTTTTCTGTCAACTCCAGTATTCATCCGCCGACATCGACAAACATCTGCCGGCATCGGTTGACGCCGGCCAACGTTTCTCTGTTTAATCCAGCGCTCATCTGCCGGCATCGGTTGACATCGGCCGACGTCGGCCACGTTTCTCTGTTCCCTCCAGCCCTCATCTGCCAACATCGGTTGACATCGGCCGACGTCGGCCGACGTTTCTCTGTTCAATCCAGCCCTCATCTGCTAACATCGGCTGACATCGGCCGACGTCGGCCGACGTTTCTCTGTTCAATCCAGCTCTCATCTGCCGACATCGGCTATTATCGGCTGACGTCGGTCGACGTTTA
The DNA here is from genome assembly GCA_963966185.1 of Rhabditoides inermis. NCBI lineage: Eukaryota > Metazoa > Nematoda > Chromadorea > Rhabditida > Rhabditidae > Rhabditoides > Rhabditoides inermis. The sequence goes on along the minus strand of CAWZYM010000367.1, from coordinate 103,361 downwards.
TCTGTTCACTCCAGTTCTCATCTGCTAACATTGGTTGACATCGGCCGACGTTGGCCGACGTTTCTCTGTTCAATCCAGCCCTCATCTGCTAACATCGGCTGACATCGGCCGACGTCGGCCAACGTTTTTCTGTTCAATCCAGCACTCATCTGCCGGCATCGGTTGACATCGGCCGACGTCGGCCGACGTTTCTCTGTTCATTTCAGCCCTCATCTGCCTACATCGGTTGACATCGGCCGACGTCGGCCAACGTTTCTCTGTTCAATCCAGCACTCATCTGCCGGCATCGGTTGACATCGGCCGATGTCGGCCGACGTTTCTCTATTCACTCCAGCCCTCATCTGCTAACATCGGTTGACATCGGCCGACGTCGGCCGACGTTTCTCTGTTCACTCCAGCCCTCATCTGCCAACATCGGTTGACATCGGCCGACGTCGGCCGACGTTTCTCTGTTCACTCCAGCCCTCATCTGCCAACATCGGTTGACATCGGCCGACGTCGGCCGACCTTTCTCTGTTCACTCCAGCCCTCATCTGCCAACATCGGTTGACATCGGCCGACGTCGGCCAACGTTTCTCTGTTCAATCCAGCACTCATCTAGCCAACATCGGTTGACATCGGCCGACGTCGGCCGACGTTTCTCTGTTCACTCCAGCCCTCATCTGCTAACATCGGTTGACATCGGCCGACGTCGGCCGACGTTTCTCTGTTCACTCCAGCCCTCGTCTGCCAACATCGGTTGACATCGGCCGACGTCGGCCGACGTTTCTCTGTTCACTCCAGCCCTCATCTGCCAACATCGGTTGACATCGGCCGACGTCGGCCGACGTTTCTCTGTTCACTCCAGCCCTCATCTGCCAACATCGGTTGACATCGGCCGACGTCGGCCAACGTTTCTCTGTTCAATCCAGCACTCATCTAGCCAACATCGGTTGACATCGGCCGACGTCGGCCGACGTTTCTCTGTTCACTCCAGCCCTCATCTGCCAACATCGGTTGACCTCGGCCGACGTTTTTCTGTCAACTCCAGTATTCATCCGCCGACATCGACAAACATCTGCCGGCATCGGTTGACGCCGGCCGACGTTTCTCTGTTCAATCCAGCCCTCATCTGCTAACATCGGCTGACATCGGCCGACGTCGGCCGACGTTTCTCTGTTCAATCCAGCTCTCATCTGCCGACATCGGCTATTATCGGCTGACGTCGGTCGACGTTTATCTGTTCACTCCAGTTCTCATCTGCTAACATTGGTTGACATCGGCCGACGTTGGCCGACGTTTCTCTGTTCAATCCAGCCCTCATCTGCTAACATCGGCTGACATCGGCCGACGTCGGCCAACGTTTTTCTGTTCAATCCAGCACTCATCTGCCGGCATCGGTTGACATCGGCCGACGTCGGCCGACGTTTCTCTGTTCATTTCAGCCCTCATCTGCCTACATCGGTTGACATCGGCCGACGTCGGCCAACGTTTCTCTGTTCAATCCAGCACTCATCTGCCGGCATCGGTTGACATCGGCCGACGTCGGCCGACGTTTCTCTATTCACTCCAGCCCTCATCTGCTAACATCGGTTGACATCGGCCGACGTCGGCCGACGTTTCTCTGTTCACTCCAGCCCTCATCTGCCAACATCGGTTGACATCGGCCGACGTCGGCCGACGTTTCTCTGTTCACTCCAGCCCTCATCTGCCAACATCGGTTGACATCGGCCGACGTCGGCCAACGTTTCTCTGTTCAATCCAGCACTCATCTAGCCAACATCGGTTGACATCGGCCGACGTCGGCCGACGTTTCTCTGTTCACTCCAGCCCTCATCTGCTAACATCGGTTGACATCGGCCGACGTCGGCCGACGTTTCTCTGTTCACTCCAGCCCTCATCTGCCAACATCGGTTGACATCGGCCGACGTCGGCCAACGTTTCTCTGTTCAATCCAGCACTCATCTGCCGGCATCGGTTGACATCGGCCGACGTCGGCCGACGTTTCTCTGTTCATTTCAGCCCTCATCTGCCTACATCGGTTGACATCGGCCGACGTCGGCCAACGTTTCTCTGTTCAATCCAGCACTCATCTGCCGGCATCGGTTGACATCGGCCGACGTCGGCCGACGTTTCTCTATTCACTCCAGCCCTCATCTGCTAACATCGGTTGACATCGGCCGACGTCGGCCGACGTTTCTCTGTTCACTCCAGCCCTCATCTGCCAACATCGGTTGACATCGGCCGACGTCGGCCGACGTTTCTCTGTTCACTCCAGCCCTCATCTGCCAACATCGGTTGACATCGGCCGACGTCGGCCGACCTTTCTCTGTTCACTCCAGCCCTCATCTGCTAACATCGGTTGACATCGGCCGACGTCGGCCGACGTTTCTCTGTTCACTCCAGCCCTCATCTGCCAACATCGGTTGACATCGGCCGACGTCGGCCAACGTTTCTCTGTTCAATCCAGCACTCATCTAGCCAACATCGGTTGACATCGGCCGACGTCGGCCGACGTTTCTCTGTTCACTCCAGCCCTCATCTGCCAACATCGGTTGACATCGGCCGACGTCGGCCGACGTTTCTCTGTTCACTCCAGCCCTCATCTGCCAACATCGGTTGACATCGGCCGACATCGGCCGACGTTTCTCTGTTCACTCCAGCCCTCATCTGCCAACATCGGTTGACATCGGCCGACGTCGGCCGACGTTTCTCTGTCCACTCCAGCCCTCATCTGCTAACATCGGTTGACATCGGCCGACGTCGGCCGACGTTTCTCTGTTCACTCCAACCCTCATCTGCCAACATCGGTTGACATCGGCCGACGTCGGCCGACGTTTCTCTGTTCACTCCAGCCCTCATCTGCCAACATCGGTTGACATCGGCCGACGTCGGCCGACCTTTCTCTGTTCACTCCAGCCCTCATCTGCTAACATCGGTTGACATCGGCCGACGTCGGCCGACGTTTCTCTGTTCACTCCAGCCCTCATCTGCCAACATCGGTTGACATCGGCCGACGTCGGCCAACGTTTCTCTGTTCAATCCAGCACTCATCTAGCCAACATCGGTTGACATCGGCCGACGTCGGCCGACGTTTCTCTGTTCACTCCAGCCCTCATCTGCCAACATCGGTTGACCTCGGCCGACGTTTTTCTGTCAACTCCAGTATTCATCCGCCGACATCGACAAACATCTGCCGGCATCGGTTGACGCCGGCCAACGTTTCTCTGTTTAATCCAGCGCTCATCTGCCGGCATCGGTTGACATCGGCCGACGTCGGCCACGTTTCTCTGTTCCCTCCAGCCCTCATCTGCCAACATCGGTTGACATCGGCCGACGTCGGCCGACGTTTCTCTGTTCAATCCAGCCCTCATCTGCTAACATCGGCTGACATCGGCCGACGTCGGCCGACGTTTCTCTGTTCAATCCAGCTCTCATCTGCCGACATCGGCTATTATCGGCTGACGTCGGTCGACGTTTATCTGTTCACTCCAGTTCTCATCTGCTAACATTGGTTGACATCGGCCGACGTTGGCCGACGTTTCTCTGTTCAATCCAGCCCTCATCTGCTAACATCGGCTGACATCGGCCGACGTCGGCCAACGTTTTTCTGTTCAATCCAGCACTCATCTGCCGGCATCGGTTGACATCGGCCGACGTCGGCCGACGTTTCTCTGTTTATTTCAGCCCTCATCTGCCTACATCGGTTGACATCGGCCGACTTCGGCCAACGTTTCTCTGTTCAATCCAGCACTCATCTGCCGGCATCGGTTGACATCGGCCGACGTCGGCCGACGTTTCTCTATTCACTCCAGCCCTCATCTGCTAACATCGGTTGACATCGGCCGACGTCGGCCGACGTTTCTCTGTTCACTCCAGCCCTCATCTGCCAACATCGGTTGACATCGGCCGACGTCGGCCGACGTTTCTCTGTTCACTCCAGCCCTCATCTGCCAACATCGGTTGACATCGGCCGACGTCGGCCGACCTTTCTCTGTTCACTCCAGCCCTCATCTGCCAACATCGGTTGACATCGGCCGACGTCGGCCAACGTTTCTCTGTTCAATCCAGCACTCATCTAGCCAACATCGGTTGACATCGGCCGACGTCGGCCGACGTTTCTCTGTTCACTCCAGCCCTCATCTGCTAACATCGGTTGACATCGGCCGACGTCGGCCGACGTTTCTCTGTTCACTCCAGCCCTCATCTGCCAACATCGGTTGACATCGGCCGACGTCGGCCAACGTTTCTCTGTTCAATCCAGCACTCATCTGCCGGCATCGGTTGACATCGGCCGACGTCGGCCGACGTTTCTCTGTTCATTTCAGCCCTCATCTGCCTACATCGGTTGACATCGGCCGACGTCGGCCAACGTTTCTCTGTTCAATCCAGCACTCATCTGCCGGCATCGGTTGACATCGGCCGACGTCGGCCGACGTTTCTCTATTCACTCCAGCCCTCATCTGCTAACATCGGTTGACATCGGCCGACGTCGGCCGACGTTTCTCTGTTCACTCCAGCCCTCATCTGCCAACATCGGTTGACATCGGCCGACGTCGGCCGACGTTTCTCTGTTCACTCCAGCCCTCATCTGCCAACATCGGTTGACATCGGCCGACGTCGGCCGACCTTTCTCTGTTCACTCCAGCCCTCATCTGCTAACATCGGTTGACATCGGCCGACGTCGGCCGACGTTTCTCTGTTCACTCCAGCCCTCATCTGCAAACATCGGTTGACATCGGCCGACGTCGGCCAACGTTTCTCTGTTCAATCCAGCACTCATCTAGCCAACATCGGTTGACATCGGCCGACGTCGGCCGACGTTTCTCTGTTCACTCCAGCCCTCATCTGCTAACATCGGTTGACATCGGCCGACGTCGGCCAACGTTTCTCTGTTCAATCCAGCCCCCATCTGCTAACATCGGCTGACCTCGGCCGACGTTTTTCTGTCAACTCCAGTATTCATCCGCCGACATCGACAAACATCGGCCGACATCGGCCGACGCCGGCCAACGTTTCTCTGTTTAATCCAGCGCTCATCTGCCGGCATCGGTTGACATCGGCCGACGTCGGCCACGTTTCTCTGTTCACTCCAGCCCTCATCTGCCAAGATCGGTTGACATCGGCCGACGTCGGCCGACGTTTCTCTGTTCAATCCAGCCCTCATCTGCTAACATCGGCTGACATCGGCCGACGTCGGCCGACGTTTCTCTGTTCAATCCAGCTCTCATCTGCCGACATCGGCTATTATCGGCTGACGTCGGTCGACGTTTATCTGTTCATTCCAGTTCTCATCTGCTAACATCGGTTGACATCGGCCGACGTTGGCCGACGTTTCTCTGTTCAGTCCAGCCCTCATCTGCTAACATCGGCTGACATCGGCCGACGTCGGCCAACGTTTTTCTGTTCAATCCAGCCCTCATCTGCTAACATCGGTTGACATCGGCCGACGTCGGCCGACGTTTCTCTGTTCACTCCAGCCCTCATCTGCCAACATCGGTTGACATCGGCCGACGTCGGCCGACGTTTTTTTGTTCACTCAAGCCCTCATCTGCCAACATCAGTTGACATCGGCCGACGTCGGCCGACGTTTCTCTGTTCACTCCAGCCCTCATCTGCCAACATCGGTTGACATCGGCCGACGTCGGCCGACGTTTCTCTGTTCACTCCAGCCCTCATCTGCCAACATCGGTTGACATCGGCCGACGACGGCCGACGTTTCTCTGTTCACTCCAGCCCTCATCTGCCAACATCGGTTGACATCGGCCGACGTCGGCCGACGTTTCTCTGTTCAATCCAGCCCTCATCTGCTAACATCGGTTGACATCGGCCGACGTCGGCCGACGTTTCTCTGTTCACTCCAGCCCTCATCTGCCAACATCGGTTGACATCGGCCGACGTCGGCCGACGTTTCTCTGTTCACTCCAGCCCTCATCTGCCAACATCGGTTGACATCGGCCGACGTCGGCCGACCTTTCTCTGTTCACTCCAGCCCTCATCTGCTAACATCGGTTGACATCGGCCGACGTCGGCCGACGTTTCTCTGTTCACTCCAGCCCTCATCTGCCAACATCGGTTGACATCGGCCGACGTCGGCCAACGTTTCTCTGTTCAATCCAGCACTCATCTAGCCAACATCGGTTGACATCGGCCGACGTCGGCCGACGTTTCTCTGTTCACTCCAGCCCTCATCTGCCAACATCGGTTGACCTCGGCCGACGTTTTTCTGTCAACTCCAGTATTCATCCGCCGACATCGACAAACATCTGCCGGCATCGGTTGACGCCGGCCAACGTTTCTCTGTTTATTCCAGCGCTCATCTGCCGGCATCGGTTGACATCGGCCGACGTCGGCCACGTTTCTCTGTTCACTCCAGCCCTCATCTGCCAACATCGGTTGACATCGGCCGACGTCGGCCGACGTTTCTCTGTTCACTCCAGCCCTCATCTGCCAACATCGGTTGACATCGGCCGACGTCGGCCAACGTTTCTCTGTTCAATCCAGCACTCATCTGCCGGCATCGGTTGACATCGGCCGACGTCGGCCGATGTTTCTCTGTTCACTTCAGCCCTCATCTGCCAACATCGGTTGACATCGGCCGACGTCGGCCAACGTTTTTCTGTTCAATCCAGCACTCATCTGCCGGCATCAGTTGACATCGGCCGACGTCGGCCGATGTTTCTCTGTTCACTTCAGCCCTCATCTGCCAACCTCGGTTGACATCGGCCGACGTCGGCCAACGTTTTTCTGTTCAATCCAGCACTCATCTGCCGGCATCGGTTGACATCGGCCGACGTCGGCCGACGTTTCTCTGTTCACTTCAGTCCTCATCTGCCAACATCGGTTGACATCGGCCGACGTCGGCCAACGTTTCTCTGTTCAATCCAGCACTCATCTGCCGGCATCGGTTGACATCGGCCGACGTCGGCCGACGTTTCTCTGTTCACTCCAGCCCTCATCTGCCAACATCGGTTGACATCGGCCGACGTCGGCCGACGTTTCTCTGTTCACTCCAGCCCTCATCTGCCAACATCGGTTGACATCGGCCGACATCGGCCGACGTTTCTCTGTTCACTCCAGCCCTCATCTGCCAACATCGGTTGACATCGGCCGACGTCGGCCGACGTTTCTCTGTCCACTCCAGCCCTCATCTGCTAACATCGGTTGACATCGGCCGACGTCGGCCGACGTTTCTCTGTTCACTTCAGCCCTCATCTGCCAACATCGGTTGACATCGGCCGACGTCGGCCAACGTTTCTCTGTTCAATCCAGCACTCATCTGCCGGCATCGGTTGACATCGGCCGACGTCGGCCGACGTTTCTCTGTTCACTCCAGCCCTCATCTGCCAACATCGGTTGACATCGGCCGACGTCGGCCGACGTTTCTCTGTTCACTCCAGCCCTCATCTGCCAACATCGGTTGACATCGGCCGACATCGGCCGACGTTTCTCTGTTCACTCCAGCCCTCATCTGCCAACATCGGTTGACATCGGCCGACGTCGGCCGACGTTTCTCTGTCCACTCCAGCCCTCATCTGCTAACATCGGTTGACATCGGCCGACGTCGGCCGACGTTTCTCTGTTCACTCCAGCCCTCATCTGCCAACATCGGTTGACATCGGCCGACGTCGGCCGACGTTTCTCTGTTCACTCCAGCCCTCATCTGCCAACATCGGTTGACCTCGGCCGACGTTTTTCTGTCAACTCCAGTATTCATCCGCCGACATCGACAAACATCTGCCGGCATCGGTTGACGCCGGCCAACGTTTCTCTGTTTAATCCAGCGCTCATCTGCCGGCATCGGTTGACATCGGCCGACGTCGGCCACGTTTCTCTGTTCCCTCCAGCCCTCATCTGCCAACATCGGTTGACATCGGCCGACGTCGGCCGACGTTTCTCTGTTCAATCCAGCCCTCATCTGCTAACATCGGCTGACATCGGCCGACGTCGGCCGACGTTTCTCTGTTCAATCCAGCTCTCATCTGCCGACATCGGCTATTATCGGCTGACGTCGGTCGACGTTTATCTGTTCACTCCAGTTCTCATCTGCTAACATTGGTTGACATCGGCCGACGTTGGCCGACGTTTCTCTGTTCAATCCAGCCCTCATCTGCTAACATCGGCTGACATCGGCCGACGTCGGCCAACGTTTTTCTGTTCAATCCAGCACTCATCTGCCGGCATCGGTTGACATCGGCCGACGTCGGCCGACGTTTCTCTGTTCATTTCAGCCCTCATCTGCCTACATCGGTTGACATCGGCCGACGTCGGCCAACGTTTCTCTGTTCAATCCAGCACTCATCTGCCGGCATCGGTTGACATCGGCCGACGTCGGCCGACGTTTCTCTATTCACTCCAGCCCTCATCTGCTAACATCGGTTGACATCGGCCGACGTCGGCCGACGTTTCTCTGTTCACTCCAGCCCTCATCTGCCAACATCGGTTGACATCGGCCGACGTCGGCCGACGTTTCTCTGTTCACTCCAGCCCTCATCTGCCAACATCGGTTGACATCGGCCGACGTCGGCCGACCTTTCTCTGTTCACTCCAGCCCTCATCTGCCAACATCGGTTGACATCGGCCGACGTCGGCCAACGTTTCTCTGTTCAATCCAGCACTCATCTAGCCAACATCGGTTGACATCGGCCGACGTCGGCCGACGTTTCTCTGTTCACTCCAGCCCTCATCTGCTAACATCGGTTGACATCGGCCGACGTCGGCCGACGTTTCTCTGTTCACTCCAGCCCTCATCTGCCAACATCGGTTGACATCGGCCGACGTCGGCCAACGTTTCTCTGTTCAATCCAGCACTCATCTGCCGGCATCGGTTGACATCGGCCGACGTCGGCCGACGTTTCTCTGTTCATTTCAGCCCTCATCTGCCTACATCGGTTGACATCGGCCGACGTCGGCCAACGTTTCTCTGTTCAATCCAGCACTCATCTGCCGGCATCGGTTGACATCGGCCGACGTCGGCCGACGTTTCTCTATTCACTCCAGCCCTCATCTGCTAACATCGGTTGACATCGGCCGACGTCGGCCGACGTTTCTCTGTTCACTCCAGCCCTCATCTGCCAACATCGGTTGACATCGGCCGACGTCGGCCGACGTTTCTCTGTTCACTCCAGCCCTCATCTGCCAACATCGGTTGACATCGGCCGACGTCGGCCGACCTTTCTCTGTTCACTCCAGCCCTCATCTGCTAACATCGGTTGACATCGGCCGACGTCGGCCGACGTTTCTCTGTTCACTCCAGCCCTCATCTGCCAACATCGGTTGACATCGGCCGACGTCGGCCAACGTTTCTCTGTTCAATCCAGCACTCATCTAGCCAACATCGGTTGACATCGGCCGACGTCGGCCGACGTTTCTCTGTTCACTCCAGCCCTCATCTGCTAACATCGGTTGACATCGGCCGACGTCGGCCAACGTTTCTCTGTTCAATCCAGCCCCCATCTGCTAACATCGGCTGACCTCGGCCGACGTTTTTCTGTCAACTCCAGTATTCATCCGCCGACATCGACAAACATCGGCCGACATCGGCCGACGCCGGCCAACGTTTCTCTGTTTAATCCAGCGCTCATCTGCCGGCATCGGTTGACATCGGCCGACGTCGGCCACGTTTCTCTGTTCACTCCAGCCCTCATCTGCCAAGATCGGTTGACATCGGCCGACGTCGGCCGACGTTTCTCTGTTCAATCCAGCCCTCATCTGCTAACATCGGCTGACATCGGCCGACGTCGGCCGACGTTTCTCTGTTCAATCCAGCTCTCATCTGCCGACATCGGCTATTATCGGCTGACGTCGGTCGACGTTTATCTGTTCATTCCAGTTCTCATCTGCTAACATCGGTTGACATCGGCCGACGTTGGCCGACGTTTCTCTGTTCAGTCCAGCCCTCATCTGCTAACATCGGCTGACATCGGCCGACGTCGGCCAACGTTTTTCTGTTCAATCCAGCCCTCATCTGCTAACATCGGTTGACATCGGCCGACGTCGGCCGACGTTTCTCTGTTCACTCCAGCCCTCATCTGCCAACATCGGTTGACATCGGCCGACGTCGGCCGACGTTTTTTTGTTCACTCAAGCCCTCATCTGCCAACATCAGTTGACATCGGCCGACGTCGGCCGACGTTTCTCTGTTCACTCCAGCCCTCATCTGCCAACATCGGTTGACATCGGCCGACGTCGGCCGACGTTTCTCTGTTCACTCCAGCCCTCATCTGCCAACATCGGTTGACATCGGCCGACGACGGCCGACGTTTCTCTGTTCACTCCAGCCCTCATCTGCCAACATCGGTTGACATCGGCCGACGTCGGCCGACGTTTCTCTGTTCAATCCAGCCCTCATCTGCTAACATCGGTTGACATCGGCCGACGTCGGCCGACGTTTCTCTGTTCACTCCAGCCCTCATCTGCCAACATCGGTTGACATCGGCCGACGTCGGCCGACGTTTCTCTGTTCACTCCAGCCCTCATCTGCCAACATCGGTTGACATCGGCCGACGTCGGCCGACCTTTCTCTGTTCACTCCAGCCCTCATCTGCTAACATCGGTTGACATCGGCCGACGTCGGCCGACGTTTCTCTGTTCACTCCAGCCCTCATCTGCCAACATCGGTTGACATCGGCCGACGTCGGCCAACGTTTCTCTGTTCAATCCAGCACTCATCTAGCCAACATCGGTTGACATCGGCCGACGTCGGCCGACGTTTCTCTGTTCACTCCAGCCCTCATCTGCCAACATCGGTTGACCTCGGCCGACGTTTTTCTGTCAACTCCAGTATTCATCCGCCGACATCGACAAACATCTGCCGGCATCGGTTGACGCCGGCCAACGTTTCTCTGTTTATTCCAGCGCTCATCTGCCGGCATCGGTTGACATCGGCCGACGTCGGCCACGTTTCTCTGTTCACTCCAGCCCTCATCTGCCAACATCGGTTGACATCGGCCGACGTCGGCCGACGTTTCTCTGTTCACTCCAGCCCTCATCTGCCAACATCGGTTGACATCGGCCGACGTCGGCCAACGTTTCTCTGTTCAATCCAGCACTCATCTGCCGGCATCGGTTGACATCGGCCGACGTCGGCCGATGTTTCTCTGTTCACTTCAGCCCTCATCTGCCAACATCGGTTGACATCGGCCGACGTCGGCCAACGTTTTTCTGTTCAATCCAGCACTCATCTGCCGGCATCAGTTGACATCGGCCGACGTCGGCCGATGTTTCTCTGTTCACTTCAGCCCTCATCTGCCAACCTCGGTTGACATCGGCCGACGTCGGCCAACGTTTTTCTGTTCAATCCAGCACTCATCTGCCGGCATCGGTTGACATCGGCCGACGTCGGCCGACGTTTCTCTGTTCACTTCAGTCCTCATCTGCCAACATCGGTTGACATCGGCCGACGTCGGCCAACGTTTCTCTGTTCAATCCAGCACTCATCTGCCGGCATCGGTTGACATCGGCCGACGTCGGCCGACGTTTCTCTGTTCACTCCAGCCCTCATCTGCCAACATCGGTTGACATCGGCCGACGTCGGCCGACGTTTCTCTGTTCACTCCAGCCCTCATCTGCCAACATCGGTTGACATCGGCCGACATCGGCCGACGTTTCTCTGTTCACTCCAGCCCTCATCTGCCAACATCGGTTGACATCGGCCGACGTCGGCCGACGTTTCTCTGTCCACTCCAGCCCTCATCTGCTAACATCGGTTGACATCGGCCGACGTCGGCCGACGTTTCTCTGTTCACTTCAGCCCTCATCTGCCAACATCGGTTGACATCGGCCGACGTCGGCCAACGTTTCTCTGTTCAATCCAGCACTCATCTGCCGGCATCGGTTGACATCGGCCGACGTCGGCCGACGTTTCTCTGTTCACTCCAGCCCTCATCTGCCAACATCGGTTGACATCGGCCGACGTCGGCCGACGTTTCTCTGTTCACTCCAGCCCTCATCTGCCAACATCGGTTGACATCGGCCGACATCGGCCGACGTTTCTCTGTTCACTCCAGCCCTCATCTGCCAACATCGGTTGACATCGGCCGACGTCGGCCGACGTTTCTCTGTCCACTCCAGCCCTCATCTGCTAACATCGGTTGACATCGGCCGACGTCGGCCGACGTTTCTCTGTTCACTCCAGCCCTCATCTGCCAACATCGGTTGACATCGGCCGACGTCGGCCGACGTTTCTCTGTTCACTCCAGCCCTCATCTGCCAACATCGGTTGACCTCGGCCGACGTTTTTCTGTCAACTCCAGTATTCATCCGCCGACATCGACAAACATCTGCCGGCATCGGTTGACGCCGGCCAACGTTTCTCTGTTTAATCCAGCGCTCATCTGCCGGCATCGGTTGACATCGGCCGACGTCGGCCACGTTTCTCTGTTCCCTCCAGCCCTCATCTGCCAACATCGGTTGACATCGGCCGACGTCGGCCGACGTTTCTCTGTTCAATCCAGCCCTCATCTGCTAACATCGGCTGACATCGGCCGACGTCGGCCGACGTTTCTCTGTTCAATCCAGCTCTCATCTGCCGACATCGGCTATTATCGGCTGACGTCGGTCGACGTTTATCTGTTCACTCCAGTTCTCATCTGCTAACATTGGTTGACATCGGCCGACGTTGGCCGACGTTTCTCTGTTCAATCCAGCCCTCATCTGCTAACATCGGCTGACATCGGCCGACGTCGGCCAACGTTTTTCTGTTCAATCCAGCACTCATCTGCCGGCATCGGTTGACATCGGCCGACGTCGGCCGACGTTTCTCTGTTCATTTCAGCCCTCATCTGCCTACATCGGTTGACATCGGCCGACGTCGGCCAACGTTTCTCTGTTCAATCCAGCACTCATCTGCCGGCATCGGTTGACATCGGCCGACGTCGGCCGACGTTTCTCTATTCACTCCAGCCCTCATCTGCTAACATCGGTTGACATCGGCCGACGTCGGCCGACGTTTCTCTGTTCACTCCAGCCCTCATCTGCCAACATCGGTTGACATCGGCCGACGTCGGCCGACGTTTCTCTGTTCACTCCAGCCCTCATCTGCCAACATCGGTTGACATCGGCCGACGTCGGCCGACCTTTCTCTGTTCACTCCAGCCCTCATCTGCCAACATCGGTTGACATCGGCCGACGTCGGCCAACGTTTCTCTGTTCAATCCAGCACTCATCTAGCCAACATCGGTTGACATCGGCCGACGTCGGCCGACGTTTCTCTGTTCACTCCAGCCCTCATCTGCTAACATCGGTTGACATCGGCCGACGTCGGCCGACGTTTCTCTGTTCACTCCAGCCCTCATCTGCCAACATCGGTTGACATCGGCCGACGTCGGCCAACGTTTCTCTGTTCAATCCAGCACTCATCTGCCGGCATCGGTTGACATCGGCCGACGTCGGCCGACGTTTCTCTGTTCATTTCAGCCCTCATCTGCCTACATCGGTTGACATCGGCCGACGTCCGTCGGCCGACGTCGGCCGATGTCAACTGATGTTGGCAGATGAGGGCTTGAGTGAACAGAGAAACGTCGTCCAACGTCGGCCGATGTCAACCGATGTTAGCAGATGAAAACTGGAGTGAACAGATAAACGTCGACCGACGTCAGCCGATAATAGCCGATGTCGGCAGATGAGAGCTGGATTGAACAGAGAAACGTCGGCCGACGTCGGCCGATGTCAGCCGATGTTAGCAGATGAGGGCTGGATTGAACAGAGAAACGTCGGCCGACGTCGGCCGATGTCAACCGATGTTGGCAGATGAGGGCTGGAGTGAACAGAGAAACGTGGCCGACGTCGGCCGATGTCAACCGATGCCGGCAGATGAGCGCTGGATTAAACAGAGAAACGTCGGCCGACGTCGGCCGATGTCGGCCGATGTTTGTCGATGTCGGCGGATGAATACTGGATTGAACAGAGAAACGTTGGCCGACGTCGGCCGATGTCAACCGATGTTGGCAGATGAGGGCTGGAGTGGACAGAGAAACGTCGGCCGACGTCGGCCGATGTCAACCGATGTTGGCAGATGAGGGCTGGAGTGAACAGAGAAACGTCGGCCGACGTAGGCCGATGTCAACCGATGTTGGCAGATGAGGGCTGGAGTGAACAGAGAAACGTCGGCCAACGTCGGCCGATGTCAGCCGATGTCGGTTGTGATGAGGAGTGGAGTTAACAGAGAAACGTCGGCCGACGTCGGCCGATGTTTGTCGATGTCGGCGGATTAATACTGGAGTTGACAGAAAAACGTCGGCCGATGTTGGCTGATGTGAGTCGATGCCGGCAGATGAGTGCTGGATTGAACAGAGAAACGTCGGCCGATGTTGGCTGATGTGAGCCGATGCCGGCAGATGAGTGCTGGATTGAACAGAGAAACGTCGGCCGACGTCGGCCAATGTCAACCGATGTCGGCAACTGAAAGCTGGAGTGAACAGAGAAACGTCGGCCGACGTCGGCCGATGTCAGCCGATGTCGGTTGCAATGAGGAGTGGAGTTAACAGAGAAACGTCGGCCGATGTTGGCTGATGTGAGCCGATGTCGGCAGATGAGTGCTGGATTGAACAGAGAAACGTCGGCCGACGTCGGCCGATGTCAGCCGATGTCGGTTGCGATGAGGAGTGGAGTTAACAGAGAAACGTCGGCCGATGTTGGCTGATGTGAGCCGATGCCGGCAGATGAGTGCTGGATTGAACAGAGAAACGTCGGCCGACGTCGGCCAATGTCAGCCGATGTCGGCAACTGAAAGCTGGAGTGAACAGAGAAACGTCGGCCGACGTCGGCCGGTGTCTGCCGATGTCGGCAGATGAGTGCTGGAGTGAACAGAGAAACGTCGGCCGATGTTGGCTGATGTGAGCCGATGCCGGCAGATGAGTGCTGGATTGAACAGAGAAACGTCAACCGATGTTAGCAGATGAGGGCTGGATTGAACAGAGAAACGTCGGCCAACGTCGGCCGATGTCGGCCGATGTTTGTCGATGTCGGCGGATGAATACTGGAGTTGACAGAAAAACGTCGGCCGACGTCGGCCGATGTCAGCCGATGTCGGTTGTGATGAGGAGTGGAGTTAACAGAGAAACGTCGGCGTCGGCCGATGTCAATTGAGGTTAGCAGATGAGGGCTGTATTGAACAGAGAAACGTCGGCCGACGTCGGCCGATGTCAACCGATGTTGGCAGATGAGGGCTGGAGTGAACAGAGAAACGTCGGCCGACGTCGGCCGGTGTCTGCCGATGTCGGCAGATGAGTGCTGGAGTGAACAGAGAAACGTCGGCCGATGTTGGCTGGTGTGAGCCGATGCCGGCAGGTGAGTGCTGGATTGAACAGAGAAACGTCAACCGATGTTAGCAGATGAGGGCTGGATTGAACAGAGAAACGTCGGCAAACGTCGGCCGATGTCGGCCGATGTTTGTCGATGTCGGCGGATGAATACTGGAGTTGACAGGAAAACGTCGGCCGACGTCGGCCGATGTCAGCCGATGTTGGCAGATGAGGGCTGGATTGAACAGAGAAACGTGGCCGACGTCGGCCGATGTCAACCGATGCCGGCAGATGAGTGCTGGATTGAACAGAGAAACGTTGGCCGACGTCGGCCGATGTCAACCGATGTTGGCAGATGAGGGCTGGAGTGAACAGAGAAACGTCGGCCGACGTCGGCCGATGTCAACTGATGTTGGCAGATGAGGGCTTGAGTGAACAGAGAAACGTCGGCCGACGTCGGCCGATGTCAACTGATGTTGGCAGATGAGGGCTTGAGTGAACAGAGAAACGTCGGCCGACGTCGGCCGATGTCAACCGATGCCGGCAGATGTGTGCTGGATTGAACAGAGAAACGTTGGCCGACGTCGGCCGATGTCAACCGATGTTGGCAGATGAGGGCTGGAGTGGACAGAGAAACGTCGGCCGACGTCGGCCAATGTCAACCGATGTTGGCAGATGAGGGCTGGTTTGAACAGAGAAACGTCGGCCGACGTCGGCCGATGTCAACCGATGTTGGCAGATGAGGGCTGGAGTGAACAGAGAAACGTCGGCCGACGTCGGCCGATGTCAACCGATGTTGGCAGATGAGGGCTGGAGTGAACAGAGAAACGTCGGCCGACGTCGGCCGATGTCAACCGATGCCGGCAGATGAGTGCTGGATTGATGTTGGCAGATGAGGGCTGGATTGAACAGAGAAACGTCGGCCGACGTCGGCCGATGTCAACCGATGTTGGCAGAAGAGGGCTGGAGTGAACAGAGAAACGTCGGCCGACGTCGGCCGATGTCAACCGATGTTGGCAGATGAGGGCTGGAGTGAACAGAGAAACGTCGGCCGACGTCGGCCGATGTCAACCGATGCCGGCAGATGAGTGCTGGATTGAACAGAGGAACGTTGGCCGACGTCGGCCGATGTCAACCGATGTTGGCAGATGAGGGCTGAAATGAACAGAGAAACGTCGGCCGACGTCGGCCGATGTCAACCGATGCCGGCAGATGAGTGCTGGATTGAACAGAAAAACGTTGGCCGACGTCGGCCGATGTCAGCCGATGTTAGCAGATGAGGGCTGGATTGAACAGAGAAACGTCGTCCAACGTCGGCCGATGTCAACCGATGTTAGCAGATGAAAACTGGAGTGAACAGATAAACGTCGACCGACGTCAGCCGATAATAGCCGATGTCGGCAGATGAGAGCTGGATTGAACAGAGAAACGTCGGCCGACGTCGGCCGATGTCAGCCGATGTTAGCAGATGAGGGCTGGATTGAACAGAGAAACGTCGGCCGACGTCGGCCGATGTCAACCGATGTTGGCAGATGAGGGCTGGAGTGAACAGAGAAACGTGGCCGACGTCGGCCGATGTCAACCGATGCCGGCAGATGAGCGCTGGATTAAACAGAGAAACGTTGGCCGGCGTCGGCCGATGTCGGCCGATGTTTGTCGATGTCGGCGGATGAATACTGGAGTTGACAGAAAAACGTCGGCCGAGGTCAGCCGATGTTAGCAGATGGGGGCTGGATTGAACAGAGAAACGTTGGCCGACGTCGGCCGATGTCAACCGATGTTGGCAGTTGAGGGCTGGAGTGAACAGAGAAACGTCGGCCGACGTCGGCCGATGTCGGCCGATGTTTGTCGATGTCGGCGGATGAATACTAGAGTTGACAGAAAAACGTCGGCCGAGGTCAGCCGATGTTAGCAGATGGGGGCTGGATTGAACAGACAAAAAAACGTCGGCCGACGTCGGCCGATGTCAACCGATGTTGGCAGATGAGGGCTGGAGTGAACAGAGAAACGTCGGCCGACGTCGGCCGATGTCAACCGATGTTGGCTAGATGAGTGCTGGATTGAACAGAGAAACGTTGGCCGACGTCGGCCGATGTCAACCGATGTTGGCAGATGAGGGCTGGAGTGAACAGAGAAACGTCGGCCGACGTCGGCCGATGTCAACCGATGTTAGCAGATGAGGGCTGGAGTGAACAGAGAAAGATCGACCGACGTCGGCCGATGTCAACCGATGTTGGCAGATGAGGGCTGGAGTGAACAGAGAAACGACGGCCGACGTCGGCCGATGTCAACCGATGTTGGCAGATGAGGGCTGGAGTGAACAGAGAAACGTCGGCCGACGTCGGCCGATGTCAACTGATGTTGGCAGATGAGGGCTGTATTGAACAGAGAAACGTCGGCCGACGTCGGCCGATGTCAACCGATGTTGGCAGATGAGGGCTGGAGTGAACAGAGAAACGTCGGCCGACGTCGGCCGGTGTCTGCCGATGTCGGCAGATGAGTGCTGGAGTGAACAGAGAAACGTCGGCCGATGTTGGCTGGTGTGAGCCGATGCCGGCAGGTGAGTGCTGGATTGAACAGAGAAACGTCAACCGATGTTAGCAGATGAGGGCTGGATTGAACAGAGAAACGTCGGCCAACGTCGGCCGATGTCGGCCGATGTTTGTCGATGTCGGCGGATGAATACTGGAGTTGACAGGAAAACGTCGGCCGACGTCGGCCGATGTCAGCCGATGTTGGCAGATGAGGGCTGGATTGAACAGAGAAACGTGGCCGACGTCGGCCGATGTCAACCGATGCCGGCAGATGAGTGCTGGATTGAACAGAGAAACGTTGGCCGACGTCGGCCGATGTCAACCGATGTTGGCAGATGAGGGCTGGAGTGAACAGAGAAACGTCGGCCGACGTCGGCCGATGTCAACTGATGTTGGCAGATGAGGGCTTGAGTGAACAGAGAAACGTCGGCCGACGTCGGCCGATGTCAACTGATGTTGGCAGATGAGGGCTTGAGTGAACAGAGAAACGTCGGCCGACGTCGGCCGATGTCAACCGATGCCGGCAGATGTGTGCTGGATTGAACAGAGAAACGTTGGCCGACGTCGGCCGATGTCAACCGATGTTGGCAGATGAGGGCTGGAGTGGACAGAGAAACGTCGGCCGACGTCGGCCAATGTCAACCGATGTTGGCAGATGAGGGCTGGATTGAACAGAGAAACGTCGGCCGACGTCGGCCGATGTCAACCGATGTTGGCAGATGAGGGCTGGAGTGAACAGAGAAACGTCGGCCGACGTCGGCCGATGTCAACCGATGTTGGCAGATGAGGGCTGGAGTGAACAGAGAAACGTCGGCCGACGTCGGCCGATGTCAACCGATGCCGGCAGATGAGTGCTGGATTGATGTTGGCAGATGAGGGCTGGATTGAACAGAGAAACGTCGGCCGACGTCGGCCGATGTCAACCGATGTTGGCAGAAGAGGGCTGGAGTGAACAGAGAAACGTCGGCCGACGTCGGCCGATGTCAACCGATGCCGGCAGATGAGTGCTGGATTGAACAGAGGAACGTTGGCCGACGTCGGCCGATGTCAACCGATGTTGGCAGATGAGGGCTGAAATGAACAGAGAAACGTCGGCCGACGTCGGCCGATGTCAACCGATGCCGGCAGATGAGTGCTGGATTGAACAGAAAAATGTTGGCCGACGTCGGCCGATGTCAGCCGATGTTAGCAGATGAGGGCTGGATTGAACAGAGAAACGTCGTCCAACGTCGGCCGATGTCAACCGATGTTAGCAGATGAAAACTGGAGTGAACAGATAAACGTCGACCGACGTCAGCCGATAATAGCCGATGTCGGCAGATGAGAGCTGGATTGAACAGAGAAACGTCGGCCGACGTCGGCCGATGTCAGCCGATGTTAGCAGATGAGGGCTGGATTGAACAGAGAAACGTCGGCCGACGTCGGCCGATGTCAACCGATGTTGGCAGATGAGGGCTGGAGTGAACAGAGAAACGTGGCCGACGTCGGCCGATGTCAACCGATGCCGGCAGATGAGCGCTGGATTAAACAGAGAAACGTCGGCCGACGTCGGCCGATGTCGGCCGATGTTTGTCGATGTCGGCGGATGAATACTGGATTGAACAGAGAAACGTTGGCCGACGTCGGCCGATGTCAACCGATGTTGGCAGATGAGGGCTGGAGTGGACAGAGAAACGTCGGCCGACGTCGGCCGATGTCAACCGATGTTGGCAGATGAGGGCTGGAGTGAACAGAGAAACGTCGGCCGACGTAGGCCGATGTCAACCGATGTTGGCAGATGAGGGCTGGAGTGAACAGAGAAACGTCGGCCAACGTCGGCCGATGTCAGCCGATGTCGGTTGTGATGAGGAGTGGAGTTAACAGAGAAACGTCGGCCGACGTCGGCCGATGTTTGTCGATGTCGGCGGATTAATACTGGAGTTGACAGAAAAACGTCGGCCGATGTTGGCTGATGTGAGTCGATGCCGGCAGATGAGTGCTGGATTGAACAGAGAAACGTCGGCCGATGTTGGCTGATGTGAGCCGATGCCGGCAGATGAGTGCTGGATTGAACAGAGAAACGTCGGCCGACGTCGGCCAATGTCAACCGATGTCGGCAACTGAAAGCTGGAGTGAACAGAGAAACGTCGGCCGACGTCGGCCGATGTCAGCCGATGTCGGTTGCAATGAGGAGTGGAGTTAACAGAGAAACGTCGGCCGATGTTGGCTGATGTGAGCCGATGTCGGCAGATGAGTGCTGGATTGAACAGAGAAACGTCGGCCGACGTCGGCCGATGTCAGCCGATGTCGGTTGCGATGAGGAGTGGAGTTTACAGAGAAACGTCGGCCGATGTTGGCTGATGTGAGCCGATGCCGGCAGATGAGTGCTGGATTGAACAGAGAAACGTCGGCCGACGTCGGCCAATGTCAGCCGATGTCGGCAACTGAAAGCTGGAGTGAACAGAGAAACGTCGGCCGACGTCGGCCGGTGTCTGCCGATGTCGGCAGATGAGTGCTGGAGTGAACAGAGAAACGTCGGCCGATGTTGGCTGATGTGAGCCGATGCCGGCAGATGAGTGCTGGATTGAACAGAGAAACGTCAACCGATGTTAGCAGATGAGGGCTGGATTGAACAGAGAAACGTCGGCCAACGTCGGCCGATGTCGGCCGATGTTTGTCGATGTCGGCGGATGAATACTGGAGTTGACAGAAAAACGTCGGCCGACGTCGGCCGATGTCAGCCGATGTCGGTTGTGATGAGGAGTGGAGTTAACAGAGAAACGTCGGCGTCGGCCGATGTCAATTGAGGTTAGCAGATGAGGGCTGTATTGAACAGAGAAACGTCGGCCGACGTCGGCCGATGTCAACCGATGTTGGCAGATGAGGGCTGGAGTGAACAGAGAAACGTCGGCCGACGTCGGCCGGTGTCTGCCGATGTCGGCAGATGAGTGCTGGAGTGAACAGAGAAACGTCGGCCGATGTTGGCTGGTGTGAGCCGATGCCGGCAGGTGAGTGCTGGATTGAACAGAGAAACGTCAACCGATGTTAGCAGATGAGGGCTGGATTGAACAGAGAAACGTCGGCCAACGTCGGCCGATGTCGGCCGATGTTTGTCGATGTCGGCGGATGAATACTGGAGTTGACAGGAAAACGTCGGCCGACGTCGGCCGATGTCAGCCGATGTTGGCAGATGAGGGCTGGATTGAACAGAGAAACGTGGCCGACGTCGGCCGATGTCAACCGATGCCGGCAGATGAGTGCTGGATTGAACAGAGAAACGTTGGCCGACGTCGGCCGATGTCAACCGATGTTGGCAGATGAGGGCTGGAGTGAACAGAGAAACGTCGGCCGACGTCGGCCGATGTCAACTGATGTTGGCAGATGAGGGCTTGAGTGAACAGAGAAACGTCGGCCGACGTCGGCCGATGTCAACTGATGTTGGCAGATGAGGGCTTGAGTGAACAGAGAAACGTCGGCCGACGTCGGCCGATGTCAACCGATGCCGGCAGATGTGTGCTGGATTGAACAGAGAAACGTTGGCCGACGTCGGCCGATGTCAACCGATGTTGGCAGATGAGGGCTGGAGTGGACAGAGAAACGTCGGCCGACGTCGGCCAATGTCAACCGATGTTGGCAGATGAGGGCTGGATTGAACAGAGAAACGTCGGCCGATGTCAACCGATGTTGGCAGATGAGGGCTGGAGTGAACAGAGAAACGTCGGCCGACGTCGGCCGATGTCAACCGATGTTGGCAGATGAGGGCTGGAGTGAACAGAGAAACGTCGGCCGACGTCGGCCGATGTCAACCGATGCCGGCAGATGAGTGCTGGATTGATGTTGGCAGATGAGGGCTGGATTGAACAGAGAAACGTCGGCCGACGTCGGCCGATGTCAACCGATGTTGGCAGAAGAGGGCTGGAGTGAACAGAGAAACGTCGGCCGACGTCGGCCGATGTCAACCGATGTTGGCAGATGAGGGCTGGAGTGAACAGAGAAACGTCGGCCGACGTCGGCCGATGTCAACCGATGCCGGCAGATGAGTGCTGGATTGAACAGAGGAACGTTGGCCGACGTCGGCCGATGTCAACCGATGTTGGCAGATGAGGGCTGAAATGAACAGAGAAACGTCGGCCGACGTCGGCCGATGTCAACCGATGCCGGCAGATGAGTGCTGGATTGAACAGAAAAACGTTGGCCGACGTCGGCCGATGTCAGCCGATGTTAGCAGATGAGGGCTGGATTGAACAGAGAAACGTCGTCCAACGTCGGCCGATGTCAACCGATGTTAGCAGATGAAAACTGGAGTGAACAGATAAACGTCGACCGACGTCAGCCGATAATAGCCGATGTCGGCAGATGAGAGCTGGATTGAACAGAGAAACGTCGGCCGACGTCGGCCGATGTCAGCCGATGTTAGCAGATGAGGGCTGGATTGAACAGAGAAACGTCGGCCGACGTCGGCCGATGTCAACCGATGTTGGCAGATGAGGGCTGGAGTAAACAGAGAAACGTGGCCGACGTCGGCCGATGTCAACCGATGCCGGCAGATGAGCGCTGGATTAAACAGAGAAACGTTGGCCGGCGTCGGCCGATGTCGGCCGATGTTTGTCGATGTCGGCGGATGAATACTGGAGTTGACAGAAAAACGTCGGCCGAGGTCAGCCGATGTTAGCAGATGGGGGCTGGATTGAACAGAGAAACGTTGGCCGACGTCGGCCGATGTCAACCGATGTTGGCAGTTGAGGGCTGGAGTGAACAGAGAAACGTCGGCCGACGTCGGCCGATGTCGGCCGATGTTTGTCGATGTCGGCGGATGAATACTGGAGTTGACAGAAAAACGTCGGCCGAGGTCAGCCGATGTTAGCAGATGGGGGCTGGATTGAACAGACAAAAAAACGTCGGCCGACGTCGGCCGACGTCGGCCGACGTCGGCCGATGTCAACCGATGTTGGCAGATGAGGGCTGGAGTGAACAGAGAAACGTCGGCCGACGTCGGCCGATGTCAACCGATGTTGGCTAGATGAGTGCTGGATTGAACAGAGAAACGTCGGCCGACGTCGGCCGATGTCAACTGATGTTGGCAGATGAGGGCTTGAGTGAACAGAGAAACGTGGCCGACGTCGGCCGATGTCAACCGATGCCGGCAGATGAGTGCTGGATTGAACAGAGAAACGTTGGCCGACGTCGGCCGATGTCAACCGATGTTGGCAGATGAGGGCTGGAGTGGACAGAGAAACGTCGGCCGACGTCGGCCAATGTCAACCGATTTTGGCAGATGAGGGCTTGAGTGAACAGAGAAACGTCGGCCGACGTCGGCCGATGTCAACCGATGCCGGCAGATGTGTGCTGGATTGAACAGAGAAACGTTGGCCGACGTCGGCCGATGTCAACCGATGTTGGCAGATGAGGGCTGGAAAGGACAGAGAAACGTCGGCCGACGTCGGCCAATGTCAACCGATGTTGGCAGATGAGGGCTGGATTGAACAGAGAAACGTCGGCCGACGTCGGCCGATGTCAACCGATGTTGGCAGATGAGGGCTGGAGTGAACAGAGAAACGTCGGCCGACGTCGGCCGATGTCAACCGATGTTGGCAGATGAGGGCTGGAGTGAACAGAGAAACGTCGGCCGACGTCGGCCGATGTCAACCGATGCCGGCAGATGAGTGCTGGATTGATGTTGGCAGATGAGGGCTGGATTGAACAGAGAAACGTCGGCCGACGTCGGCCGATGTCAACCGATGTTGGCAGAAGAGGGCTGGAGTGAACAGAGAAACGTCGGCCGACGTCGGCCGATGTCAACCGATGCCGGCAGATGAGTGCTGGATTGAACAGAGGAACGTTGGCCGACGTCGGCCGATGTCAACCGATGTTGGCAGATGAGGGCTGAAATGAACAGAGAAACGTCGGCCGACGTCGGCCGATGTCAACCGATGCCGGCAGATGAGTGCTGGATTGAACAGAAAAACGTTGGCCGACGTCGGCCGATGTCAGCCGATGTTAGCAGATGAGGGCTGGATTGAACAGAGAAACGTCGTCCAACGTCGGCCGATGTCAACCGATGTTAGCAGATGAAAACTGGAGTGAACAGATAAACGTCGACCGACGTCAGCCGATAATAGCCGATGTCGGCAGATGAGAGCTGGATTGAACAGAGAAACGTCGGCCGACGTCGGCCGATGTCAGCCGATGTTAGCAGATGAGGGCTGGATTGAACAGAGAAACGTCGGCCGACGTCGGCCGATGTCAACCGATGTTGGCAGATGAGGGCTGGAGTGAACAGAGAAACGTGGCCGACGTCGGCCGATGTCAACCGATGCCGGCAGATGAGCGCTGGATTAAACAGAGAAACGTCGGCCGACGTCGGCCGATGTCGGCCGATGTTTGTCGATGTCGGCGGATGAATACTGGATTGAACAGAGAAACGTTGGCCGACGTCGGCCGATGTCAACCGATGTTGGCAGATGAGGGCTGGAGTGGACAGAGAAACGTCGGCCGACGTCGGCCGATGTCAACCGATGTTGGCAGATGAGGGCTGGAGTGAACAGAGAAACGTCGGCCGACGTAGGCCGATGTCAACCGATGTTGGCAGATGAGGGCTGGAGTGAACAGAGAAACGTCGGCCAACGTCGGCCGATGTCAGCCGATGTCGGTTGTGATGAGGAGTGGAGTTAACAGAGAAACGTCGGCCGACGTCGGCCGATGTTTGTCGATGTCGGCGGATTAATACTGGAGTTGACAGAAAAACGTCGGCCGATGTTGGCTGATGTGAGTCGATGCCGGCAGATGAGTGCTGGATTGAACAGAGAAACGTCGGCCGATGTTGGCTGATGTGAGCCGATGCCGGCAGATGAGTGCTGGATTGAACAGAGAAACGTCGGCCGACGTCGGCCAATGTCAACCGATGTCGGCAACTGAAAGCTGGAGTGAACAGAGAAACGTCGGCCGACGTCGGCCGATGTCAGCCGATGTCGGTTGCAATGAGGAGTGGAGTTAACAGAGAAACGTCGGCCGATGTTGGCTGATGTGAGCCGATGTCGGCAGATGAGTGCTGGATTGAACAGAGAAACGTCGGCCGACGTCGGCCGATGTCAGCCGATGTCGGTTGCGATGAGGAGTGGAGTTAACAGAGAAACGTCGGCCGATGTTGGCTGATGTGAGCCGATGCCGGCAGATGAGTGCTGGATTGAACAGAGAAACGTCGGCCGACGTCGGCCAATGTCAGCCGATGTCGGCAACTGAAAGCTGGAGTGAACAGAGAAACGTCGGCCGACGTCGGCCGGTGTCTGCCGATGTCGGCAGATGAGTGCTGGAGTGAACAGAGAAACGTCGGCCGATGTTGGCTGATGTGAGCCGATGCCGGCAGATGAGTGCTGGATTGAACAGAGAAACGTCAACCGATGTTAGCAGATGAGGGCTGGATTGAACAGAGAAACGTCGGCCAACGTCGGCCGATGTCGGCCGATGTTTGTCGATGTCGGCGGATGAATACTGGAGTTGACAGAAAAACGTCGGCCGACGTCGGCCGATGTCAGCCGATGTCGGTTGTGATGAGGAGTGGAGTTAACAGAGATACGTCGGCGTCTGCCGATGTCAATTGAGGTTAGCAGATGAGGGCTGTATTGAACAGAGAAACGTCGGCCGACGTCGGCCGATGTCAACCGATGTTGGCAGATGAGAGCTGGAGTGAACAGAGAAACGTCGGCCGACGTCGGCCGGTGTCTGCCGATGTCGGCAGATGAGTGCTGGAGTGAACAGAGAAACGTCGGCCGATGTTGGCTGGTGTGAGCCGATGCCGGCAGGTGAGTGCTGGATTGAACAGAGAAACGTCAACCGATGTTAGCAGATGAGGGCTGGATTGAACAGAGAAACGTCGGCCAACGTCGGCCGATGTCGGCCGATGTTTGTCGATGTCGGCGGATGAATACTGGAGTTGACAGGAAAACGTCGGCCGACGTCGGCCGATGTCAGCCGATGTTGGCAGATGAGGGCTGGATTGAACAGAGAAACGTGGCCGACGTCGGCCGATGTCAACCGATGCCGGCAGATGAGTGCTGGATTGAACAGAGAAACGTTGGCCGACGTCGGCCGATGTCAACCGATGTTGGCAGATGAGGGCTGGAGTGAACAGAGAAACGTCGGCCGACGTCGGCCGATGTCAACTGATGTTGGCAGATGAGGGCTTGAGTGAACAGAGAAACGTCGGCCGACGTCGGCCGATGTCAACTGATGTTGGCAGATGAGGGCTTGAGTGAACAGAGAAACGTCGGCCGACGTCGGCCGATGTCAACCGATGCCGGCAGATGTGTGCTGGATTGAACAGAGAAACGTTGGCCGACGTCGGCCGATGTCAACCGATGTTGGCAGATGAGGGCTGGAGTGGACAGAGAAACGTCGGCCGACGTCGGCCAATGTCAACCGATGTTGGCAGATGAGGGCTGGATTGAACAGAGAAACGTCGGCCGATGTCAACCGATGTTGGCAGATGAGGGCTGGAGTGAACAGAGAAACGTCGGCCGACGTCGGCCGATGTCAACCGATGTTGGCAGATGAGGGCTGGAGTGAACAGAGAAACGTCGGCCGACGTCGGCCGATGTCAACCGATGCCGGCAGATGAGTGCTGGATTGATGTTGGCAGATGAGGGCTGGATTGAACAGAGAAACGTCGGCCGACGTCGGCCGATGTCAACCGATGTTGGCAGAAGAGGGCTGGAGTGAACAGAGAAACGTCGGCCGACGTCGGCCGATGTCAACCGATGTTGGCAGATGAGGGCTGGAGTGAACAGAGAAACGTCGGCCGACGTCGGCCGATGTCAACCGATGCCGGCAGATGAGTGCTGGATTGAACAGAGGAACGTTGGCCGACGTCGGCCGATGTCAACCGATGTTGGCAGATGAGGGCTGAAATGAACAGAGAAACGTCGGCCGACGTCGGCCGATGTCAACCGATGCCGGCAGATGAGTGCTGGATTGAACAGAAAAACGTTGGCCGACGTCGGCCGATGTCAGCCGATGTTAGCAGATGAGGGCTGGATTGAACAGAGAAACGTCGTCCAACGTCGGCCGATGTCAACCGATGTTAGCAGATGAAAACTGGAGTGAACAGATAAACGTCGACCGACGTCAGCCGATAATAGCCGATGTCGGCAGATGAGAGCTGGATTGAACAGAGAAACGTCGGCCGACGTCGGCCGATGTCAGCCGATGTTAGCAGATGAGGGCTTGAGTGAACAGAGAAACGTCGGCCGACGTCGGACGATGTCAACCGATGCCGGCAGATGTGTGCTGGATTGAACAGAGAAACGTTGGCCGACGTCGGCCGATGTCAACCGATGTTGGCAGATGAGGGCTGGAGTGGACAGAGAAACGTCGGCCGACGTCGGCCAATGTCAACCGATGTTGGCAGATGAGGGCTGGATTGAACAGAGAAACGTCGGCCGATGTCAACCGATGTTGGCAGATGAGGGCTGGAGTGAACAGAGAAACGTCGGCCGACGTCGGCCGATGTCAACCGATGTTGGCAGATGAGGGCTGGAGTGAACAGAGAAACGTCGGCCGACGTCGGCCGATGTCAACCGATGCCGGCAGATGAGTGCTGGATTGATGTTGGCAGATGAGGGCTGGATTGAACAGAGAAACGTCGGCCGACGTCGGCCGATGTCAACCGATGTTGGCAGAAGAGGGCTGGAGTGAACAGAGAAACGTCGGCCGACGTCGGCCGATGTCAACCGATGTTGGCAGATGAGGGCTGGAGTGAACAGAGAAACGTCGGCCGACGTCGGCCGATGTCAACCGATGCCGGCAGATGAGTGCTGGATTGAACAGAGGAACGTTGGCCGACGTCGGCCGATGTCAACCGATGTTGGCAGATGAGGGCTGAAATGAACAGAGAAACGTCGGCCGACGTCGGCCGATGTCAACCGATGCCGGCAGATGAGTGCTGGATTGAACAGAAAAACGTTGGCCGACGTCGGCCGATGTCAGCCGATGTTAGCAGATGAGGGCTGGATTGAACAGAGAAACGTCGTCCAACGTCGGCCGATGTCAACCGATGTTAGCAGATGAAAACTGGAGTGAACAGATAAACGTCGACCGACGTCAGCCGATAATAGCCGATGTCGGCAGATGAGAGCTGGATTGAACAGAGAAACGTCGGCCGACGTCGGCCGATGTCAGCCGATGTTAGCAGATGAGGGCTGGATTGAACAGAGAAACGTCGGCCGACGTCGGCCGATGTCAACCGATGTTGGCAGATGAGGGCTGGAGTAAACAGAGAAACGTGGCCGACGTCGGCCGATGTCAACCGATGCCGGCAGATGAGCGCTGGATTAAACAGAGAAACGTTGGCCGGCGTCGGCCGATGTCGGCCGATGTTTGTCGATGTCGGCGGATGAATACTGGAGTTGACAGAAAAACGTCGGCCGAGGTCAGCCGATGTTAGCAGATGGGGGCTGGATTGAACAGAGAAACGTTGGCCGACGTCGGCCGATGTCAACCGATGTTGGCAGTTGAGGGCTGGAGTGAACAGAGAAACGTCGGCCGACGTCGGCCGATGTCGGCCGATGTTTGTCGATGTCGGCGGATGAATACTGGAGTTGACAGAAAAACGTCGGCCGAGGTCAGCCGATGTTAGCAGATGGGGGCTGGATTGAACAGACAAAAAAACGAAGAAACGTTGGCCGACGTCGGCCGATGTCGTGTGAAGGGGTCTCCGACCAACCGATGTTGGCAGATGAGGGCTGAAATGAACAGAGAAACGTCGGCCGACGTCGGCCGATGTCAACCGATGCCGGCAGATGAGTGCTGGATTGAACAGAAAAACGTTGGCCGACGTCGGCCGATGTCAACCGATGTTGGCAGATGAGGGCTGGAGTGAACAGAGAAACGTCGGCCGACGTCGGCCGATGTCAACCGATGTTGGCTAGATGAGTGCTGGATTGAACAGAGAAACGTTGGCCGACGTCGGCCGATGTCAACCGATGTTGGCAGATGAGGGCTGGAGTGAACAGAGAAACGTCGGCCGACGTCGGCCGATGTCAACCGATGTTAGCAGATGAGGCCTGGAGTGAACAGAGAAAGATCGACCGACGTCGGCCGATGTCAACCGATGTTGGCAGATGAGGGCTGGAGTGAACAGAGAAACGACGGCCGACGTCGGCCGATGTCAACCGATGTTGGCAGATGAGGGCTGGAGTGAACAGAGAAACGTCGGCCGACGTCGGCCGATGTCAACCGATGTTAGCAGATGAGGGCTGGATTGAACAGAGAAACGTCGGCCGACGTCGGCCGATGTCAACCGATGTTGGCAGATGAGGGCTGGAGTTAACAGAGAAACGTCGGCCGACGTCGGCCGATGTCAATTGATGTTGGCAGATGAGGGCTTGAGTGAACAGAGAAACGTCGGCCGACGTCGGCCGATGTCAACCGATGTTGGCAGATGAGGGCTGGAGTGAACAGAGAAACGTCGGCCGACGTCGGCCGATGTCAACCGATGTTAGCAGATGAGGGCTGGATTGAACAGAGAAACGTCGGCCGACGTCGGCCGATGTCAACCGATGTTGGCAGATGAGGGCTGGAGTTAACAGAGAAACGTCGGCCGACGTCGGCCGATGTCAATTGATGTTGGCAGATGAGGGCTTGAGTGAACAGAGAAACGTCGGCCGACGTCGGCCGATGTCAACCGATGTTGGCAGATGAGGGCTGGAGTGAACAGAGAAACGTCGGCCGACGTCAGCCGATGTCAACCGATGTTAGCAGATGAGGGCTGGATTGAACAGAGAAACGTCGGCCGACGTCGGCCGATGTCAACCGATGTTGGCAGATGAGGGCTGGAGTTAACAGAGAAACGTCGGCCGACGTCGGCCGATGTCAATTGATGTTGGCAGATGAGGGCTGAAATGAACAGAGAAACGTCGGCCGACGTCGGCCGATGTCAACCGATGCCGGCAGATGAGTGCTGGATTGAACAGAAAAACGTTGGCCGACGTCGGCCGATGTCAACCGATGTTGGCAGATGAGGGCTGGAGTGAACAGAGAAACGTCGGCCGACGTCGGCCGATGTCAACCGA
Source organism: Rhabditoides inermis (assembly GCA_963966185.1). Classification (NCBI taxonomy): domain Eukaryota; kingdom Metazoa; phylum Nematoda; class Chromadorea; order Rhabditida; family Rhabditidae; genus Rhabditoides; species Rhabditoides inermis. The sequence continues at coordinate 73,562 of CAWZYM010000367.1, read as the reverse complement.
TGTTGGCTAGATGAGTGCTGGATTGAACAGAGAAACGTTGGCCGACGTCGGCCGATGTCAACCGATGTTGGCAGATGAGGGCTGGAGTGAACAGAGAAACGTCGGCCGACGTCGGCCGATGTCAACCGATGTTAGCAGATGAGGCCTGGAGTGAACAGAGAAAGATCGACCGACGTCGGCCGATGTCAACCGATGTTGGCAGATGAGGGCTGGAGTGAACAGAGAAACGACGGCCGACGTCGGCCGATGTCAACCGATGTTGGCAGATGAGGGCTGGAGTGAACAGAGAAACGTCGGCCGACGTCGGCCGATGTCAACCGATGTTAGCAGATGAGGGCTGGATTGAACAGAGAAACGTCGGCCGACGTCGGCCGATGTCAACCGATGTTGGCAGATGAGGGCTGGAGTTAACAGAGAAACGTCGGCCGACGTCGGCCGATGTCAATTGATGTTGGCAGATGAGGGCTTGAGTGAACAGAGAAACGTCGGCCGACGTCGGCCGATGTCAACCGATGTTGGCAGATGAGGGCTGGAGTGAACAGAGAAACGTCGGCCGACGTCGGCCGATGTCAACCGATGTTAGCAGATGAGGGCTGGATTGAACAGAGAAACGTCGGCCGACGTCGGCCGATGTCAACCGATGTTGGCAGATGAGGGCTGGAGTTAACAGAGAAACGTCGGCCGACGTCGGCCGATGTCAATTGATGTTGGCAGATGAGGGCTTGAGTGAACAGAGAAACGTCGGCCGACGTCGGCCGATGTCAACCGATGTTGGCAGATGAGGGCTGGAGTGAACAGAGAAACGTCGGCCGACGTCAGCCGATGTCAACCGATGTTAGCAGATGAGGGCTGGATTGAACAGAAAAAACGTTGGCCGACGTCGGCCGATATCAGCCGATGTTAGCAGATGAGGGCTGGATTGAACAGAGAAACGTCGGCCAACGTCGGCCGATGTCAACCGATGTTAGCAGATGAGAACTGGAGTGAACAGATAAACGTCGACCGACGTCAGCCGATAATAGCCGATGTCGGCAGATGAGAGCTGGATTGAACAGAGAAACGTCGGCCGACGTCGGCCGATGTCAGCCGATGTTAGCAGATGAGGGCTGGATTGAACAGAGAAACGTCGGCCGACGTCGGCCGATGTCAACCGATGTTGGCAGATGAGGGCTGGAGTGAACAGAGAAACGTGGCCGACGTCGGTCGATGTCAACCGATGCCGGCAGATGAGCGCTGGATTAAACAGAGAAACGTTGGCCGGCGTCGGCCGATGTCGGCCGATGTTTGTCGATGTCGGCGGATGAATACTGGAGTTGACAGAAAAACGTCGGCCGAGGTCAGCCGATGTTAGCAGATGGGGGCTGGATTGAACAGAGAAACGTTGGCCGACGTCGGCCGATGTCAACCGATGTTGGCAGATGAGGGCTGGAGTGAACAGAGGAACGTCGGCCGACGTCGGTCGACGTCGGCCGATGTCAACCGATGCCGGCAGATGAGTGCTGGATTGAACAGAAAAACGTTGGCCAACGTCGGCCGATGTTTGTCGATGTCGGCGGATGAATACTGGAGTTGACAGAAAAACGTCGGCCGAGGTCAGCCGATGTTAGCAGATGAGGGCTGGAGTGAACAGAGAAACGTCGGCCGACGTCAACCGATGTTAGCAGATGAGGGCTGGAGTGAACAGAGAAAGGTCGGCCGACGTCGGCCGATGTCAACCGATGTTGGCAGATGAGGGCTGGAGTGAACAGAGAAACGTCGGCCGACGTCGGCCGATGTCAACCGATGTTAGCAGATGAGGGCTGGATTGAACAGAGAAACGTCGGCCGACGTCGGCCGATGTCAACCGATGTTGGCAGATGAGGGCTGGAGTGAACAGAGAAACGTCGGCCGACGTCGGCCGATGTCAACTGATGTTGGCAGATGAGGGCTTGAGTGAACAGAGAAACGTCGGCCGACGTCGGCCGATGTCAACCGATGTTGGCAGATGAGGGCTGGAGTGAACAGAGAAACGTCGGCCGACGTCAGCCGATGTCAACCGATGTTAGCAGATGAGGGCTGGATTGAACAGAAAAAACGTTGGCCGACGTCGGCCGATGTCAGCCGATGTTAGCAGATGAGGGCTGGATTGAACAGAGAAACGTCGGCCAACGTCGGCCGATGTCAACCGATGTTAGCAGATGAGAACTGGAGTGAACAGATAAACGTCGACCGACGTCAGCCGATAATAGCCGATGTCGGCAGATGAGAGCTGGATTGAACAGAGAAACGTCGGCCGACGTCGGCCGATGTCAGCCGATGTTAGCAGATGAGGGCTGGATTGAACAGAGAAACGTCGGCCGACGTCGGCCGATGTCAACCGATGTTGGCAGATGAGGGCTGGAGTGAACAGAGAAACGTGGCCGACGTCGGCCGATGTCAACCGATGCCGGCAGATGAGCGCTGGATTAAACAGAGAAACGTTGGCCGGCGTCGGCCGATGTCGGCCGATGTTTGTCGATGTCGGCGGATGAATACTGGAGTTGACAGAAAAACGTCGGCCGAGGTCAGCCGATGTTAGCAGATGGGGGCTGGATTGAACAGAGAAACGTTGGCCGACGTCGGCCGATGTCAACCGATGTTGGCAGATGAGGGCTGGAGTGAACAGAGGAACGTCGGCCGACGTCGGTCGACGTCGGCCGATGTCAACCGATGCCGGCAGATGAGTGCTGGATTGAACAGAAAAACGTTGGCCAACGTCGGCCGATGTTTGTCGATGTCGGCGGATGAATACTGGAGTTGACAGAAAAACGTCGGCCGAGGTCAGCCGATGTTAGCAGATGAGGGCTGGAGTGAACAGAGAAACGTCGGCCGACGTCGGCCGATGTCAACCGATGTTAGCAGATGAGGGCTGGAGTGAACAGAGAAAGGTCGGCCGACGTCGGCCGATGTCAACCGATGTTGGCAGATGAGGGCTGGAGTGAACAGAGAAACGTCGGCCGACGTCGGCCGATGTCAACCGATGTTGGCAGATGAGGGCTGGAGTGAACAGAGAAACGTCGGCCGACGTCGGCCGATGTCAACCGATGTTGGCAGATGAGGGCTGGAGTGAACAGAGAAACGTCGGCCGACGTCGGCCGATGTCAACTGATGTTGGCAGATGAGGGCTTGAGTGAACAGAGAAACGTCGACCGACGTCGGCCGATGTCAACCGATGTTGGCAGATGAGGGCTGGAGTGAACAGAGAAACGTCGGCCGACGTCGGCCGATGTCAACCGATGTTAGCAGATGAGGGCTGGATTGAAGAGATAAACGTCGGTCAACGTCGGCCGATGTCGGCCGATGTTTGTCGATGTCGGCGGATGAATACTGGATTGAACAGAGAAACGTTGGCCGACGTCGGCCGATGTCAACCGATGTTGGCAGATGAGGGCTGGAGTGAACAGAGAAACGTGGCCGACGTCGGCCGATGTCAACCGATGCCGGCAGATGAGCGCTGGATTAAACAGAGAAACGTTGGCCGGCGTCGGCCGATGTCGGCCGATGTTTGTCGATGTCGGCGGATGAATACTGGAGTTGACAGAAAAAACGTCGGCCGAGGTCAGCCGATGTTAGCAGATGGGGGCTGGATTGAACAGAGAAACGTTGGCCGACGTCGGCCGATGTCAACCGATGTTGGCAGATGAGGGCTGGATTGAACAGAAAAAACGTTGGCCGACGTCGGCCGATGTCAGCCGATGTTAGCAGATGAGGGCTGGATTGAACAGAGAAACGTCGGCCAACGTCGGCCGATGTCAACCGATGTTAGCAGATGAGAACTGGAGTGAACAGATAAACGTCGACCGACGTCAGCCGATAATAGCCGATGTCGGCAGATGAGAGCTGGATTGAACAGAGAAACGTCGGCCGACGTCGGCCGATGTCAGCCGATGTTAGCAGATGAGGGCTGGATTGAACAGAGAAACGTCGGCCGACGTCGGCCGATGTCAACCGATGTTGGCAGATGAGGGCTGGAGTGAACAGAGAAACGTGGCCGACGTCGGCCGATGTCAACCGATGCCGGCAGATGAGCGCTGGATTAAACAGAGAAACGTTGGCCGGCGTCGGCCGATGTCGGCCGATGTTTGTCGATGTCGGCGGATGAATACTGGAGTTGACAGAAAAACGTCGGCCGAGGTCAGCCGATGTTAGCAGATGGGGGCTGGATTGAACAGAGAAACGTTGGCCGACGTCGGCCGATGTCAACCGATGTTGGCAGATGAGGGCTGGAGTGAACAGGGAAACGTCGGCCGACGTCGGTCGACGTCGGCCGATGTTAGCAGATGAGAACTGGAGTGAACAGATAAACGTCGACCGACGTCAGCCGATAATAGCCGATGTCGGCAGATGAGAGCTGGATTGAACAGAGAAACGTCGGCCGACGTCGGCCGATGTCAGCCGATGTTAGCAGATGAGGGCTGGATTGAACAGAGAAACGTCGGCCGACGTCGGCCGATGTCAACCGATGCCGGCAGATGAGTGCTGGATTGAACAGAAAAACGTTGGCCAACGTCGGCCGATGTTTGTCGATGTCGGCGGATAAATACTGGAGTTGACAGAAAAACGTCGGCCGAGGTCAGCCGATGTTAGCAGATGAGGGCTGGAGTGAACAGAGAAACGTCGGCCGACGTCGGCCGATGTTTGTCGATGTCGGCGGATGAATACTGGATTGAACAGAGAAACGTTGGCCGACGTCGGCCGATGTCAACCGATGTTGGCAGATGAGGGCTGGAGTGGACAGAGAAACGTCGGCCGACGTCGGCCGATGTCAACCGATGTTGGCAGATGAGGGCTGGAGTGAACAGAGAAACGTCGGCCGACGTAGGCCGATGTCAACCGATGTTGGCAGATGAGGGCTGGAGTGAACAGAGAAACGTCGGCCAACGTCGGCCGATGTCAGCCGATGTCGGTTGTGATGAGGAGTGGAGTTAACAGAGAAACGTCGGCCGACGTCGGCCGATGTTTGTCGATGTCGGCGGATTAATACTGGAGTTGACAGAAAAACGTCGGCCGATGTTGGCTGATGTGAGTCGATGCCGGCAGATGAGTGCTGGATTGAACAGAGAAACGTCGGCCGACGTCGGCCGACGTTTCTCTGTTCAATCCAGCCCTCATCTGCTAACATCGGTTGACATCGGCCGACGTCGGCCGACGTTTCTCTGTTCACTCCAGCCCTCATCTGCCAACATCGGTTGACATCGGCCGACGTCGGCCGTCGTTTCTCTGTTCACTCCAGCCCTCATCTGCCAACATCGGTTGACATCGGCCGACGTCGGACGATCTTTCTCTGTTCACTCCAGCCCTCATCTGCTAACATCGGTTGACATCGGCCGACGTCGGCCGACGTTTCTCTGTTCACTCCAGCCCTCATCTGCCAACATCGGTTGACATCGGCCGACGTCGGCCAACATTTCTCTGTTCAATCCAGCACTCATCTAGCCAACATCGGTTGACATCGGCCGACGTCGGCCGACGTTTCTCTGTTCACTCCAGCCCTCATCTGCCAACATCGGTTGACATCGGCCGACGTCGGCCGACGTCGGCCGACGTCGGCCGACGTTTTTTTGTCTGTTCAATCCAGCCCCCATCTGCTAACATCGGCTGACCTCGGCCGACGTTTTTCTGTCAACTCCAGTATTCATCCGCCGACATCGACAAACATCGGCCGACATCGGCCGACGTCGGCCGACGTTTCTCTGTTCACTCCAGCCCTCAACTGCCAACATCGGTTGACATCGGCCGACGTCGGCCAACGTTTCTCTGTTCAATCCAGCCCCCATCTGCTAACATCGGCTGACCTCGGCCGACGTTTTTCTGTCAACTCCAGTATTCATCCGCCGACATCGACAAACATCGGCCGACATCGGCCGACGCCGGCCAACGTTTCTCTGTTTAATCCAGCGCTCATCTGCCGGCATCGGTTGACATCGGCCGACGTCGGCCACGTTTCTCTGTTTACTCCAGCCCTCATCTGCCAACATCGGTTGACATCGGCCGACGTCGGCCGACGTTTCTCTGTTCAATCCAGCCCTCATCTGCTAACATCGGCTGACATCGGCCGACGTCGGCCGACGTTTCTCTGTTCAATCCAGCTCTCATCTGCCGACATCGGCTATTATCGGCTGACGTCGGTCGACGTTTATCTGTTCACTCCAGTTTTCATCTGCTAACATCGGTTGACATCGGCCGACGTTGGACGACGTTTCTCTGTTCAATCCAGCCCTCATCTGCTAACATCGGCTGACATCGGCCGACGTCGGCCAACGTTTTTCTGTTAAATCCAGCACTCATCTGCCGGCATCGGTTGACATCGGCCGACGTCGGCCGACGTTTCTCTGTTCATTTCAGCCCTCATCTGCCAACATCGGTTGACATCGGCCGACGTCGGCCAACGTTCCTCTGTTCAATCCAGCACTCATCTGCCGGCATCGGTTGACATCGGCCGACGTCGGCCGACGTTTCTCTGTTCACTCCAGCCCTCATCTGCCAACATCGGTTGACATCGGCCGACGTCGGCCGACGTTTCTCTGTTCACTCCAGCCCTCTTCTGCCAACATCGGTTGACATCGGCCGACGTCGGCCGACGTTTCTCTGTTCAATCAAGCCCTCATCTGCCAACATCAATCCAGCACTCATCTGCCGGCATCGGTTGACATCGGCCGACGTCGGCCGACGTTTCTCTGTTCACTCCAGCCCTCATCTGCCAACATCGGTTGACATCGGCCGACGTCGGCCGACGTTTCTCTGTTCACTCCAGCCCTCATCTGCCAACATCGGTTGACATCGGCCGACGTTTCTCTGTTCAATCCAGCCCTCATCTGCCAACATCGGTTGACATTGGCCGACGTCGGCCGACGTTTCTCTGTCCACTCCAGCCCTCATCTGCCAACATCGGTTGACATCGGCCGACGTCGGCCAACGTTTCTCTGTTCAATCCAGCACACATCTGCCGGCATCGGTTGACATCGGCCGACGTCGGCCGACGTTTCTCTGTTCACTCAAGCCCTCATCTGCTAACATCGGCTGACATCGGCCGACGTCGGCCGACGTTTCTCTGTTCAATCCAGCTCTCATCTGCCGACATCGGCTATTATCGGCTGACGTCGGTCGACGTTTATCTGTTCACTCCAGTTTTCATCTGCTAACATCGGTTGACATCGGCCGACGTTGGACGACGTTTCTCTGTTCAATCCAGCCCTCATCTGCTAACATCGGCTGACATCGGCCGACGTCGGCCAACGTTTTTCTGTTCAATCCAGCACTCATCTGCCGGCATCGGTTGACATCGGCCGACGTCGGCCGACGTTTCTCTGTTCATTTCAGCCCTCATCTGCCAACATCGGTTGACATCGGCCGACGTCGGCCAACGTTCCTCTGTTCAATCCAGCACTCATCTGCCGGCATCGGTTGACATCGGCCGACGTCGGCCGACGTTTCTCTGTTCACTCCAGCCCTCATCTGCCAACATCGGTTGACATCGGCCGACGTCGGCCGACGTTTCTCTGTTCACTCCAGCCCTCTTCTGCCAACATCGGTTGACATCGGCCGACGTCGGCCGACGTTTCTCTGTTCAATCCAGCCCTCATCTGCCAACATCAATCCAGCACTCATCTGCCGGCATCGGTTGACATCGGCCGACGTCGGCCGACGTTTCTCTGTTCACTCCAGCCCTCATCTGCCAACATCGGTTGACATCGGCCGACGTCGGCCGACGTTTCTCTGTTCACTCCAGCCCTCATCTGCCAACATCGGTTGACATCGGCCGACGTTTCTCTGTTCAATCCAGCCCTCATCTGCCAACATCGGTTGACATTGGCCGACGTCGGCCGACGTTTCTCTGTCCACTCCAGCCCTCATCTGCCAACATCGGTTGACATCGGCCGACGTCGGCCAACGTTTCTCTGTTCAATCCAGCACACATCTGCCGGCATCGGTTGACATCGGCCGACGTCGGCCGACGTTTCTCTGTTCACTCAAGCCCTCATCTGCCAACATCAGTTGACATCGGCCGACGTCGGCCGACGTTTCTCTGTTCACTCAAGCCCTCATCTGCCAACATCAGTTGACATCGGCCGACGTCGGCCGACGTTTCTCTGTTCACTCCAGCCCTCATCTGCCAACATCGGTTGACATCGGCCGACGTCGGCCAACGTTTCTCTGTTCAATCCAGCACTCATCTGCCGGCATCGGTTGACATCGGCCGACGTCGGCCACGTTTCTCTGTTCAATCCAGCCCTCATCTGCCAACATCGGCTGACATCGGCCGACGTCGGCCGACGTTTTCCTGTCAACTCCAGTATTCATCCGCCGACATCGACAAACATCGGCCGACATCGGCCGACGTTGGCCGACGTTTCTCTGTTCAATCCAGCCCTCATCTGCTAACATCGGTTGACGTTTCTCTGTTCAATCCAGCACTCACCTGCCGGCATCGGCTCACACCAGCCAACATCGGCCGACGTTTCTCTGTTCACTCCAGCACTCATCTGCCGACATCGGCAGACACCGGCCGACGTCGGCCGACGTTTCTCTGTTCACTCCAGCCCTCATCTGCCAACATCGGTTGACATCGGCCGACGTCGGCCGACGTTTCTCTGTTCAATACAGCCCTCATCTGCTAACCTCAATTGACATCGGCAGACGCCGACGTATCTCTGTTAACTCCACTCCTCATCACAACCGACATCGGCTGACATCGGCCGATGTCGGCCGACGTTTTTCTGTCAACTCCAGTATTCATCCGCCGACATCGACAAACATCGGCCGACATCGGCCGACGTTGGCCGACGTTTCTCTGTTCAATCCAGCCCTCATCTGCTAACATCGGTTGACGTTTCTCTGTTCAATCCAGCACTCATCTGCCGGCATCGGCTCACATCAGCCAACATCGGCCGACGTTTCTCTGTTCACTCCAGCACTCATCTGCCGACATCGGCAGACACCGGCCGACGTCGGCCGACGTTTCTCTGTTCACTCCAGCTTTCAGTTGCCGACATCGGCTGACATTGGCCGACGTCGGCCGACGTTTCTCTGTTCAATCCAGCACTCATCTGCCGGCATCGGCTCACATCAGCCAACATCGGCCGACGTTTCTCTGTTAACTCCACTCCTCATCGCAACCGACATCGGCTGACATCGGCCGACGTCGGCCGACGTTTCTCTGTTCAATCCAGCACTCATCTGCCGACATCGGCTCACATCAGCCAACATCGGCCGACGTTTCTCTGTTAACTCCACTCCTCATTGCAACCGACATCGGCTGACATCGGCCGACGTCGGCCGACGTTTCTCTGTTCACTCCAGCTTTCAGTTGCCGACATCGGTTGACATTGGCCGACGTCGGCCGACGTTTCTCTGTTCAATCCAGCACTCATCTGCCGGCATCGGCTCACATCAGCCAACATCGGCCGACGTTTCTCTGTTCAATCCAGCACTCATCTGCCGGCATCGACTCACATCAGCCAACATCGGCCGACGTTTTTCTGTCAACTCCAGTATTAATCCGCCGACATCGACAAACATCGGCCGACGTCGGCCGACGTTTCTCTGTTAACTCCACTCCTCATCACAACCGACATCGGCTGACATCGGCCGACGTTGGCCGACGTTTCTCTGTTCACTCCAGCCCTCATCTGCCAACATCGGTTGACATCGGCCTACGTCGGCCGACGTTTCTCTGTTCACTCCAGCCCTCATCTGCCAACATCGGTTGACATCGGCCGACGTCGGCCGACGTTTCTCTGTCCACTCCAGCCCTCATCTGCCAACATCGGTTGACATCGGCCGACGTCGGCCAACGTTTCTCTGTTCAATCCAGTATTCATCCGCCGACATCGACAAACATCGGCCGACATCGGCCGACGTCGGCCGACGTTTCTCTGTTTAATCCAGCGCTCATCTGCCGGCATCGGTTGACATCGGCCGACGTCGGCCACGTTTCTCTGTTCACTCCAGCCCTCATCTGCCAACATCGGTTGACATCGGCCGACGTCGGCCGACGTTTCTCTGTTCAATCCAGCCCTCATCTGCTAACATCGGCTGACATCGGCCGACGTCGGCCGACGTTTCTCTGTTCAATCCAGCTCTCATCTGCCGACATCGGCTATTATCGGCTGACGTCGGTCGACGTTTATCTGTTCACTCCAGTTTTCATCTGCTAACATCGGTTGACATCGGCCGACGTTGGACGACGTTTCTCTGTTCAATCCAGCCCTCATCTGCTAACATCGGCTGACATCGGCCGACGTCGGCCAACGTTTTTCTGTTCAATCCAGCACTCATCTGCCGGCATCGGTTGACATCGGCCGACGTCGGCCGACGTTTCTCTGTTCATTTCAGCCCTCATCTGCCAACATCGGTTGACATCGGCCGACGTCGGCCAACGTTCCTCTGTTCAATCCAGCACTCATCTGCCGGCATCGGTTGACATCGGCCGACGTCGGCCGACGTTTCTCTGTTCACTCCAGCCCTCTTCTGCCAACATCGGTTGACATCGGCCGACGTCGGCCGACGTTTCTCTGTTCAATCCAGCCCTCATCTGCCAACATCAATCCAGCACTCATCTGCCGGCATCGGTTGACATCGGCCGACGTCGGCCGACGTTTCTCTGTTCACTCCAGCCCTCATCTGCCAACATCGGTTGACATCGGCCGACGTCGGCCGACGTTTCTCTGTTCACTCCAGCCCTCATCTGCCAACATCGGTTGACATCGGCCGACGTCGGCCGACGTTTCTCTGTTCAATCCAGCCCTCATCTGCCAACATCGGTTGACATTGGCCGACGTCGGCCGACGTTTCTCTGTCCACTCCAGCCCTCATCTGCCAACATCGGTTGACATCGGCCGACGTCGGCCAACGTTTCTCTGTTCAATCCAGCACACATCTGCCGGCATCGGTTGACATCGGCCGACGTCGGCCGACGTTTCTCTGTTCACTCAAGCCCTCATTTGCCAACATCAGTTGACATCGGCCGACGTCGGCCGACGTTTCTCTGTTCACTCAAGCCCTCATCTGCCAACATCAGTTGACATCGGCCGACGTCGGCCGACGTTTCTCTGTTCACTCCAGCCCTCATCTGCCAACATCGGTTGACATCGGCCGACGTCGGCCAACGTTTCTCTGTTCAATCCAGCACTCATCTGCCGGCATCGGTTGACATCGGCCGACGTCGACCACGTTTCTCTGTTCACTCAAGCCCTCATCTGCCAACATCAGTTGACATCGGCCGACGTCGGCCGACGTTTCTCTGTTCAATCCAGCACTCATCTAGCCAACATCGGTTGACATCGGCCGACGTCGGCCGACGTTTCTCTGTTCACTCCAGCCCTCATCTGCCAACATCGGTTGACATCGGCCGACGTCGGCCGACGTCGGCCGACGTCGGCCGACGTTTTTTTGTCTGTTCAATCCAGCCCCCATCTGCTAACATCGGCTGACCTCGGCCGACGTTTTTCTGTCAACTCCAGTATTCATCCGCCGACATCGACAAACATCGGCCGACATCGGCCGACGTCGGCCGACGTTTCTCTGTTCACTCCAGCCCTCAACTGCCAACATCGGTTGACATCGGCCGACGTCGGCCAACGTTTCTCTGTTCAATCCAGCCCCCATCTGCTAACATCGGCTGACCTCGGCCGACGTTTTTCTGTCAACTCCAGTATTCATCCGCCGACATCGACAAACATCGGCCGACATCGGCCGACGCCGGCCAACGTTTCTCTGTTTAATCCAGCGCTCATCTGCCGGCATCGGTTGACATCGGCCGACGTCGGCCACGTTTCTCTGTTTACTCCAGCCCTCATCTGCCAACATCGGTTGACATCGGCCGACGTCGGCCGACGTTTCTCTGTTCAATCCAGCCCTCATCTGCTAACATCGGCTGACATCGGCCGACGTCGGCCGACGTTTCTCTGTTCAATCCAGCTCTCATCTGCCGACATCGGCTATTATCGGCTGACGTCGGTCGACGTTTATCTGTTCACTCCAGTTTTCATCTGCTAACATCGGTTGACATCGGCCGACGTTGGACGACGTTTCTCTGTTCAATCCAGCCCTCATCTGCTAACATCGGCTGACATCGGCCGACGTCGGCCAACGTTTTTCTGTTCAATCCAGCACTCATCTGCCGGCATCGGTTGACATCGGCCGACGTCGGCCGACGTTTCTCTGTTCATTTCAGCCCTCATCTGCCAACATCGGTTGACATCGGCCGACGTCGGCCGACGTTTCTCTGTTCACTCCAGCCCTCATCTGCCAACATCGGTTGACATCGGCCGACGTTTCTCTGTTCAATCCAGCCCTCATCTGCCAACATCGGTTGACATTGGCCGACGTCGGCCGACGTTTCTCTGTCCACTCCAGCCCTCATCTGCCAACATCGGTTGACATCGGCCGACGTCGGCCAACGTTTCTCTGTTCAATCCAGCACACATCTGCCGGCATCGGTTGACATCGGCCGACGTCGGCCGACGTTTCTCTGTTCACTCAAGCCCTCATCTGCCAACATCAGTTGACATCGGCCGACGTCGGCCGACGTTTCTCTGTTCACTCAAGCCCTCATCTGCCAACATCAGTTGACATCGGCCGACGTCGGCCGACGTTTCTCTGTTCACTCCAGCCCTCATCTGCCAACATCGGTTGACATCGGCCGACGTCGGCCAACGTTTCTCTGTTCAATCCAGCACTCATCTGCCGGCATCGGTTGACATCGGCCGACGTCGGCCACGTTTCTCTGTTCAATCCAGCCCTCATCTGCCAACATCGGCTGACATCGGCCGACGTCGGCCGACGTTTTCCTGTCAACTCCAGTATTCATCCGCCGACATCGACAAACATCGGCCGACATCGGCCGACGTTGGCCGACGTTTCTCTGTTCAATCCAGCCCTCATCTGCTAACATCGGTTGACGTTTCTCTGTTCAATCCAGCACTCACCTGCCGGCATCGGCTCACACCAGCCAACATCGGCCGACGTTTCTCTGTTCACTCCAGCACTCATCTGCCGACATCGGCAGACACCGGCCGACGTCGGCCGACGTTTCTCTGTTCACTCCAGCCCTCATCTGCCAACATCGGTTGACATCGGCCGACGTCGGCCGACGTTTCTCTGTTCAATACAGCCCTCATCTGCTAACCTCAATTGACATCGGCAGACGCCGACGTATCTCTGTTAACTCCACTCCTCATCACAACCGACATCGGCTGACATCGGCCGACGTCGGCCGACGTTTCTCTGTTCAATCCAGCACTCATCTGCCGACATCGGCTCACATCAGCCAACATCGGCCGACGTTTCTCTGTCAACTCCAGTATTCATCCGCCGACATCGACAAACATCGGCCGACATCGGCCGACGTTGGCCGACGTTTCTCTGTTCAATCCAGCCCTCATCTGCTAACATCGGTTGACGTTTCTCTGTTCAATCCAGCACTCATCTGCCGGCATCGGCTCACATCAGCCAACATCGGCCGACGTTTCTCTGTTCACTCCAGCACTCATCTGCCGACATCGGCAGACACCGGCCGACGTCGGCCGACGTTTCTCTGTTCACTCCAGCTTTCAGTTGCCGACATCGGCTGACATTGGCCGACGTCGGCCGACGTTTCTCTGTTCAATCCAGCACTCATCTGCCGGCATCGGCTCACATCAGCCAACATCGGCCGACGTTTCTCTGTTAACTCCACTCCTCATCGCAACCGACATCGGCTGACATCGGCCGACGTCGGCCGACGTTTCTCTGTTCAATCCAGCACTCATCTGCCGACATCGGCTCACATCAGCCAACATCGGCCGACGTTTCTCTGTTAACTCCACTCCTCATTGCAACCGACATCGGCTGACATCGGCCGACGTCGGCCGACGTTTCTCTGTTCACTCCAGCTTTCAGTTGCCGACATCGGTTGACATTGGCCGACGTCGGCCGACGTTTCTCTGTTCAATCCAGCACTCATCTGCCGGCATCGGCTCACATCAGCCAACATCGGCCGACGTTTCTCTGTTCAATCCAGCACTCATCTGCCGGCATCGACTCACATCAGCCAACATCGGCCGACGTTTTTCTGTCAACTCCAGTATTAATCCGCCGACATCGACAAACATCGGCCGACGTCGGCCGACGTTTCTCTGTTAACTCCACTCCTCATCACAACCGACATCGGCTGACATCGGCCGACGTTGGCCGACGTTTCTCTGTTCACTCCAGCCCTCATCTGCCAACATCGGTTGACATCGGCCTACGTCGGCCGACGTTTCTCTGTTCACTCCAGCCCTCATCTGCCAACATCGGTTGACATCGGCCGACGTCGGCCGACGTTTCTCTGTCCACTCCAGCCCTCATCTGCCAACATCGGTTGACATCGGCCGACGTCGGCCAACGTTTCTCTGTTCAATCCAGTATTCATCCGCCGACATCGACAAACATCGGCCGACATCGGCCGACGTCGGCCGACGTTTCTCTGTTTAATCCAGCGCTCATCTGCCGGCATCGGTTGACATCGGCCGACGTCGGCCACGTTTCTCTGTTCACTCCAGCCCTCATCTGCCAACATCGGTTGACATCGGCCGACGTCGGCCGACGTTTCTCTGTTCAATCCAGCCCTCATCTGCTAACATCGGCTGACATCGGCCGACGTCGGCCGACGTTTCTCTGTTCAATCCAGCTCTCATCTGCCGACATCGGCTATTATCGGCTGACGTCGGTCGACGTTTATCTGTTCACTCCAGTTTTCATCTGCTAACATCGGTTGACATCGGCCGACGTTGGACGACGTTTCTCTGTTCAATCCAGCCCTCATCTGCTAACATCGGCTGACATCGGCCGACGTCGGCCAACGTTTTTCTGTTCAATCCAGCACTCATCTGCCGGCATCGGTTGACATCGGCCGACGTCGGCCGACGTTTCTCTGTTCATTTCAGCCCTCATCTGCCAACATCGGTTGACATCGGCCGACGTCGGCCAACGTTCCTCTGTTCAATCCAGCACTCATCTGCCGGCATCGGTTGACATCGGCCGACGTCGGCCGACGTTTCTCTGTTCACTCCAGCCCTCTTCTGCCAACATCGGTTGACATCGGCCGACGTCGGCCGACGTTTCTCTGTTCAATCCAGCCCTCATCTGCCAACATCAATCCAGCACTCATCTGCCGGCATCGGTTGACATCGGCCGACGTCGGCCGACGTTTCTCTGTTCACTCCAGCCCTCATCTGCCAACATCGGTTGACATCGGCCGACGTCGGCCGACGTTTCTCTGTTCACTCCAGCCCTCATCTGCCAACATCGGTTGACATCGGCCGACGTCGGCCGACGTTTCTCTGTTCAATCCAGCCCTCATCTGCCAACATCGGTTGACATTGGCCGACGTCGGCCGACGTTTCTCTGTCCACTCCAGCCCTCATCTGCCAACATCGGTTGACATCGGCCGACGTCGGCCAACGTTTCTCTGTTCAATCCAGCACACATCTGCCGGCATCGGTTGACATCGGCCGACGTCGGCCGACGTTTCTCTGTTCACTCAAGCCCTCATCTGCCAACATCAGTTGACATCGGCCGACGTCGGCCGACGTTTCTCTGTTCACTCAAGCCCTCATCTGCCAACATCAGTTGACATCGGCCGACGTCGGCCGACGTTTCTCTGTTCACTCCAGCCCTCATCTGCCAACATCGGTTGACATCGGCCGACGTCGGCCAACGTTTCTCTGTTCAATCCAGCACTCATCTGCCGGCATCGGTTGACATCGGCCGACGTCGGCCACGTTTCTCTGTTCACTCAAGCCCTCATCTGCCAACATCAGTTGACATCGGCCGACGTCGGCCGACGTTTCTCTGTTCAATCCAGCACTCATCTAGCCAACATCGGTTGACATCGGCCGACGTCGGCCGACGTTTCTCTGTTCACTCCAGCCCTCATCTGCCAACATCGGTTGACATCGGCCGACGTCGGCCGACGTCGGCCGACGTCGGCCGACGTTTTTTTGTCTGTTCAATCCAGCCCCCATCTGCTAACATCGGCTGACCTCGGCCGACGTTTTTCTGTCAACTCCAGTATTCATCCGCCGACATCGACAAACATCGGCCGACATCGGCCGACGTCGGCCGACGTTTCTCTGTTCACTCCAGCCCTCAACTGCCAACATCGGTTGACATCGGCCGACGTCGGCCAACGTTTCTCTGTTCAATCCAGCCCCCATCTGCTAACATCGGCTGACCTCGGCCGACGTTTTTCTGTCAACTCCAGTATTCATCCGCCGACATCGACAAACATCGGCCGACATCGGCCGACGCCGGCCAACGTTTCTCTGTTTAATCCAGCGCTCATCTGCCGGCATCGGTTGACATCGGCCGACGTCGGCCACGTTTCTCTGTTTACTCCAGCCCTCATCTGCCAACATCGGTTGACATCGGCCGACGTCGGCCGACGTTTCTCTGTTCAATCCAGCCCTCATCTGCTAACATCGGCTGACATCGGCCGACGTCGGCCGACGTTTCTCTGTTCAATCCAGCTCTCATCTGCCGACATCGGCTATTATCGGCTGACGTCGGTCGACGTTTATCTGTTCACTCCAGTTTTCATCTGCTAACATCGGTTGACATCGGCCGACGTTGGACGACGTTTCTCTGTTCAATCCAGCCCTCATCTGCTAACATCGGCTGACATCGGCCGACGTCGGCCAACGTTTTTCTGTTCAATCCAGCACTCATCTGCCGGCATCGGTTGACATCGGCCGACGTCGGCCGACGTTTCTCTGTTCATTTCAGCCCTCATCTGCCAACATCGGTTGACATCGGCCGACGTCGGCCAACGTTCCTCTGTTCAATCCAGCACTCATCTGCCGGCATCGGTTGACATCGGCCGACGTCGGCCGACGTTTCTCTGTTCACTCCAGCCCTCATCTGCCAACATCGGTTGACATCGGCCGACGTCGGCCGACGTTTCTCTGTTCACTCCAGCCCTCTTCTGCCAACATCGGTTGACATCGGCCGACGTCGGCCGACGTTTCTCTGTTCAATCCAGCCCTCATCTGCCAACATCAATCCAGCACTCATCTGCCGGCATCGGTTGACATCGGCCGACGTCGGCCGACGTTTCTCTGTTCACTCCAGCCCTCATCTGCCAACATCGGTTGACATCGGCAGACGTCGGCCGACGTTTCTCTGTTCACTCCAGCCCTCATCTGCCAACATCGGTTGACATCGGCCGACGTTTCTCTGTTCAATCCAGCCCTCATCTGCCAACATCGGTTGACATTGGCCGACGTCGGCCGACGTTTCTCTGTCCACTCCAGCCCTCATCTGCCAACATCGGTTGACATCGGCCGACGTCGGCCAACGTTTCTCTGTTCAATCCAGCACACATCTGCCGGCATCGGTTGACATCGGCCGACGTCGGCCGACGTTTCTCTGTTCACTCAAGCCCTCATCTGCCAACATCAGTTGACATCGGCCGACGTCGGCCGACGTTTCTCTGTTCACTCAAGCCCTCATCTGCCAACATCAGTTGACATCGGCCGACGTCGGCCGACGTTTCTCTGTTCACTCCAGCCCTCATCTGCCAACATCGGTTGACATCGGCCGACGTCGGCCAACGTTTCTCTGTTCAATCCAGCACTCATCTGCCGGCATCGGTTGACATCGGCCGACGTCGGCCACGTTTCTCTGTTCAATCCAGCCCTCATCTGCCAACATCGGCTGACATCGGCCGACGTCGGCCGACGTTTTCCTGTCAACTCCAGTATTCATCCGCCGACATCGACAAACATCGGCCGACATCGGCCGACGTTGGCCGACGTTTCTCTGTTCAATCCAGCCCTCATCTGCTAACATCGGTTGACGTTTCTCTGTTCAATCCAGCACTCACCTGCCGGCATCGGCTCACACCAGCCAACATCGGCCGACGTTTCTCTGTTCACTCCAGCACTCATCTGCCGACATCGGCAGACACCGGCCGACGTCGGCCGACGTTTCTCTGTTCACTCCAGCCCTCATCTGCCAACATCGGTTGACATCGGCCGACGTCGGCCGACGTTTCTCTGTTCAATACAGCCCTCATCTGCTAACCTCAATTGACATCGGCCGACGCCGACGTTTCTCTGTTAACTCCACTCCTCATCACAACCGACATCGGCTGACATCGGCCGACGTCGGCCGACGTTTTTCTGTCAACTCCAGTATTCATCCGCCGACATCGACAAACATCGGCCGACATCGGCCGACGTTGGCCGACGTTTCTCTGTTCAATCCAGCCCTCATCTGCTAACATCGGTTGACGTTTCTCTGTTCAATCCAGCACTCATCTGCCGGCATCGGCTCACATCAGCCAACATCGGCCGACGTTTCTCTGTTCACTCCAGCACTCATCTGCCGACATCGGCAGACACCGGCCGACGTCGGCCGACGTTTCTCTGTTCACTCCAGCTTTCAGTTGCCGACATCGGCTGACATTGGCCGACGTCGGCCGACGTTTCTCTGTTCAATCCAGCACTCATCTGCCGGCATCGGCTCACATCAGCCAACATCGGCCGACGTTTCTCTGTTCACTCCAGCCCTCATCTGCTAACATCGGTTGACATCGGCCGACGTCGGCCGACGTTTCTCTGTTCACTCCAGCCCTCATCTGCCAACATCGGTTGACATCGGCCGACGTCGGCCAACGTTTCTCTGTTCAATCCAGCACTCATCTAGCCAACATCGGTTGACATCGGCCGACGTCGGCCGACGTTTCTCTGTTCACTCCAGCCCTCATCTGCCAACATCGGTTGACATCGGCCGACGTTTTTTTGTCTGTTCAATCCAGCCCCCATCTGCTAACATCGGCTGACCTCGGCCGACGTTTTTCTGTCAACTCCAGTATTCATCCGCCGACATCGACAAACATCGGCCGACATCGGCCGACGTCGGCCGACGTTTCTCTGTTCACTCCAGCCCTCAACTGCCAACATCGGTTGACATCGGCCGACGTCGGCCAACGTTTCTCTGTTCAATCCAGCCCCCATCTGCTAACATCGGCTGACCTCGGCCGACGTTTTTCTGTCAACTCCAGTATTCATCCGCCGACATCGACAAACATCGGCCGACATCGGCCGACGCCGGCCAACGTTTCTCTGTTTAATCCAGCGCTCATCTGCCGGCATCGGTTGACATCGGCCGACGTCGGCCACGTTTCTCTGTTCACTCCAGCCCTCATCTGCCAACATCGGTTGACATCGGCCGACGTCGGCCGACGTTTCTCTGTTCAATCCAGCCCTCATCTGCTAACATCGGCTGACATCGGCCGACGTCGGCCGACGTTTCTCTGTTCAATCCAGCTCTCATCTGCCGACATCGGCTATTATCGGCTGACGTCGGTCGACGTTTATCTGTTCACTCCAGTTTTCATCTGCTAACATCGGTTGACATCGGCCGACGTTGGACGACGTTTCTCTGTTCAATCCAGCCCTCATCTGCTAACATCGGCTGACATCGGCCGACGTCGGCCAACGTTTTTCTGTTCAATCCAGCACTCATCTGCCGGCATCGGTTGACATCGGCCGACGTCGGCCGACGTTTCTCTGTTCATTTCAGCCCTCATCTGCCAACATCGGTTGACATCGGCCGACGTCGGCCAACGTTCCTCTGTTCAATCCAGCACTCATCTGCCGGCATCGGTTGACATCGGCCGACGTCGGCCGACGTTTCTCTGTTCACTCCAGCCCTCATCTGCCAACATCGGTTGACATCGGCCGACGTCGGCCGACGTTTCTCTGTTCACTCCAGCCCTCTTCTGCCAACATCGGTTGACATCGGCCGACGTCGGCCGACGTTTCTCTGTTCAATCCAGCCCTCATCTGCCAACATCAATCCAGCACTCATCTGCCGGCATCGGTTGACATCGGCCGACGTCGGCCGACGTTTCTCTGTTCACTCCAGCCCTCATCTGCCAACATCGGTTGACATCGGCCGACGTCGGCCGACGTTTCTCTGTTCACTCAAGCCCTCATCTGCCAACATCAGTTGACATCGGCCGACGTCGGCCGACGTTTCTCTGTTCACTCAAGCCCTCATCTGCCAACATCAGTTGACATCGGCCGACGTCGGCCGACGTTTCTCTGTTCACTCCAGCCCTCATCTGCCAACATCGGTTGACATCGGCCGACGTCGGCCAACGTTTCTCTGTTCAATCCAGCACTCATCTGCCGGCATCGGTTGACATCGGCCGACGTCGGCCACGTTTCTCTGTTCAATCCAGCCCTCATCTGCCAACATCGGCTGACATCGGCCGACGTCGGCCGACGTTTTCCTGTCAACTCCAGTATTCATCCGCCGACATCGACAAACATCGGCCGACATCGGCCGACGTTGGCCGACGTTTCTCTGTTCAATCCAGCCCTCATCTGCTAACATCGGTTGACGTTTCTCTGTTCAATCCAGCACTCACCTGCCGGCATCGGCTCACACCAGCCAACATCGGCCGACGTTTCTCTGTTCACTCCAGCACTCATCTGCCGACATCGGCAGACACCGGCCGACGTCGGCCGACGTTTCTCTGTTCACTCCAGCCCTCATCTGCCAACATCGGTTGACATCGGCCGACGTCGGCCGACGTTTCTCTGTTCAATACAGCCCTCATCTGCCAACATCAGTTGACATCGGCCGACGTCGGCCGACGTTTCTCTGTTCACTCCAGCCCTCATCTGCCAACATCGGTTGACATCGGCCGACGTCGGCCGTCGTTTCTCTGTTCACTCCAGCCCTCATCTGCCAACATCGGTTGACATCGGCCGACGTCGGTCGATCTTTCTCTGTTCACTCCAGCCCTCATCTGCTAACATCGGTTGACATCGGCCGACGTCGGCCGACGTTTCTCTGTTCACTCCAGCCCTCATCTGCCAACATCGGTTGACATCGGCCGACGTCGGCCAACGTTTCTCTGTTCAATCCAGCACTCATCTAGCCAACATCGGTTGACATCGGCCGACGTCGGCCGACGTTTCTCTGTTCACTCCAGCCCTCATCTGCCAACATCGGTTGACATCGGCCGACGTCGGCCGACGTCGGCCGACGTCGGCCGACGTTTTTTTGTCTGTTCAATCCAGCCCCCATCTGCTAACATCGGCTGACCTCGGCCGACGTTTTTCTGTCAACTCCAGTATTCATCCGCCGACATCGACAAACATCGGCCGACATCGGCCGACGTCGGCCGACGTTTCTCTGTTCACTCCAGCCCTCAACTGCCAACATCGGTTGACATCGGCCGACGTCGGCCAACGTTTCTCTGTTCAATCCAGCCCCCATCTGCTAACATCGGCTGACCTCGGCCGACGTTTTTCTGTCAACTCCAGTATTCATCCGCCGACATCGACAAACATCGGCCGACATCGGCCGACGCCGGCCAACGTTTCTCTGTTTAATCCAGCGCTCATCTGCCGGCATCGGTTGACATCGGCCGACGTCGGCCACGTTTCTCTGTTCACTCCAGCCCTCATCTGCCAACATCGGTTGACATCGGCCGACGTCGGCCGACGTTTCTCTGTTCAATCCAGCCCTCATCTGCTAACATCGGCTGACATCGGCCGACGTCGGCCGACGTTTCTCTGTTCAATCCAGCTCTCATCTGCCGACATCGGCTATTATCGGCTGACGTCGGTCGACGTTTATCTGTTCACTCCAGTTTTCATCTGCTAACATCGGTTGACATCGGCCGACGTTGGACGACGTTTCTCTGTTCAATCCAGCCCTCATCTGCTAACATCGGCTGACATCGGCCGACGTCGGCCAACGTTTTTCTGTTCAATCCAGCACTCATCTGCCGGCATCGGTTGACATCGGCCGACGTCGGCCGACGTTTCTCTGTTCATTTCAGCCCTCATCTGCCAACATCGGTTGACATCGGCCGACGTCGGCCAACGTTCCTCTGTTCAATCCAGCACTCATCTGCCGGCATCGGTTGACATCGGCCGACGTCGGCCGACGTTTCTCTGTTCACTCCAGCCCTCATCTGCCAACATCGGTTGACATCGGCCGACGTCGGCCGACGTTTCTCTGTTCACTCCAGCCCTCTTCTGCCAACATCGGTTGACATCGGCCGACGTCGGCCGACGTTTCTCTGTTCAATCCAGCCCTCATCTGCCAACATCAATCCAGCACTCATCTGCCGGCATCGGTTGACATCGGCCGACGTCGGCCGACGTTTCTCTGTTCACTCCAGCCCTCATCTGCCAACATCGGTTGACATCGGCCGACGTCGGCCGACGTTTCTCTGTTCACTCCAGCCCTCATCTGCCAACATCGGTTGACATCGGCCGACGTCGGCCGACGTTTCTCTGTTCAATCCAGCCCTCATCTGCCAACATCGGTTGACATTGGCCGACGTCGGCCGACGTTTTTCTGTCCACTCCAGCCCTCATCTGCCAACATCGGTTGACATCGGCCGACGTCGGCCAACGTTTCTCTGTTCAATCCAGCACACATCTGCCGGCATCGGTTGACATCGGCCGACGTCGGCCGACGTTTCTCTGTTCACTCAAGCCCTCATCTGCCAACATCAGTTGACATCGGCCGACGTCGGCCGACGTTTCTCTGTTCACTCAAGCCCTCATCTGCCAACATCAGTTGACATCGGCCGACGTCGGCCGACGTTTCTCTGTTCACTCCAGCCCTCATCTGCCAACATCGGTTGACATCGGCCGACGTCGGCCAACGTTTCTCTGTTCAATCCAGCACTCATCTGCCGGCATCGGTTGACATCGGCCGACGTCGGCCACGTTTCTCTGTTCAATCCAGCCCTCATCTGCCAACATCGGCTGACATCGGCCGACGTCGGCCGACGTTTTCCTGTCAACTCCAGTATTCATCCGCCGACATCGACAAACATCGGCCGACATCGGCCGACGTTGGCCGACGTTTCTCTGTTCAATCCAGCCCTCATCTGCTAACATCGGTTGACGTTTCTCTGTTCAATCCAGCACTCACCTGCCGGCATCGGCTCACACCAGCCAACATCGGCCGACGTTTCTCTGTTCACTCCAGCACTCATCTGCCGACATCGGCAGACACCGGCCGACGTCGGCCGACGTTTCTCTGTTCACTCCAGCCCTCATCTGCCAACATCGGTTGACATCGGCCGACGTCGGCCGACGTTTCTCTGTTCAATACAGCCCTCATCTGCTAACCTCAATTGACATCGGCCGACGCCGACGTTTCTCTGTTAACTCCACTCCTCATCACAACCGACATCGGCTGACATCGGCCGACGTCGGCCGACGTTTTTCTGTCAACTCCAGTATTCATCCGCCGACATCGACAAACATCGGCCGACATCGGCCGACGTTGGCCGACGTTTCTCTGTTCAATCCAGCCCTCATCTGCTAACATCGGTTGACGTTTCTCTGTTCAATCCAGCACTCATCTGCCGGCATCGGCTCACATCAGCCAACATCGGCCGACGTTTCTCTGTTCACTCCAGCACTCATCTGCCGACATCGGCAGACACCGGCCGACGTCGGCCGACGTTTCTCTGTTCACTCCAGCTTTCAGTTGCCGACATCGGCTGACATTGGCCGACGTCGGCCGACGTTTCTCTGTTCAATCCAGCACTCATCTGCCGGCATCGGCTCACATCAGCCAACATCGGCCGACGTTTCTCTGTTAACTCCACTCCTCATCGCAACCGACATCGGCTGACATCGGCCGACGTCGGCCGACGTTTCTCTGTTCAATCCAGCACTCATCTGCCGACATCGGCTCACATCAGCCAACATCGGCCGACGTTTCTCTGTTAACTCCACTCCTCATTGCAACCGACATCGGCTGACATCGGCCGACGTCGGCCGACGTTTCTCTGTTCACTCCAGCTTTCAGTTGCCGACATCGGTTGACATTGGCCGACGTCGGCCGACGTTTCTCTGTTCAATCCAGCACTCATCTGCCGGCATCGGCTCACATCAGCCAACATCGGCCGACGTTTCTCTGTTCAATCCAGCACTCATCTGCCGGCATCGACTCACATCAGCCAACATCGGCCGACGTTTTTCTGTCAACTCCAGTATTAATCCGCCGACATCGACAAACATCGGCCGACGTCGGCCGACGTTTCTCTGTTAACTCCACTCCTCATCACAACCGACATCGGCTGACATCGGCCGACGTTGGCCGACGTTTCTCTGTTCACTCCAGCCCTCATCTGCCAACATCGGTTGACATCGGCCTACGTCGGCCGACGTTTCTCTGTTCACTCCAGCCCTCATCTGCCAACATCGGTTGACATCGGCCGACGTCGGCCGACGTTTCTCTGTCCACTCCAGCCCTCATCTGCCAACATCGGTTGACATCGGCCGACGTCGGCCAACGTTTCTCTGTTCAATCCAGTATTCATCCGCCGACATCGACAAACATCGGCCGACATCGGCCGACGTCGGCCGACGTTTCTCTGTTTAATCCAGCGCTCATCTGCCGGCATCGGTTGACATCGGCCGACGTCGGCCACGTTTCTCTGTTCACTCCAGCCCTCATCTGCCAACATCGGTTGACATCGGCCGACGTCGGCCGACGTTTCTCTGTTCAATCCAGCCCTCATCTGCTAACATCGGCTGACATCGGCCGACGTCGGCCGACGTTTCTCTGTTCAATCCAGCTCTCATCTGCCGACATCGGCTATTATCGGCTGACGTCGGTCGACGTTTATCTGTTCACTCCAGTTTTCATCTGCTAACATCGGTTGACATCGGCCGACGTTGGACGACGTTTCTCTGTTCAATCCAGCCCTCATCTGCTAACATCGGCTGACATCGGCCGACGTCGGCCAACGTTTTTCTGTTCAATCCAGCACTCATCTGCCGGCATCGGTTGACATCGGCCGACGTCGGCCGACGTTTCTCTGTTCATTTCAGCCCTCATCTGCCAACATCGGTTGACATCGGCCGACGTCGGCCAACGTTCCTCTGTTCAATCCAGCACTCATCTGCCGGCATCGGTTGACATCGGCCGACGTCGGCCGACGTTTCTCTGTTCACTCCAGCCCTCATCTGCCAACATCGGTTGACATCGGCCGACGTCGGCCGACGTTTCTCTGTTCACTCCAGCCCTCTTCTGCCAACATCGGTTGACATCGGCCGACGTCGGCCGACGTTTCTCTGTTCAATCCAGCCCTCATCTGCCAACATCAATCCAGCACTCATCTGCCGGCATCGGTTGACATCGGCCGACGTCGGCCGACGTTTCTCTGTTCACTCCAGCCCTCATCTGCCAACATCGGTTGACATCGGCCGACGTCGGCCGACGTTTCTCTGTTCACTCCAGCCCTCATCTGCCAACATCGGTTGACATCGGCCGACGTCGGCCGACGTTTCTCTGTTCAATCCAGCCCTCATCTGCCAACATCGGTTGACATTGGCCGACGTCGGCCGACGTTTCTCTGTCCACTCCAGCCCTCATCTGCCAACATCGGTTGACATCGGCCGACGTCGGCCAACGTTTCTCTGTTCAATCCAGCACACATCTGCCGGCATCGGTTGACATCGGCCGACGTCGGCCGACGTTTCTCTGTTCACTCAAGCCCTCATCTGCCAACATCAGTTGACATCGGCCGACGTCGGCCGACGTTTCTCTGTTCACTCAAGCCCTCATCTGCCAACATCAGTTGACATCGGCCGACGTCGGCCGACGTTTCTCTGTTCACTCCAGCCCTCATCTGCCAACATCGGTTGACATCGGCCGACGTCGGCCAACGTTTCTCTGTTCAATCCAGCACTCATCTGCCGGCATCGGTTGACATCGGCCGACGTCGGCCACGTTTCTCTGTTCAATCCAGCCCTCATCTGCCAACATCGGCTGACATCGGCCGACGTCGGCCGACGTTTTCCTGTCAACTCCAGTATTCATCCGCCGACATCGACAAACATCGGCCGACATCGGCCGACGTTGGCCGACGTTTCTCTGTTCAATCCAGCCCTCATCTGCTAACATCGGTTGACGTTTCTCTGTTCAATCCAGCACTCACCTGCCGGCATCGGCTCACACCAGCCAACATCGGCCGACGTTTCTCTGTTCACTCCAGCACTCATCTGCCGACATCGGCCGACATCGGCCGACGTCGGCCGACGTTTCTCTGTTCACTCCAGCCCTCATCTGCCAACATCGGTTGACATCGGCCGACGTCGGCCGACGTTTCTCTGTTCACTCCAGCCCTCATCTGCCAACATCGGTTGACATCGGCCGACGTCGGCCGACGTTTCTCTGTCCACTCCAGCCCTCATCTGCCAACATCGGTTGACATCGGCCGACGTCGGCCAACGTTTCTCTGTTCAATCCAGTATTCATCCGCCGACATCGACAAACATCGGCCGACATCGGCCGACGTCGGCCGACGTTTCTCTGTTTAATCCAGCGCTCATCTGCCGGCATCGGTTGACATCGGCCGACGTCGGCCACGTTTCTCTGTTCACTCCAGCCCTCATCTGCCAACATCGGTTGACATCGGCCGACGTCGGCCGACGTTTCTCTGTTCAATCCAGCCCTCATCTGCTAACATCGGCTGACATCGGCCGACGTCGGCCGACGTTTCTCTGTTCAATCCAGCTCTCATCTGCCGACATCGGCTATTATCGGCTGACGTCGGTCGACGTTTATCTGTTCACTCCAGTTTTCATCTGCTAACATCGGTTGACATCGGCCGACGTTGGACGACGTTTCTCTGTTCAATCCAGCCCTCATCTGCTAACATCGGCTGACATCGGCCGACGTCGGCCAACGTTTTTCTGTTCAATCCAGCACTCATCTGCCGGCATCGGTTGACATCGGCCGACGTCGGCCGACGTTTCTCTGTTCATTTCAGCCCTCATCTGCCAACATCGGTTGACATCGGCCGACGTCGGCCAACGTTCCTCTGTTCAATCCAGCACTCATCTGCCGGCATCGGTTGACATCGGCCGACGTCGGCCGACGTTTCTCTGTTCACTCCAGCCCTCATCTGCCAACATCGGTTGACATCGGCCGACGTCGGCCGACGTTTCTCTGTTCACTCCAGCCCTCTTCTGCCAACATCGGTTGACATCGGCCGACGTCGGCCGACGTTTCTCTGTTCAATCCAGCCCTCATCTGCCAACATCAATCCAGCACTCATCTGCCGGCATCGGTTGACATCGGCCGACGTCGGCCGACGTTTCTCTGTTCACTCCAGCCCTCATCTGCCAACATCGGTTGACATCGGCCGACGTCGGCCGACGTTTCTCTGTTCACTCCAGCCCTCATCTGCCAACATCGGTTGACATCGGCCGACGTCGGCCGACGTTTCTCTGTTCAATCCAGCCCTCATCTGCCAACATCGGTTGACATTGGCCGACGTCGGCCGACGTTTCTCTGTCCACTCCAGCCCTCATCTGCCAACATCGGTTGACATCGGCCGACGTCGGCCAACGTTTCTCTGTTCAATCCAGCACACATCTGCCGGCATCGGTTGACATCGGCCGACGTCGGCCGACGTTTCTCTGTTCACTCAAGCCCTCATCTGCCAACATCAGTTGACATCGGCCGACGTCGGCCGACGTTTCTCTGTTCACTCAAGCCCTCATCTGCCAACATCAGTTGACATCGGCCGACGTCGGCCGACGTTTCTCTGTTCACTCCAGCCCTCATCTGCCAACATCGGTTGACATCGGCCGACGTCGGCCAACGTTTCTCTGTTCAATCCAGCACTCATCTGCCGGCATCGGTTGACATCGGCCGACGTCGGCCACGTTTCTCTGTTCAATCCAGCCCTCATCTGCCAACATCGGCTGACATCGGCCGACGTCGGCCGACGTTTTCCTGTCAACTCCAGTATTCATCCGCCGACATCGACAAACATCGGCCGACATCGGCCGACGTTGGCCGACGTTTCTCTGTTCAATCCAGCCCTCATCTGCTAACATCGGTTGACGTTTCTCTGTTCAATCCAGCACTCACCTGCCGGCATCGGCTCACACCAGCCAACATCGGCCGACGTTTCTCTGTTCACTCCAGCACTCATCTGCCGACATCGGCCGACATCGGCCGACGTCGGCCGACGTTTCTCTGTTCACTCCAGCCCTCATCTGCCAACATCGGTTGACATCGGCCGACGTCGGCCGACGTTTCTCTGTTCAATACAGCCCTCATCTGCTAACCTCAATTGACATCGGCCGACGCCGACGTTTTTCTGTTAACTCCACTCCTCATCACAACCGACATCGGCTGACATCGGCCGACGTCGGCCGACGTTTTTCTGTCAACTCCAGTATTCATCCGCCGACATCGACAAACATCGGCCGACATCGGCCGACGTTGGCCGACGTTTCTCTGTTCAATCCAGCCCTCATCTGCTAACATCGGTTGACGTTTCTCTGTTCAATCCAGCACTCATCTGCCGGCATCGGCTCACATCAGCCAACATCGGCCGACGTTTCTCTGTTCACTCCAGCACTCATCTGCCGACATCGGCAGACACCGGCCGACGTCGGCCGACGTTTCTCTGTTCACTCCAGCTTTCAGTTGCCGACATCGGCTGACATTGGGCGACGTCGGCCGACGTTTCTCTGTTCAATCCAGCACTCATCTGCCGGCATCGGCTCACATCAGCCAACATCGGCCGACGTTTCTCTGTTAACTCCACTCCTCATCGCAACCGACATCGGCTGACATCGGCCGACGTCGGCCGACGTTTCTCTGTTCAATCCAGCACTCATCTGCCGACATCGGCTCACATCAGCCAACATCGGCCGACGTTTCTCTGTTAACTCCACTCCTCATTGCAACCGACATCGGCTGACATCGGCCGACGTCGGCCGACGTTTCTCTGTTCACTCCAGCTTTCAGTTGCCGACATCGGTTGACATTGGCCGACGTCGGCCGACGTTTCTCTGTTCAATCCAGCACTCATCTGCCGGCATCGGCTCACATCAGCCAACATCGGCCGACGTTTCTCTGTTCAATCCAGCACTCATCTGCCGGCATCGACTCACATCAGCCAACATCGGCCGACGTTTTTCTGTCAACTCCAGTATTAATCCGCCGACATCGACAAACATCGGCCGACGTCGGCCGACGTTTCTCTGTTAACTCCACTCCTCATCACAACCGACATCGGCTGACATCGGCCGACGTTGGCCGACGTTTCTCTGTTCACTCCAGCCCTCATCTGCCAACATCGGTTGACATCGGCCTACGTCGGCCGACGTTTCTCTGTTCACTCCAGCCCTCATCTGCCAACATCGGTTGACATCGGCCGACGTCGGCCGACGTTTCTCTGTCCACTCCAGCCCTCATCTGCCAACATCGGTTGACATCGGCCGACGTCGGCCAACGTTTCTCTGTTCAATCCAGTATTCATCCGCCGACATCGACAAACATCGGCCGACATCGGCCGACGTCGGCCGACGTTTCTCTGTTCACTCCAGCCCTCATCTGCCAACATCGGTTGACATCGGCCGACGTCGGCCAACGTTTCTCTGTTCAATCCAGCACTCATCTAGCCAACATCGGCCGACGTCGACCGACGTCGGCCGACGTTTCTCTGTCCACTCCAGCCCTCATCTGCCGGCATCGGTTGACATCGGCCGACGTCGGCCGATGTTTCTCTGTTCACTCCAGCCCTCATCTGCCGGCATCGGTTGACATCGGCCGACGTCGGCCGATGTTTCTCTGTTCACTTCAGCCCTCATCTGCCAACATCGGTTGACATCGGCCGACGTCGGCCAACGTTTTTCTGTTCAATCCAGCCCTCATCTGCTAACATCGGTTGACATCGGCCGACGTCGGCCGACGTTTCTCTGTTCACTCCAGCCCTCATCTGCCAACATCGGTTGACATCGGCCGACGTCGGCCAACGTTTATCTGTTCAATCCAGCACTCATCTAGCCAACATCGGTTGACATCGGCCGACGTCGGCTGACGTTTCTCTGTTCACTCCAGCCCTCATCTGCCAACATCGGTTGACATCGGCCGACGTCGACCGACGTCGGCCGACGTTTCTCTGTTCACTCCAGCCCTCATCTGCCAACATCGGTTGACATCGGCCGACGTCGGCCAACGTTTCTCTGTTCAATCCAGCCCCCATCTGCTAACATCGGCTGACCTCGGCCGACGTTTTTCTGTCAACTCCAGTATTCATCCGCCGACATCGACAAACATCGGCCGACATCGGCCGACGTTGGCCGACGTTTCTCTGTTCAATCCAGCCCTCATCTGCTAACATCGGTTGACGTTTCTCTGTTCAATCCAGCACTCACCTGCCGGCATCGGCTCACACCAGCCAACATCGGCCGACGTTTCTCTGTTCACTCCAGCACTCATCTGCCGACATCGGCCGACATCGGCCGACGTCGGCCGACGTTTCTCTGTTCACTCCAGCCCTCATCTGCCAACATCGGTTGACATCGGCCGACGTCGGCCGACGTTTCTCTGTTCAATACAGCCCTCATCTGCTAACCTCAATTGACATCGGCCGACGCCGACGTTTCTCTGTTAACTCCACTCCTCATCACAACCGACATCGGCTGACATCGGCCGACGTCGGCCGACGTTTTTCTGTCAACTCCAGTATTCATCCGCCGACATCGACAAACATCGGCCGACATCGGCCGACGTTGGCCGACGTTTCTCTGTTCAATCCAGCCCTCATCTGCTAACATCGGTTGACGTTTCTCTGTTCAATCCAGCACTCATCTGCCGGCATCGGCTCACATCAGCCAACATCGGCCGACGTTTCTCTGTTCACTCCAGCACTCATCTGCCGACATCGGCAGACACCGGCCGACGTCGGCCGACGTTTCTCTGTTCACTCCAGCTTTCAGTTGCCGACATCGGCTGACATTGGGCGACGTCGGCCGACGTTTCTCTGTTCAATCCAGCACTCATCTGCCGGCATCGGCTCACATCAGCCAACATCGGCCGACGTTTCTCTGTTAACTCCACTCCTCATCGCAACCGACATCGGCTGACATCGGCCGACGTCGGCCGACGTTTCTCTGTTCAATCCAGCACTCATCTGCCGACATCGGCTCACATCAGCCAACATCGGCCGACGTTTCTCTGTTAACTCCACTCCTCATTGCAACCGACATCGGCTGACATCGGCCGACGTCGGCCGACGTTTCTCTGTTCACTCCAGCTTTCAGTTGCCGACATCGGTTGACATTGGCCGACGTCGGCCGACGTTTCTCTGTTCAATCCAGCACTCATCTGCCGGCATCGGCTCACATCAGCCAACATCGGCCGACGTTTCTCTGTTCAATCCAGCACTCATCTGCCGGCATCGACTCACATCAGCCAACATCGGCCGACGTTTTTCTGTCAACTCCAGTATTAATCCGCCGACATCGACAAACATCGGCCGACGTCGGCCGACGTTTCTCTGTTAACTCCACTCCTCATCACAACCGACATCGGCTGACATCGGCCGACGTTGGCCGACGTTTCTCTGTTCACTCCAGCCCTCATCTGCCAACATCGGTTGACATCGGCCTACGTCGGCCGACGTTTCTCTGTTCACTCCAGCCCTCATCTGCCAACATCGGTTGACATCGGCCGACGTCGGCCGACGTTTCTCTGTCCACTCCAGCCCTCATCTGCCAACATCGGTTGACATCGGCCGACGTCGGCCAACGTTTCTCTGTTCAATCCAGTATTCATCCGCCGACATCGGCCGACGTCGGCCGACGTTTCTCTGTTCACTCCAGCCCTCATCTGCCAACATCGGTTGACATCGGCCGACGTCGGCCAACGTTTCTCTGTTCAATCCAGCACTCATCTAGCCAACATCGGCCGACGTCGACCGACGTCGGCCGACGTTTCTCTGTCCACTCCAGCCCTCATCTGCCGGCATCGGTTGACATCGGCCGACGTCGGCCGATGTTTCTCTGTTCACTCCAGCCCTCATCTGCCGGCATCGGTTGACATCGGCCGACGTCGGCCGATGTTTCTCTGTTCACTTCAGCCCTCATCTGCCAACATCGGTTGACATCGGCCGACGTCGGCCAACGTTTTTCTGTTCAATCCAGCCCTCATCTGCTAACATCGGTTGACATCGGCCGACGTCGGCCGACGTTTCTCTGTTCACTCCAGCCCTCATCTGCCAACATCGGTTGACATCGGCCGACGTCGGCCAACGTTTATCTGTTCAATCCAGCACTCATCTAGCCAACATCGGTTGACATCGGCCGACGTCGGCCGACGTTTCTCTGTTCACTCCAGCCCTCATCTGCCAACATCGGTTGACATCGGCCGACGTCGACCGACGTCGGCCGACGTTTCTCTGTTCACTCCAGCCCTCATCTGCCAACATCGGTTGACATCGGCCGACGTCGGCCAACGTTTCTCTGTTCAATCCAGCCCCCATCTGCTAACATCGGCTGACCTCGGCCGACGTTTTTCTGTCAACTCCAGTATTCATCCGCCGACATCGACAAACATCGGCCGACATCGGCCGACGCCGGCCAACGTTTCTCTGTTTAATCCAGCGCTCATCTGCCGGCATCGGTTGACATCGGCCGACGTCGGCCACGTTTCTCTGTTCACTCCAGCCCTCATCTGCCAACATCGGTTGACATCGGCCGACGTCGGCCGACGTTTCTCTGTTCAATCCAGCCCTCATCTGCTAACATCGGCTGACATCGGCCGACGTCGGCCGACGTTTCTCTGTTCAATCCAGCTCTCATCTGCCGACATCGGCTATTATCGGCTGACGTCGGTCGACGTTTATCTGTTCACTCCAGTTCTCATCTGCTAACATCGGTTGACATCGGCCGACGTTGGCCGACGTTTCTCTGTTCAATCCAGCCCTCATCTGCTAACATCGGCTGACATCGGCCGACGTCGGCCAACGTTTTTTCTGTTCAATCCAGCCCTCATCTGCCAACATCGGTTGACATCGGCCGACGTCGGCCAACGTTTCTCTGTTCAATCCAGCCCCCATCTGCTAACATCGGCCGACATCGGCCGACGCCGGCCAACGTTTCTCTGTTTAATCCAGCCCTCATCTGCCAACATCGGTTGACATCGGCCGACGTCGGCCGACGTTTCTCTGTCCACTCCAGCCCTCATCTGCCAACATCGGTTGACATCGGCCGACGTCGGCCAACGTTTCTCTGTTCAATCCAGTATTCATCCGCCGACATCGACAAACATCGGTTGACATCGGCCGACGTCGGCCGACGTTTCTCTGTTCACTCCAGCCCTCATCTGCCAACATCGGTTGACATCGGCCGACGTCGGCCGACGTTTCTCTGTTCAATCCAGCCCTCATCTGCTAACATCGGTTGACATCGGCCGACGTCGGCCGACGTTTCTCTGTTCACTCCAGCCCTTATCTGCCAACATCGGTTGACATCGGCCGACGTCGGCCGACGTTTCTCTGTTCACTCCAGCCCTCATCTGCCAACATCGGTTGACATCGGCCGACGTCGGCCGACGTTTCTCTGTCCACTCCTGCCCTCAGCTGCTAACATCGGTTGACATCGGCCGACGTCGGCCGACGTTTCTCTGTTCACTCCAGCCCTCATCTGCCAACATCGGTTGACATCGGCCGACGTCGGCCAACGTTTCTCTGTTCAATCCAGCACTCATCTGCCGGCATCGGTTGACATCGGCCGAGGTCGGCCGATGTTTCTCTGTTCACTTCAGCCCTCATCTGCCAACATCGGTTGACATCGGCCGACGTCGGCCAACGTTTTTCTGTTCAATCCAGCACTCATCTGCCGGCATCGGTTGACATCGGCCGACGTCGGCGGACGTTTCTCTGTTCACTTCAGCCCTCATCTGCCAACATCGGTTGACATCGGCCGACGTCGGCCAACGTTTCTCTGTTCAATCCAGCACTCATCTGCCGGCATCGGTTGACATCGGCCGACGTCGGCCGACGTTTCTCTGTTCACTCCAGCCCTCATCTGCCAACATCGGTTGACATCGGCCGACGTCGGCCGACGTTTCTCTGTTCACTCCAGCCCTCATCTGCCAACATCGGTTGACATCGGCCGACATCGGCCGACGTTTCTCTGTTCACTCCAGCCCTCATCTGCCAACATCGGTTGACATCGGCCGACGTCGGCCGACGTTTCTCTGTCCACTCCAGCCCTCATCTGCTAACATCGGTTGACATCGGCCGACGTCGGCCGACGTTTCTCTGTTCACTTCAGCCCTCATCTGCCAACATCGGTTGACATCGGCCGACGTCGGCCAACGTTTCTCTGTTCAATCCAGCACTCATCTGCCGGCATCGGTTGACATCGGCCGACGTCGGCCGACGTTTCTCTGTTCAATCCAGTATTCATCCGCCGACATCGACAAACATCGGTTGACATCGGCCGACGTCGGCCGACGTTTCTCTGTTCACTCCAGCCCTCATCTGCCAACATCGGTTGACATCGGCCGACGTCGGCCGACGTTTCTCTGTTCAATCCAGCCCTCATCTGCTAACATCGGTTGACATCGGCCGACGTCGGCCGACGTTTCTCTGTTCACTCCAGCCCTCATCTGCCAACATCGGTTGACATCGGCCGACGTCGGCCAACGTTTCTCTGTTCAATCCAGCACTCATCTGCCGGCATCGGTTGACATCGGCCGAGGTCGGCCGATGTTTCTCTGTTCACTTCAGCCCTCATCTGCCAACATCGGTTGACATCGGCCGACGTCGGCCAACGTTTTTCTGTTCAATCCAGCACTCATCTGCCGGCATCGGTTGACATCGGCCGACGTCGGCGGACGTTTCTCTGTTCACTTCAGCCCTCATCTGCCAACATCGGTTGACATCGGCCGACGTCGGCCAACGTTTCTCTGTTCAATCCAGCACTCATCTGCCGGCATCGGTTGACATCGGCCGACGTCGGCCGACGTTTCTCTGTTCACTCCAGCCCTCATCTGCCAACATCGGTTGACATCGGCCGACGTCGGCCGACGTTTCTCTGTTCACTCCAGCCCTCATCTGCCAACATCGGTTGACATCGGCCGACATCGGCCGACGTTTCTCTGTTCACTCCAGCCCTCATCTGCCAACATCGGTTGACATCGGCCGACGTCGGCCGACGTTTCTCTGTCCACTCCAGCCCTCATCTGCTAACATCGGTTGACATCGGCCGACGTCGGCCGACGTTTCTCTGTTCACTTCAGCGCTCATCTGCCGGCATCGGTTGACATCGGCCGACGTCGGCCACGTTTCTCTGTTCACTCCAGCCCTCATCTGCCAACATCGGTTGACATCGGCCGACGTCGGCCGACGTTTCTCTGTTCAATCCAGCCCTCATCTGCTAACATCGGCTGACATCGGCCGACGTCGGCCGACGTTTCTCTGTTCAATCCAGCTCTCATCTGCCGACATCGGCTATTATCGGCTGACGTCGGTCGACGTTTATCTGTTCACTCCAGTTCTCATCTGCTAACATCGGTTGACATCGGCCGACGTTGGCCGACGTTTCTCTGTTCAATCCAGCCCTCATCTGCTAACATCGGCTGACATCGGCCGACGTCGGCCAACGTTTTTTCTGTTCAATCCAGCCCTCATCTGCCAACATCGGTTGACATCGGCCGACGTCGGCCAACGTTTCTCTGTTCAATCCAGCCCCCATCTGCTAACATCGGCTGACCTCGGCCGACGTTTTTCTGTCAACTCCAGTATTCATCCGCCGACATCGACAAACATCGGCCGACATCGGCCGACGCCGGCCAACGTTTCTCTGTTTAATCCAGCCCTCATCTGCCAACATCGGTTGACATCGGCCGACGTCGGCCGACGTTTCTCTGTCCACTCCAGCCCTCATCTGCCAACATCGGTTGACATCGGCCGACGTCGGCCAACGTTTCTCTGTTCAATCCAGTATTCATCCGCCGACATCGACAAACATCGGTTGACATCGGCCGACGTCGGCCGACGTTTCTCTGTTCACTCCAGCCCTCATCTGCCAACATCGGTTGACATCGGCCGACGTCGGCCGACGTTTCTCTGTTCAATCCAGCCCTCATCTGCTAACATCGGTTGACATCGGCCGACGTCGGCCGACGTTTCTCTGTTCACTCCAGCCCTTATCTGCCAACATCGGTTGACATCGGCCGACGTCGGCCGACGTTTCTCTGTTCACTCCAGCCCTCATCTGCCAACATCGGTTGACATCGGCCGACGTCGGCCGACGTTTCTCTGTCCACTCCTGCCCTCAGCTGCTAACATCGGTTGACATCGGCCGACGTCGGCCGACGTTTCTCTGTTCACTCCAGCCCTCATCTGCCAACATCGGTTGACATCGGCCGACGTCGGCCAACGTTTCTCTGTTCAATCCAGCACTCATCTGCCGGCATCGGTTGACATCGGCCGAGGTCGGCCGATGTTTCTCTGTTCACTTCAGCCCTCATCTGCCAACATCGGTTGACATCGGCCGACGTCGGCCAACGTTTCTCTGTTCAATCCAGCACTCATCTGCCGGCATCGGTTGACATCGGCCGACGTCGGCCGACGTTTCTCTGTTCACTCCAGCCCTCATCTGCCAACATCGGTTGACATCGGCCGACGTCGGCCGACGTTTCTCTGTTCACTCCAGCCCTCATCTGCCAACATCGGTTGACATCGGCCGACATCGGCCGACGTTTCTCTGTTCACTCCAGCCCTCATCTGCCAACATCGGTTGACATCGGCCGACGTCGGCCGACGTTTCTCTGTCCACTCCAGCCCTCATCTGCTAACATCGGTTGACATCGGCCGACGTCGGCCGACGTTTCTCTGTTCACTTCAGCCCTCATCTGCCAACATCGGTTGACATCGGCCGACGTCGGCCAACGTTTCTCTGTTCAATCCAGCACTCATCTGCCGGCATCGGTTGACATCGGCCGACGTCGGCCGACGTTTCTCTGTTCACTCCAGCCCTCATCTGCCAACATCGGTTGACATCGGCCGACGTCGGCCGACGTTTCTCTGTTCACTCCAGCCCTCATCTGCCAACATCGGTTGACATCGGCCGACGTCGGCCGACGTTTCTCTGTTCAATCCAGCCTTCATCTGCTAACCTCAATTGACATCGGCCGACGCCGACGTTTCTCTGTTAACTCCACTCCTCATCACAACCGACATCGGTTGACATCGGCCGACGTCGGCCAACGTTCCTCTGTTCAATCCAGCACTCATCTGCCGGCATCGGTTGACATCGGCCGACGTCGGCCGACGTTTCTCTGTTCACTCCAGCCCTCATCTGCCAACATCGGTTGACATCGGCCGACGTCGGCCGACGTTTCTCTGTTCACTCCAGCCCTCTTCTACCAACATCGGTTGACATCGGCCGACGTCGGCCGACGTTTCTCTGTTCAATCCAGCCCTCATCTGCCAACATCAATCCAGCACTCATCTGCCGGCATCGGTTGACATCGGCCGACGTCGGCCGACGTTTCTCTGTTCACTCCAGCCCTCATCTGCCAACATCGGTTGACATCGGCCGACGTCGGCCGACGTTTCTCTGTTCACTCCAGCCCTCATCTGCCAACATCGGTTGACATCGGCCGACGTCGGCCGACGTTTCTCTGTTCAATCCAGCCCTCATCTGCCAACATCGGTTGACATTGGCCGACGTCGGCCGACGTTTCTCTGTCCACTCCAGCCCTCATCTGCCAACATCGGTTGACATCGGCCGACGTCGGCCAACGTTTCTCTGTTCAATCCAGCACACATCTGCCGGCATCGGTTGACATCGGCCGACGTCGGCCGACGTTTCTCTGTTCACTCAAGCCCTCATCTGCCAACATCAGTTGACATCGGCCGACGTCGGCCGACGTTTCTCTGTTCACTCAAGCCCTCATCTGCCAACATCAGTTGACATCGGCCGACGTCGGCCGACGTTTCTCTGTTCACTCCAGCCCTCATCTGCCAACATCGGTTGACATCGGCCGACGTCGGCCAACGTTTCTCTGTTCAATCCAGCACTCATCTGCCGGCATCGGTTGACATCGGCCGACGTCGGCCACGTTTCTCTGTTCAATCCAGCCCTCATCTGCCAACATCGGCTGACATCGGCCGACGTCGGCCGACGTTTTCCTGTCAACTCCAGTATTCATCCGCCGACATCGACAAACATCGGCCGACATCGGCCGACGTTGGCCGACGTTTCTCTGTTCAATCCAGCCCTCATCTGCTAACATCGGTTGACGTTTCTCTGTTCAATCCAGCACTCACCTGCCGGCATCGGCTCACACCAGCCAACATCGGCCGACGTTTCTCTGTTCACTCCAGCACTCATCTGCCGACATCGGCAGACACCGGCCGACGTTTCTCGGTTCACTCCAGCCCTCATCTGCCAACATCGGTTGACATCGGCCGACGTCGGCCGACGTTTCTCTGTTCAATACAGCCCTCATCTGCTAACCTCAATTGACATCGGCCGACGCCGACGTTTCTCTGTTAACTCCACTCCTCATCACAACCGACATCGGCTGACATCGGCCGACGTCGGCCGACGTTTTTCTGTCAACTCCAGTATTCATCCGCCGACATCGACAAACATCGGCCGACATCGGCCGACGTTGGCCGACGTTTCTCTGTTCAATCCAGCCCTCATCTGCTAACATCGGTTGACGTTTCTCTGTTCAATCCAGCACTCATCTGCCGGCATCGGCTCACATCAGCCAACATCGGCCGACGTTTCTCTGTTCACTCCAGCACTCATCTGCCGACATCGGCAGACACCGGCCGACGTCGGCCGACGTTTCTCTGTTCACTCCAGCTTTCAGTTGCCGACATCGGCTGACATTGGCCGACGTCGGCCGACGTTTCTCTGTTCAATCCAGCACTCATCTGCCGGCATCGGCTCACATCAGCCAACATCGGCCGACGTTTCTCTGTTAACTCCACTCCTCATCGCAACCGACATCGGCTGACATCGGCCGACGTCGGCCGACGTTTCTCTGTTCAATCCAGCACTCATCTGCCGACATCGGCTCACATCAGCCAACATCGGCCGACGTTTCTCTGTTAACTCCACTCCTCATTGCAACCGACATCGGCTGACATCGGCCGACGTCGGCCGACGTTTCTCTGTTCACTCCAGCTTTCAGTTGCCGACATCGGTTGACATTGGCCGACGTCGGCCGACGTTTCTCTGTTCAATCCAGCACTCATCTGCCGGCATCGGCTCACATCAGCCAACATCGGCCGACGTTTCTCTGTTCAATCCAGCACTCATCTGCCGGCATCGACTCACATCAGCCAACATCGGCCGACGTTTTTCTGTCAACTCCAGTATTAATCCGCCGACATCGACAAACATCGGCCGACGTCGGCCGACGTTTCTCTGTTAACTCCACTCCTCATCACAACCGACATCGGCTGACATCGGCCGACGTTGGCCGACGTTTCTCTGTTCACTCCAGCCCTCATCTGCCAACATCGGTTGACATCGGCCTACGTCGGCCGACGTTTCTCTGTTCACTCCAGCCCTCATCTGCCAACATCGGTTGACATCGGCCGACGTCGGCCGACGTTTCTCTGTCCACTCCAGCCCTCATCTGCCAACATCGGTTGACATCGGCCGACGTCGGCCAACGTTTCTCTGTTCAATCCAGTATTCATCCGCCGACATCGACAAACATCGGCCGACATCGGCCGACGTCGGCCGACGTTTCTCTGTTTAATCCAGCGCTCATCTGCCGGCATCGGTTG
Source organism: Rhabditoides inermis (assembly GCA_963966185.1). NCBI lineage: Eukaryota > Metazoa > Nematoda > Chromadorea > Rhabditida > Rhabditidae > Rhabditoides > Rhabditoides inermis. The sequence continues at coordinate 33,946 of CAWZYM010000367.1, read as the reverse complement.
ACATCGGCCGACGTCGGCCACGTTTCTCTGTTCAATCCAGCCCTCATCTGCTAACATCGGCTGACATCGGCCGACGTCGGCCGACGTTTCTCTGTTCAATCCAGCTCTCATCTGCCGACATCGGCTATTATCGGCTGACGTCGGTCGACGTTTATCTGTTCACTCCAGTTTTCATCTGCTAACATCGGTTGACATCGGCCGACGTTGGACGACGTTTCTCTGTTCAATCCAGCCCTCATCTGCTAACATCGGCTGACATCGGTTTCTCTGTTCAATCCAGTATCGGCTATTATCGGCTGACGTCGGTCGACGTTTATCTGTTCACTCCAGTTTTCATCTGCTAACATCGGTTGACATCGGCCGACGTTGGACGACGTTTCTCTGTTCAATCCAGCCCTCATCTGCTAACATCGGCTGACATCGGCCGACGTCGGCCAACGTTTTTCTGTTCAATCCAGCACTCATCTGCCGGCATCGGTTGACATCGGCCGACGTCGGCCGACGTTTCTCTGTTCATTTCAGCCCTCATCTGCCAACATCGGTTGACATCGGCCGACGTCGGCCAACGTTCCTCTGTTCAATCCAGCACTCATCTGCCGGCATCGGTTGACATCGGCCGACGTCGGCCGACGTTTCTCTGTTCACTCCAGCCCTCATCTGCCAACATCGGTTGACATCGGCCGACGTCGGCCGACGTTTCTCTGTTCACTCCAGCCCTCTTCTGCCAACATCGGTTGACATCGGCCGACGTCGGCCGACGTTTCTCTGTTCAATCCAGCCCTCATCTGCCAACATCAATCCAGCACTCATCTGCCGGCATCGGTTGACATCGGCCGACGTCGGCCGACGTTTCTCTGTTCACTCCAGCCCTCATCTGCCAACATCGGTTGACATCGGCCGACGTCGGCCGACGTTTCTCTGTTCACTCCAGCCCTCATCTGCCAACATCGGTTGACATCGGCCGACGTCGGCCGACGTTTCTCTGTTCAATCCAGCCCTCATCTGCCAACATCGGTTGACATTGGCCGACGTCGGCCGACGTTTCTCTGTCCACTCCAGCCCTCATCTGCCAACATCGGTTGACATCGGCCGACGTCGGCCAACGTTTCTCTGTTCAATCCAGCACACATCTGCCGGCATCGGTTGACATCGGCCGACGTCGGCCGACGTTTCTCTGTTCACTCAAGCCCTCATCTGCCAACATCAGTTGACATCGGCCGACGTCGGCCGACGTTTCTCTGTTCACTCAAGCCCTCATCTGCCAACATCAGTTGACATCGGCCGACGTCGGCCGACGTTTCTCTGTTCACTCCAGCCCTCATCTGCCAACATCGGTTGACATCGGCCGACGTCGGCCAACGTTTCTCTGTTCAATCCAGCACTCATCTGCCGGCATCGGTTGACATCGGCCGACGTCGGCCACGTTTCTCTGTTCAATCCAGCCCTCATCTGCCAACATCGGCTGACATCGGCCGACGTCGGCCGACGTTTTCCTGTCAACTCCAGTATTCATCCGCCGACATCGACAAACATCGGCCGACATCGGCCGACGTTGGCCGACGTTTCTCTGTTCAATCCAGCCCTCATCTGCTAACATCGGTTGACGTTTCTCTGTTCAATCCAGCACTCACCTGCCGGCATCGGCTCACACCAGCCAACATCGGCCGACGTTTCTCTGTTCACTCCAGCACTCATCTGCCGACATCGGCAGACACCGGCCGACGTCGGCCGACGTTTCTCTGTTCACTCCAGCCCTCATCTGCCAACATCGGTTGACATCGGCCGACGTCGGCCGACGTTTCTCTGTTCAATACAGCCCTCATCTGCTAACCTCAATTGACATCGGCCGACGCCGACGTTTCTCTGTTAACTCCACTCCTCATCACAACCGACATCGGCTGACATCGGCCGACGTCGGCCGACGTTTTTCTGTCAACTCCAGTATTCATCCGCCGACATCGACAAACATCGGCCGACATCGGCCGACGTTGGCCGACGTTTCTCTGTTCAATCCAGCCCTCATCTGCTAACATCGGTTGACGTTTCTCTGTTCAATCCAGCACTCATCTGCCGGCATCGGCTCACATCAGCCAACATCGGCCGACGTTTCTCTGTTCACTCCAGCACTCATCTGCCGACATCGGCAGACACCGGCCGACGTCGGCCGACGTTTCTCTGTTCACTCCAGCTTTCAGTTGCCGACATCGGCTGACATTGGCCGACGTCGGCCGACGTTTCTCTGTTCAATCCAGCACTCATCTGCCGGCATCGGCTCACATCAGCCAACATCGGCCGACGTTTCTCTGTTAACTCCACTCCTCATCGCAACCGACATCGGCTGACATCGGCCGACGTCGGCCGACGTTTCTCTGTTCAATCCAGCACTCATCTGCCGACATCGGCTCACATCAGCCAACATCGGCCGACGTTTCTCTGTTAACTCCACTCCTCATTGCAACCGACATCGGCTGACATCGGCCGACGTCGGCCGACGTTTCTCTGTTCACTCCAGCTTTCAGTTGCCGACATCGGTTGACATTGGCCGACGTCGGCCGACGTTTCTCTGTTCAATCCAGCACTCATCTGCCGGCATCGGCTCACATCAGCCAACATCGGCCGACGTTTCTCTGTTCAATCCAGCACTCATCTGCCGGCATCGACTCACATCAGCCAACATCGGCCGACGTTTTTCTGTCAACTCCAGTATTAATCCGCCGACATCGACAAACATCGGCCGACGTCGGCCGACGTTTCTCTGTTAACTCCACTCCTCATCACAACCGACATCGGCTGACATCGGCCGACGTTGGCCGACGTTTCTCTGTTCACTCCAGCCCTCATATGCCAACATCGGTTGACATCGGCCTACGTCGGCCGACGTTTCTCTGTTCACTCCAGCCCTCATCTGCCAACATCGGTTGACATCGGCCGACGTCGGCCGACGTTTCTCTGTCCACTCCAGCCCTCATCTGCCAACATCGGTTGACATCGGCCGACGTCGGCCAACGTTTCTCTGTTCAATCCAGTATTCATCCGCCGACATCGACAAACATCGGCCGACATCGGCCGACGTCGGCCGACGTTTCTCTGTTCACTCCAGCCCTCATCTGCCAACATCGGTTGACATCGGCCGACGTCGGCCGACGTTTCTCTGTTCACTCAAGCCCTCATCTGCCAACATCAGTTGACATCGGCCGACGTCGGCCGACGTTTCTCTGTTCACTCCAGCCCTCATCTGCCAACATCGGTTGACATCGGCCGACGTCGGCCGACGTTTCTCTGTTCACTCCAGCCCTCATCTGCCGGCATCGGTTGACATCGGCCGACGTCGGCCGATGTTTCTCTGTTCACTTCAGCCCTCATCTGCCAACATCGGTTGACATCGGCCGACGTCGGCCAACGTTTTTCTGTTCAATCCAGCCCTCATCTGCTAACATCGGTTGACATCGGCCGACGTCGGCCGACGTTTCTCTGTTCACTCCAGCCCTCATCTGCCAACATCGGTTGACATCGGCCGACGTCGGCCAACGTTTATCTGTTCAATCCAGCACTCATCTAGCCAACATCGGTTGACATCGGCCGACGTCGGCCGACGTTTCTCTGTTCACTCCAGCCCTCATCTGCCAACATCGGTTGACATCGGCCGACGTCGACCGACGTCGGCCGACGTTTCTCTGTTCACTCCAGCCCTCATCTGCCAACATCGGTTGACATCGGCCGACGTCGGCCAACGTTTCTCTGTTCAATCCAGCCCCCATCTGCTAACATCGGCTGACCTCGGCCGACGTTTTTCTGTCAACTCCAGTATTCATCCGCCGACATCGACAAACATCGGCCGACATCGGCCGACGCCGGCCAACGTTTCTCTGTTTAATCCAGCGCTCATCTGCCGGCATCGGTTGACATCGGCCGACGTCGGCCACGTTTCTCTGTTCACTCCAGCCCTCATCTGCCAACATCGGTTGACATCGGCCGACGTCGGCCGACGTTTCTCTGTTCAATCCAGCCCTCATCTGCTAACATCGGCTGACATCGGCCGACGTCGGCCGACGTTTCTCTGTTCAATCCAGCTCTCATCTGCCGACATCGGCTATTATCGGCTGACGTCGGTCGACGTTTATCTGTTCACTCCAGTTCTCATCTGCTAACATCGGTTGACATCGGCCGACGTTGGCCGACGTTTCTCTGTTCAATCCAGCCCTCATCTGCTAACATCGGCTGACATCGGCCGACGTCGGCCAACGTTTTTTCTGTTCAACCCAGCCCTCATCTGCCAACATCGGTTGACATCGGCCGACGTCGGCCAACGTTTCTCTGTTCAATCCAGCCCCCATCTGCTAACATCGGCTGACCTCGGCCGACGTTTTTCTGTCAACTCCAGTATTCATCCGCCGACATCGACAAACATCGGCCGACATCGGCCGACGCCGGCCAACGTTTCTCTGTTTAATCCAGCCCTCATCTGCCAACATCGGTTGACATCGGCCGACGTCGGCCGACGTTTCTCTGTCCACTCCAGCCCTCATCTGCCAACATCGGTTGACATCGGCCGACGTCGGCCAACGTTTCTCTGTTCAATCCAGTATTCATCCGCCGACATCGACAAACATCGGTTGACATCGGCCGACGTCGGCCGATGTTTCTCTGTTCACTTCAGCCCTCATCTGCCAACATCGGTTGACATCGGCCGACGTCGGCCAACGTTTTTCTGTTCAATCCAGCACTCATCTGCCGGCATCAGTTGACATCGGCCGACGTCGGCCGACGTTTCTCTGTCCACTCCTGCCCTCATCTGCCAACATCGGTTGACATCGGCCGACGTCGGCCGACGTTTCTCTGTTCACTCCAGCCCTCATCTGCCAACATCGGTTGACATCGGCCGACGTCGGCCGACGTTTCTCTGTTCACTCCAGCCCTCATCTGCCAACATCGGTTGACATCGGCCGACGTCGGCCGACGTTTCTCTGTTCAATCCAGCCCTCATCTGCTAACATCGGTTGACATCGGCCGACGTCGGCCGACGTTTCTCTGTTCACTCCAGCCCTTATCTGCCAACATCGGTTGACATCGGCCGACGTCGGCCGACGTTTCTCTGTTCACTCCAGCCCTCATCTGCCAACATCGGTTGACATCGGCCGACGTCGGCCGACGTTTCTCTGTCCACTCCTGCCCTCAGCTGCTAACATCGGTTGACATCGGCCGACGTCGGCCGACGTTTCTCTGTTCACTCCAGCCCTCATCTGCCAACATCGGTTGACATCGGCCGACGTCGGCCAACGTTTCTCTGTTCAATCCAGCACTCATCTGCCGGCATCGGTTGACATCGGCCGAGGTCGGCCGATGTTTCTCTGTTCACTTCAGCCCTCATCTGCCAACATCGGTTGACATCGGCCGACGTCGGCCAACGTTTTTCTGTTCAATCCAGCACTCATCTGCCGGCATCGGTTGACATCGGCCGACGTCGGCGGACGTTTCTCTGTTCACTTCAGCCCTCATCTGCCAACATCGGTTGACATCGGCCGACGTCGGCCAACGTTTCTCTGTTCAATCCAGCACTCATCTGCCGGCATCGGTTGACATCGGCCGACGTCGGCCGACGTTTCTCTGTTCACTCCAGCCCTCATCTGCCAACATCGGTTGACATCGGCCGACGTCGGCCGACGTTTCTCTGTTCACTCCAGCCCTCATCTGCCAACATCGGTTGACATCGGCCGACATCGGCCGACGTTTCTCTGTTCACTCCAGCCCTCATCTGCCAACATCGGTTGACATCGGCCGACGTCGGCCGACGTTTCTCTGTCCACTCCATCCCTCATCTGCTAACATCGGTTGACATCGGCCGACGTCGGCCGACGTTTCTCTGTTCACTTCAGCCCTCATCTGCCAACATCGGTTGACATCGGCCGACGTCGGCCAACGTTTCTCTGTTCAATCCAGCACTCATCTGCCGGCATCGGTTGACATCGGCCGACGTCGGCCGACGTTTCTCTGTTCACTCCAGCCCTCATCTGCCAACATCGGTTGACATCGGCCGACGTCGGCCGACGTTTCTCTGTTCACTCCAGCCCTCATCTGCCAACATCGGTTGACATCGGCCGACGTCGGCCGACGTTTCTCTGTTCAATCCAGCCTTCATCTGCTAACCTCAATTGACATCGGCCGACGCCGACGTTTCTCTGTTAACTCCACTCCTCATCACAACCGACATCGGCTGACATCGGCCGACGTCGGCCGACGTTTTTCTGTCAACTCCAGTATTCATCCGCCGACATCGACAAACATCGGCCGACATCGGCCGACGTTGGCCGACGTTTCTCTGTTCAATCCAGCCCTCATCTGATAACATCGGTTGACATCGGCCGACGTCGGCCGACGTTTCTCTGTCCACTCCAGCCCTCATCTGCTAACATCGGTTGACATCGGCCGACGTCGGCCGACGTTTCTCTGTTCACTCCAGCCCTCATCTGCCAACATCGGTTGACATCGGCCGACGTCGGCCAACGTTTCTCTGTTCAATCCAGCACTCATCTGCCGGCATCGGTTGACATCGGCCGACGTCGGCCGATGTTTCTCTGTTCACTTCAGCCCTCATCTGCCAACATCGGTTGACATCGGCCGACGTCGGCCAACGTTTTTCTGTTCAATCCAGCACTCATCTGCCGGCATCGGTTGACATCGGCCGACGTCGGCCGACGTTTCTCTGTCCACTCCTGCCCTCATCTGCTAACATCGGTTGACATCGGCCGACGTCGGCCAACGTTTCTCTGTTCAATCCAGCACTCATCTGCCGGCATCGGTTCACATCGGCCGACGTCGGCCGACGTTTCTCTGTTCACTCCAGCCCTCATCTGCCAACATCGTTTGACATCGGCCGACGTCGGCCGACGTTTCTCTGTTCACTCCAGCCCTCATCTGCCAACATCGGTTGACATCGGCCGACGTCGGCCGACGTTTCTCTGTTCAATCCAGCCTTCATCTGCTAACCTCAATTGACATCGGCCGACGCCGACGTTTCTCTGTTAACTCCACTCCTCATCACAACCGACATCGGCTGACATCGGCCGACGTCGGCCGACGTTTTTCTGTCAACTCCAGTATTCATCCGCCGACATCGACAAACATCGGCCGACATCGGCCGACGTTGGCCGACGTTTCTCTGTTCAATCCAGCCCTCATCTGATAACATCGATTGACATCGGCCGACGTCGGCCGACGTTTCTCTGTCCACTCCAGCCCTCATCTGCTAACATCGGTTGACATCGGCCGACGTCGGCCGACGTTTCTCTGTTCACTCCAGCCCTCATCTGCCAACATCGGTTGACATCGGCCGACGTCGGCCAACGTTTCTCTGTTCAATCCAGCACTCATCTGCCGGCATCGGTTGACATCGGCCGACGTCGGCCGATGTTTCTCTGTTCACTTCAGCCCTCATCTGCCAACATCGGTTGACATCGGCCGACGTCGGCCAACGTTTTTCTGTTCAATCCAGCACTCATCTGCCGGCATCAGTTGACATCGGCCGACGTCGGCCGACGTTTCTCTGTCCACTCCTGCCCTCATCTGCTAACATCGGTTGACATCGGCCGACGTCGGCCGACGTTTCTCTGTTCACTCCAGCCCTCATCTGCCAACATCGGTTGACATCGGCCGACGTCGGCCGGCGTTTCTCTGTTCACTCCAGCCCTCATCTGCCAACATCGGTTGACATCGGCCGACGTCGGCCGACGTTTCTCTGTTCACTCCAGCCCTCATCTGCCAACATCGGTTGACATCGGCCGACGTCGGCCGACGTTTCTCTGTTCAATCCAGCCTTCATCTGCTAACCTCAATTGACATCGGCCGACGCCGACGTTTCTCTGTTAACTCCACTCCTCATCACAACCGACATCGGCTGACATCGGCCGACGTCGGCCGACGTTTTTCTGTCAACTCCAGTATTCATCCGCCGACATCGACAAACATCGGCCGACATCGGCCGACGTTAATAATAATAATAATTGTTTATCCATAAAAAACAGTCAAGTACTAAATGGGGATATGGAAATGGGTTGGACGGCCGTGAGTCGAACAGCTCAGTTCCACGATCTCCGCAAGGCTAGACTGCAGCGCGCCCCTCAGAGGCACCCAAAGGGTGCTTGTGTGAGACACGCGCTCCCGGTAGAAAGCAGGCTGAAAGGTGAGAGCAGGGAAAGCCTGCTACGAGACAATACAATCACTGAAAGTATTCACGCGATATACTAAAGCCTAGTGGGGTCGTTAAGTGAGTGAAGCAAAAGAAACCTATTCAGGGCAATTTTGAATTCGTTCTTACGTTGATGGCAAACGGTTGAGCGGTCCAACTTATTCCAATAGTTCACCACACGGGCTGACACAAACGTTGGCTCAGAGCCTACGACGGGATAAGTGATTTTGAGTCCGTTAGAACGAAGTGAAGCAGCTCGTGAATCTCAGGAAATGAGTGCGAAAGGCATGTGCGGCGTGTTCATATATCCATAAAGATAGCGATGTACAATGCGAATATCATTTTTAATGCGTCTGAGCCATAGTGTTTCCAGAGAAAGGGAGGACAATCGAACTGCATACTGTGTTTTAGGCAGTAAAATTCGAGTGAAAGCCCTTTGCACCTTTTCTAGATCATTAATACATCCTTTGTTCATATGACAGAGAATTTCAGATCCATATTCTAGAGTAGGCCGTATCGAAATTTTATAGAAATTGAGAAACAATGCCGTATTTTTCGTAAATGTTCTTCTCAGAGTGTTGATACGACAATTTGCTTTCTGGATGACAATTTGCTTTCTGGCATTTGATACACAATAATGCGCTCCAAAACGCGGCATGTACAACAGGTAAGTGATATGGGTCTATAGTTAGTGCAACTTGAGTGGTCACCTTTCTTGAAAACAGGAACAACAATACTTTTTCTCCACGATTCTGGAACCGTACCACTCCTCATACTTTCTCTAAATATCAAAGACAGCGGTAGAGCGAGTACAACAGCTAGTGACTGTAACAGGATAGAGGGAATATCGTCGGGCCCACAACTTAGTTTGCGCTTTGTTCTTTTAAGATACTCATAGACAACATGGGCTGAAAGATCTACTTCCTGCATTTGAGAAATAGGCGTATTGATTTGTGGATCAAAATGCGCATTATTGTCAACTGTGAACACTGAAGCAAAATATTGATTGAACAGCGAAGCCCTTTCACTGTCGTTATCGACAACTCTACCAGATGCGTCTATTAGAGAGGGAATAGGTTGCGGAGGCGCCATCTTGTTTTTAACATATTGCCAATATTGCGTCGTGTTTTTGGACCTTAGGATATTCCTCTCCCTGTCACGAATACACATAGCCAGACTCTGCCTATACTCTCGCAAAAGTGCCTTATACCGTACTACATCATCTTGAAGGCCACTGTTTTTCTGTTTTATGTATGCTCGTCTAACCCGTTGCTTCAATTTTCCAAGCCAAATCGGAAACTCGCATAGTTGTGCAGATTTTAAAGGGACTCTTACAGATACACTTGTCATGACCTTATCACAAAACCTGTTGTACATTTCATTTAGATCGCAATTATTGAACAGAGAGAACCAGTTGACTGAACTGAGATCGATTTCCATCGCAGCATAGTCCGCCTTGCGGAAGTCACGACTTTTCCTCACTGATCGCGGTGCAGGTAATTTGAAACAACGGAAATCCGCTTCCACCATGAGATGGTCGCTGAACGCTATTCCTGTACGCAAATTTGTGAGAAGCTGATTGTCATCCGTTAAAATGAGATCGAGTGTGTTTTGACCTCGAGTGGGGAAATTTACAACTTGAAATAAACCGAGAGTGCTGCACAGATTTAGGAAGTTCCTAGCATGACTTGTCGTTGCATGGAGGTTTAGCCAATTCACATCAGGGAAATTGAGATCTCCCCCGACTACGAGGGAACCGCATATTGTGAGCGAACTCACAAAACTTTCGAATGACCCAACAAAGTTCGCATCGGACCCGGGTGGTCGATAAACGCCTATGATGGTCATGTCCTTCGCGCCGTATCCAATGGTGATACAGACCGCGTCGAAAGAGCGGCACGAAAACTGCTTCGCTATTTTACTCCGAAAGATGTTGGGTACGGATATCAAAACACCACCACCGCCTTTATGAGACCGAGAGACCGAGTAAGATGTTCTATTAGAAAAAGTAGGAACCGCGTCTGTTGGGGATAACCATGTCTCAGTGATTATAGCTAATTGGTTGGGATTTAGAGAGAAATGATGCGAAAAGGATAACATGGATTTATGATTTAAAGAGCGTGTATTACTTATAGACATGCTTAGTTCATCGCGTGACATACTATTCAGTGATTGATTATCACCGCATCAGATTTCCCCACTCCCCCACCTCCAGCTTCCTTGTCCACCGAGGTCTCCTTCCGAGCGAGCGCGCTTCCCTTGAACCGTCCGCGTCCGGCCAGTCCCACCTCCAGATCCCGCACGCAGTACCTGTAACTACCACAATCATCGTTAACAATGGAGACATAGTGCCTAAGCTGCTTATCCCTCTGACGCTCCATCCACGTGAGATCCGCACGAACGAAGCGACCGAGCCCAGCACGTCCGAGAACAGCGCGAACACGGCGAGTGGCGTCCGCGTCCCGCAGAGAGACTTTGACAGGGCGGTAACCTGGTCCGATCTTGATGTCCGGGCGGAACGCCTTGAGCACGAGGTCTTCAGTGAGTCCAGCTTCAATCACGGTCTTCTTGATGAGTTCAGTGAGCGACTCGGTAGTCTCGTCGTCCTTCTCCTCCAACCCAACGATCACACAACGCGAGTCCTTTCCTTCTTTGTCTCGCTCTTCTTTCAGCTTTCCGCTTTCCACGTACTCCTCGTACTGCCTGTTGCGTGGGACGCGCTTCTGAACATCCTCCAGCGAAAACGGATCATACTTGGTGACACGCGCGATGGTAGGCGGCGCGGATATCGATTGAGTATCGATCTTTTTCTCTATCATCGCAGTCAGCTTGGCAATCGTCTGCTGCTGAGAGGATATGGTACCTTGCTGCATCGTGATTGTCTCCTGCTGCTGCGCGAGCATCTCCTTCATCATCTGGTAGTTGTGCGCATCGACCAGAACATTCTTTTCGTTTTCGGCCATTGTTGAATTTCGGCCCGACCGGCCACGAGAGAAGACAACGAAGGAATGTCGATGCCGGCAGGCAACATCGGTTGAGGAACGAAGGAAATAAGGCTCGCGCCAGAATTTTCAAGTAGCGATATCCAAAGGACATGTTAGCAACAATGTGAAGTCTTCCAATTTATGTTAGTTAGATTCGCACGGTTCCATAGGGCAGATCACTAATCGACGGCATCTTTGTATCTTTCTCTGTTCAATCCAGCCCTCATCTGCTAACATCGGTTGACATCGGCCGACGTCGGCCGACGTTTCTCTGTCCACTCCAGCCCTCATCTGCTAACATCGGTTGACATCGGCCGACGTCGGCCGACGTTTCTCTGTTCACTCCAGCCCTTATCTGCCAACATCGGTTGACATCGGCCGACGTCGGCCAACGTTTCTCTGTTCAATCCAGCACTCATCTGCCGGCATCGGTTGACATCGGCCGACGTCGGCCGATGTTTCTCTCTTCACTTCAGCCCTCATCTGCCAACATCGGTTGACATCGGCCGACGTCGGCCAACGTTTTTCTGTTCAATCCAGCACTCATCTGCCGGCATCAGTTGACATCGGCCGACGTCGGCCGACGTTTCTCTGTCCACTCCTGCCCTCATCTGCTAACATCGGTTGACATCGGCCGACGTCGGCCGACGTTTCTCTGTTCACTCCAGCCCTCATCTGCCAACATCGGTTGACATCGGCCGACGTCGGCCGACGTTTCTCTGTCCACTCCTGCCCTCAGCTGCCAACATCGGTTGACATCGGCCGACGTCGGCCAACGTTTCTCTGTTCAATCCAGCACTCATCTGCCGGCATCGGTTGACATCGGCCGACGTCGGCCGATGTTTCTCTGTTCACTTCAGCCCTCATCTGCCAACCTCGGTTGACATCGGCCGACGTCGGCCAACGTTTTTCTGTTCAATCCAGCACTCATCTGCCGGCATCGGTTGACATCGGCCGACGTCGGCCGACGTTTCTCTGTTCACTTCAGTCCTCATCTGCCAACATCGGTTGACATCGGCCGACGTCGGCCAACGTTTCTCTGTTCAATCCAGCACTCATCTGCCGGCATCGGTTGACATCGGCCGACGTCGGCCGACGTTTCTCTGTTCACTCCAGCCCTCATCTGCCAACATCGGTTGACATCGGCCGACGTCGGCCGACGTTTCTCTGTTCACTCCAGCCCTCATCTGCCAACATCGGTTGACATCGGCCGACATCGGCCGACGTTTCTCTGTTCACTCCAGCCCTCATTTGCCAACATCGGTTGACATCGGCCGACGTCGGCCGACGTTTCTCTGTCCACTCCAGCCCTCATCTGCTAACATCGGTTGACATCGGCCGACGTCGGCCGACGTTTCTCTGTTCACTTCAGCCCTCATCTGCCAACATCGGTTGACATCGGCCGACGTCGGCCAACGTTTCTCTGTTCAATCCAGCACTCATCTGCCGGCATCGGTTGACATCGGCCGACGTCGGCCGACGTTTCTCTGTTCACTCCAGCCCTCATCTGCCAACATCGGTTGACATCGGCCGACGTCGGCCGACGTTTCTCTGTTCACTCCAGCCCTCATCTGCCAACATCGGTTGACATCGGCCGACGTCGGCCGACGTTTCTCTGTCCACTCCTGCCCTCAGCTGCCAACATCGGTTGACATCGGCCGACGTCGGCCAACGTTTCTCTGTTCAATCCAGCACTCATCTGCCGGCATCGGTTGACATCGGCCGACGTCGGCCGACGTTTCTCTGTTCACTTCAGTCCTCATCTGCTAACATCAGTTGACATCGGCCGACGTCGGCCGACGTTTCTCTGTCCACTCCAGCCCTCATCTGCTAACATCGGTTGACATCGGCCGACGTCGGCCGACGTTTCTCTGTTCACTCCAGCCCTCATCTGCCAACATCGGTTGACATCGGCCGACGTCGGCCAACGTTTCTCTGTTCAATCCAGCACTCATCTGCCGGCATCGGTTGACATTGGCCGACGTCGGCCGATGTTTCTCTGTTCACTTCAGCCCTCATCTGCCAACATCGGTTGACATCGGCCGACGTCGGCCAACGTTTTTCTGTTCAATCCAGCACTCATCTGCCGGCATCAGTTGACATCGGCCGACGTCGGCCGATGTTTCTCTGTTCACTTCAGCCCTCATCTGCCAACCTCGGTTGACATCGGCCGACGTCGGCCAACGTTTTTCTGTTCAATCCAGCACTCATCTGCCGGCATCGGTTGACATCGGCCGACGTCGGCCGACGTTTCTCTGTTCACTTCAGTCCTCATCTGCCAACATCGGTTGACATCGGCCGACGTCGGCCAACGTTTCTCTGTTCAATCCAGCACTCATCTGCCGGCATCGGTTGACATCGGCCGACGTCGGCCGACGTTTCTCTGTTCACTCCAGCCCTCATCTGCCAACATCGGTTGACATCGGCCGACGTCGGCCGACGTTTCTCTGTTCACTCCAGCCCTCATCTGCCAACATCGGTTGACATCGGCCGACATCGGCCGACGTTTCTCTGTTCACTCCAGCCCTCATCTGCCAACATCGGTTGACATCGGCCGACGTCGGCCGACGTTTCTCTGTCCACTCCAGCCCTCATCTGCTAACATCGGTTGACATCGGCCGACGTCGGCCGACGTTTCTCTGTTCACTTCAGCCCTCATCTGCCAACATCGGTTGACATCGGCCGACGTCGGCCAACGTTTCTCTGTTCAATCCAGCACTCATCTGCCGGCATCGGTTGACATCGGCCGACGTCGGCCGACGTTTCTCTGTTCACTCCAGCCCTCATCTGCCAACATCGGTTGACATCGGCCGACGTCGGCCGACGTTTCTCTGTTCACTCCAGCCCTCATCTGCCAACATCGGTTGACATCGGCCGACATCGGCCGACGTTTCTCTGTTCACTCCAGCCCTCATCTGCCAACATCGGTTGACATCGGCCGACGTCGGCCGACGTTTCTCTGTCCACTCCAGCCCTCATCTGCTAACATCGGTTGACATCGGCCGACGTCGGCCGACGTTTCTCTGTTCACTCCAGCCCTCATCTGCCAACATCGGTTGACATCGGCCGACGTCGGCCGACGTTTCTCTGTTCACTCCAGCCCTCATCTGCCAACATCGGTTGACATCGGCCGACGTCGGCCGACGTTTCTCTGTTCACTCCAGCCCTCATCTGCCAACATCGGTTGACATCGGCCGACGTCGGCCAACGTTTCTCTGTTCAATCCAGCACTCATCTAGCCAACATCGGTTGACATCGGCCGACGTCGGCCGACGTTTCTCTGTTCACTCCAGCCCTCATCTGCCAACATCGGTTGACCTCGGCCGACGTTTTTCTGTCAACTCCAGTATTCATCCGCCGACATCGACAAACATCTGCCGGCATCGGTTGACGCCGGCCAACGTTTCTCTGTTTAATCCAGCGCTCATCTGCCGGCATCGGTTGACATCGGCCGACGTCGGCCACGTTTCTCTGTTCCCTCCAGCCCTCATCTGCCAACATCGGTTGACATCGGCCGACGTCGGCCGACGTTTCTCTGTTCAATCCAGCCCTCATCTGCTAACATCGGCTGACATCGGCCGACGTCGGCCGACGTTTCTCTGTTCACTCCAGCCCTCATCTGCCAACATCGGTTGACATCGGCCGACGTCGGCCGACGTTTCTCTGTTCACTCCAGCCCTCATCTGCCAACATCGGTTGACATCGGCCGACATCGGCCGACGTTTCTCTGTTCACTCCAGCCCTCATTTGCCAACATCGGTTGACATCGGCCGACGTCGGCCGACGTTTCTCTGTCCACTCCAGCCCTCATCTGCTAACATCGGTTGACATCGGCCGACGTCGGCCGACGTTTCTCTGTTCACTTCAGCCCTCATCTGCCAACATCGGTTGACATCGGCCGACGTCGGCCAACGTTTCTCTGTTCAATCCAGCACTCATCTGCCGGCATCGGTTGACATCGGCCGACGTCGGCCGACGTTTCTCTGTTCACTCCAGCCCTCATCTGCCAACATCGGTTGACATCGGCCGACGTCGGCCGACGTTTCTCTGTTCACTCCAGCCCTCATCTGCCAACATCGGTTGACATCGGCCGACGTCGGCCAACGTTTCTCTGTTCAATCCAGCACTCATCTGCCGGCATCGGTTGACATCGGCCGACGTCGGCCGACGTTTCTCTGTTCACTTCAGTCCTCATCTGCTAACATCAGTTGACATCGGCCGACGTCGGCCGACGTTTCTCTGTCCACTCCAGCCCTCATCTGCTAACATCGGTTGACATCGGCCGACGTCGGCCGACGTTTCTCTGTTCACTCCAGCCCTCATCTGCCAACATCGGTTGACATCGGCCGACGTCGGCCAACGTTTCTCTGTTCAATCCAGCACTCATCTGCCGGCATCGGTTGACATCGGCCGACGTCGGCCGATGTTTCTCTGTTCACTTCAGCCCTCATCTGCCAACATCGGTTGACATCGGCCGACGTCGGCCAACGTTTTTCTGTTCAATCCAGCACTCATCTGCCGGCATCAGTTGACATCGGCCGACGTCGGCCGATGTTTCTCTGTTCACTTCAGCCCTCATCTGCCAACCTCGGTTGACATCGGCCGACGTCGGCCAACGTTTTTCTGTTCAATCCAGCACTCATCTGCCGGCATCGGTTGACATCGGCCGACGTCGGCCGACGTTTCTCTGTTCACTTCAGTCCTCATCTGCCAACATCGGTTGACATCGGCCGACGTCGGCCAACGTTTCTCTGTTCAATCCAGCACTCATCTGCCGGCATCGGTTGACATCGGCCGACGTCGGCCGACGTTTCTCTGTTCACTCCAGCCCTCATCTGCCAACATCGGTTGACATCGGCCGACGTCGGCCGACGTTTCTCTGTTCACTCCAGCCCTCATCTGCCAACATCGGTTGACATCGGCCGACATCGGCCGACGTTTCTCTGTTCACTCCAGCCCTCATCTGCCAACATCGGTTGACATCGGCCGACGTCGGCCGACGTTTCTCTGTCCACTCCAGCCCTCATCTGCTAACATCGGTTGACATCGGCCGACGTCGGCCGACGTTTCTCTGTTCACTTCAGCCCTCATCTGCCAACATCGGTTGACATCGGCCGACGTCGGCCAACGTTTCTCTGTTCAATCCAGCACTCATCTGCCGGCATCGGTTGACATCGGCCGACGTCGGCCGACGTTTCTCTGTTCACTCCAGCCCTCATCTGCCAACATCGGTTGACATCGGCCGACGTCGGCCGACGTTTCTCTGTTCACTCCAGCCCTCATATGCCAACATCGGTTGACATCGGCCGACATCGGCCGACGTTTCTCTGTTCACTCCAGCCCTCATCTGCCAACATCGGTTGACATCGGCCGACGTCGGCCGACGTTTCTCTGTCCACTCCAGCCCTCATCTGCTAACATCGGTTGACATCGGCCGACGTCGGCCGACGTTTCTCTGTTCACTCCAGCCCTCATCTGCCAACATCGGTTGACATCGGCCGACGTCGGCCGACGTTTCTCTGTTCACTCCAGCCCTCATCTGCCAACATCGGTTGACATCGGCCGACGTCGGCCGACGTTTCTCTGTTCACTCCAGCCCTCATCTGCCAACATCGGTTGACATCGGCCGACGTCGGCCAACGTTTCTCTGTTCAATCCAGCACTCATCTAGCCAACATCGGTTGACATCGGCCGACGTCGGCCGACGTTTCTCTGTTCACTCCAGCCCTCATCTGCCAACATCGGTTGACCTCGGCCGACGTTTTTCTGTCAACTCCAGTATTCATCCGCCGACATCGACAAACATCTGCCGGCATCGGTTGACGCCGGCCAACGTTTCTCTGTTTAATCCAGCGCTCATCTGCCGGCATCGGTTGACATCGGCCGACGTCGGCCACGTTTCTCTGTTCCCTCCAGCCCTCATCTGCCAACATCGGTTGACATCGGCCGACGTCGGCCGACGTTTCTCTGTTCAATCCAGCCCTCATCTGCTAACATCGGCTGACATCGGCCGACGTCGGCCGACGTTTCTCTGTTCAATCCAGCTCTCATCTGCCGACGTCGGCTATTATCGGCTGACGTCGGTCGACGTTTATCTGTTCACTCCAGTTCTCATCTGCTAACATTGGTTGACATCGGCCGACGTTGGCCGACGTTTCTCTGTTCAATCCAGCCCTCATCTGCTAACATCGGCTGACATCGGCCGACGTCGGCCAACGTTTTTCTGTTCAATCCAGCACTCATCTGCCGGCATCGGTTGACATCGGCCGACGTCGGCCGACGTTTCTCTGTTCATTTCAGCCCTCATCTGCCTACATCGGTTGACATCGGCCGACGTCGGCCAACGTTTCTCTGTTCAATCCAGCACTCATCTGCCGGCATCGGTTGACATCGGCCGACGTCGGCCGACGTTTCTCTATTCACTCCAGCCCTCATCTGCTAACATCGGTTGACATCGGCCGACGTCGGCCGACGTTTCTCTGTTCACTCCAGCCCTCATCTGCCAACATCGGTTGACATCGGCCGACGTCGGCCGACGTTTCTCTGTTCACTCCAGCCCTCATCTGCCAACATCGGTTGACATCGGCCGACGTCGGCCGACCTTTCTCTGTTCACTCCAGCCCTCATCTGCCAACATCGGTTGACATCGGCCGACGTCGGCCAACGTTTCTCTGTTCAATCCAGCACTCATCTAGCCAACATCGGTTGACATCGGCCGACGTCGGCCGACGTTTCTCTGTTCACTCCAGCCCTCATCTGCTAACATCGGTGGACATCGGCCGACGTCGGCCGACGTTTCTCTGTTCACTCCAGCCCTCATCTGCCAACATCGGTTGACATCGGCCGACGTCGGCCAACGTTTCTCTGTTCAATCCAGCACTCATCTGCCGGCATCGGTTGACATCGGCCGACGTCGGCCGACGTTTCTCTGTTCATTTCAGCCCTCATCTGCCTACATCGGTTGACATCGGCCGACGTCGGCCAACGTTTCTCTGTTCAATCCAGCACTCATCTGCCGGCATCGGTTGACATCGGCCGACGTCGGCCGACGTTTCTCTATTCACTCCAGCCCTCATCTGCTAACATCGGTTGACATCGGCCGACGTCGGCCGACGTTTCTCTGTTCACTCCAGCCCTCATCTGCCAACATCGGTTGACATCGGCCGACGTCGGCCGACGTTTCTCTGTTCACTCCAGCCCTCATCTGCCAACATCGGTTGACATCGGCCGACGTCGGCCGACCTTTCTCTGTTCACTCCAGCCCTCATCTGCTAACATCGGTTGACATCGGCCGACGTCGGCCGACGTTTCTCTGTTCACTCCAGCCCTCATCTGCCAACATCGGTTGACATCGGCCGACGTCGGCCAACGTTTCTCTGTTCAATCCAGCACTCATCTAGCCAACATCGGTTGACATCGGCCGACGTCGGCCGACGTTTCTCTGTTCACTCCAGCCCTCATCTGCCAACATCGGTTGACATCGGCCGACGTCGGCCGACGTTTCTCTGTTCACTCCAGCCCTCATCTGCCAACATCGGTTGACATCGGCCGACATCGGCCGACGTTTCTCTGTTCACTCCAGCCCTCATCTGCCAACATCGGTTGACATCGGCCGACGTCGGCCGACGTTTCTCTGTCCACTCCAGCCCTCATCTGCTAACATCGGTTGACATCGGCCGACGTCGGCCGACGTTTCTCTGTTCACTCCAACCCTCATCTGCCAACATCGGTTGACATCGGCCGACGTCGGCCGACGTTTCTCTGTTCACTCCAGCCCTCATCTGCCAACATCGGTTGACATCGGCCGACGTCGGCCGACCTTTCTCTGTTCACTCCAGCCCTCATCTGCTAACATCGGTTGACATCGGCCGACGTCGGCCGACGTTTCTCTGTTCACTCCAGCCCTCATCTGCCAACATCGGTTGACATCGGCCGACGTCGGCCAACGTTTCTCTGTTCAATCCAGCACTCATCTAGCCAACATCGGTTGACATCGGCCGACGTCGGCCGACGTTTCTCTGTTCACTCCAGCCCTCATCTGCCAACATCGGTTGACCTCGGCCGACGTTTTTCTGTCAACTCCAGTATTCATCCGCCGACATCGACAAACATCTGCCGGCATCGGTTGACGCCGGCCAACGTTTCTCTGTTTAATCCAGCGCTCATCTGCCGGCATCGGTTGACATCGGCCGACGTCGGCCACGTTTCTCTGTTCCCTCCAGCCCTCATCTGCCAACATCGGTTGACATCGGCCGACGTCGGCCGACGTTTCTCTGTTCAATCCAGCCCTCATCTGCTAACATCGGCTGACATCGGCCGACGTCGGCCGACGTTTCTCTGTTCAATCCAGCTCTCATCTGCCGACATCGGCTATTATCGGCTGACGTCGGTCGACGTTTATCTGTTCACTCCAGTTCTCATCTGCTAACATTGGTTGACATCGGCCGACGTTGGCCGACGTTTCTCTGTTCAATCCAGCCCTCATCTGCTAACATCGGCTGACATCGGCCGACGTCGGCCAACGTTTTTCTGTTCAATCCAGCACTCATCTGCCGGCATCGGTTGACATCGGCCGACGTCGGCCGACGTTTCTCTGTTCATTTCAGCCCTCATCTGCCTACATCGGTTGACATCGGCCGACGTCGGCCAACGTTTCTCTGTTCAATCCAGCACTCATCTGCCGGCATCGGTTGACATCGGCCGATGTCGGCCGACGTTTCTCTATTCACTCCAGCCCTCATCTGCTAACATCGGTTGACATCGGCCGACGTCGGCCGACGTTTCTCTGTTCACTCCAGCCCTCATCTGCCAACATCGGTTGACATCGGCCGACGTCGGCCGACGTTTCTCTGTTCACTCCAGCCCTCATCTGCCAACATCGGTTGACATCGGCCGACGTCGGCCGACCTTTCTCTGTTCACTCCAGCCCTCATCTGCCAACATCGGTTGACATCGGCCGACGTCGGCCAACGTTTCTCTGTTCAATCCAGCACTCATCTAGCCAACATCGGTTGACATCGGCCGACGTCGGCCGACGTTTCTCTGTTCACTCCAGCCCTCATCTGCTAACATCGGTTGACATCGGCCGACGTCGGCCGACGTTTCTCTGTTCACTCCAGCCCTCATCTGCCAACATCGGTTGACATCGGCCGACGTCGGCCGACGTTTCTCTGTTCACTCCAGCCCTCATCTGCCAACATCGGTTGACATCGGCCGACGTCGGCCGACGTTTCTCTGTTCACTCCAGCCCTCATCTGCCAACATCGGTTGACATCGGCCGACGTCGGCCAACGTTTCTCTGTTCAATCCAGCACTCATCTAGCCAACATCGGTTGACATCGGCCGACGTCGGCCGACGTTTCTCTGTTCACTCCAGCCCTCATCTGCCAACATCGGTTGACCTCGGCCGACGTTTTTCTGTCAACTCCAGTATTCATCCGCCGACATCGACAAACATCTGCCGGCATCGGTTGACGCCGGCCAACGTTTCTCTGTTTAATCCAGCGCTCATCTGCCGGCATCGGTTGACATCGGCCGACGTCGGCCACGTTTCTCTGTTCCCTCCAGCCCTCATCTGCCAACATCGGTTGACATCGGCCGACGTCGGCCGACGTTTCTCTGTTCAATCCAGCCCTCATCTGCTAACATCGGCTGACATCGGCCGACGTCGGCCGACGTTTCTCTGTTCAATCCAGCTCTCATCTGCCGACATCGGCTATTATCGGCTGACGTCGGTCGACGTTTATCTGTTCACTCCAGTTCTCATCTGCTAACATTGGTTGACATCGGCCGACGTTGGCCGACGTTTCTCTGTTCAATCCAGCCCTCATCTGCTAACATCGGCTGACATCGGCCGACGTCGGCCAACGTTTTTCTGTTCAATCCAGCACTCATCTGCCGGCATCGGTTGACATCGGCCGACGTCGGCCGACGTTTCTCTGTTCATTTCAGCCCTCATCTGCCTACATCGGTTGACATCGGCCGACGTCGGCCAACGTTTCTCTGTTCAATCCAGCACTCATCTGCCGGCATCGGTTGACATCGGCCGACGTCGGCCGACGTTTCTCTATTCACTCCAGCCCTCATCTGCTAACATCGGTTGACATCGGCCGACGTCGGCCGACGTTTCTCTGTTCACTCCAGCCCTCATCTGCCAACATCGGTTGACATCGGCCGACGTCGGCCGACGTTTCTCTGTTCACTCCAGCCCTCATCTGCCAACATCGGTTGACATCGGCCGACGTCGGCCGACCTTTCTCTGTTCACTCCAGCCCTCATCTGCCAACATCGGTTGACATCGGCCGACGTCGGCCAACGTTTCTCTGTTCAATCCAGCACTCATCTAGCCAACATCGGTTGACATCGGCCGACGTCGGCCGACGTTTCTCTGTTCACTCCAGCCCTCATCTGCTAACATCGGTTGACATCGGCCGACGTCGGCCGACGTTTCTCTGTTCACTCCAGCCCTCATCTGCCAACATCGGTTGACATCGGCCGACGTCGGCCAACGTTTCTCTGTTCAATCCAGCACTCATCTGCCGGCATCGGTTGACATCGGCCGACGTCGGCCGACGTTTCTCTGTTCATTTCAGCCCTCATCTGCCTACATCGGTTGACATCGGCCGACGTCGGCCAACGTTTCTCTGTTCAATCCAGCACTCATCTGCCGGCATCGGTTGACATCGGCCGACGTCGGCCGACGTTTCTCTATTCACTCCAGCCCTCATCTGCTAACATCGGTTGACATCGGCCGACGTCGGCCGACGTTTCTCTGTTCACTCCAGCCCTCATCTGCCAACATCGGTTGACATCGGCCGACGTCGGCCGACGTTTCTCTGTTCACTCCAGCCCTCATCTGCCAACATCGGTTGACATCGGCCGACGTCGGCCGACCTTTCTCTGTTCACTCCAGCCCTCATCTGCTAACATCGGTTGACATCGGCCGACGTCGGCCGACGTTTCTCTGTTCACTCCAGCCCTCATCTGCCAACATCGGTTGACATCGGCCGACGTCGGCCAACGTTTCTCTGTTCAATCCAGCACTCATCTAGCCAACATCGGTTGACATCGGCCGACGTCGGCCGACGTTTCTCTGTTCACTCCAGCCCTCATCTGCCAACATCGGTTGACATCGGCCGACGTCGGCCGACGTTTCTCTGTTCACTCCAGCCCTCATCTGCCAACATCGGTTGACATCGGCCGACATCGGCCGACGTTTCTCTGTTCACTCCAGCCCTCATCTGCCAACATCGGTTGACATCGGCCGACGTCGGCCGACGTTTCTCTGTCCACTCCAGCCCTCATCTGCTAACATCGGTTGACATCGGCCGACGTCGGCCGACGTTTCTCTGTTCACTCCAACCCTCATCTGCCAACATCGGTTGACATCGGCCGACGTCGGCCGACGTTTCTCTGTTCACTCCAGCCCTCATCTGCCAACATCGGTTGACATCGGCCGACGTCGGCCGACCTTTCTCTGTTCACTCCAGCCCTCATCTGCTAACATCGGTTGACATCGGCCGACGTCGGCCGACGTTTCTCTGTTCACTCCAGCCCTCATCTGCCAACATCGGTTGACATCGGCCGACGTCGGCCAACGTTTCTCTGTTCAATCCAGCACTCATCTAGCCAACATCGGTTGACATCGGCCGACGTCGGCCGACGTTTCTCTGTTCACTCCAGCCCTCATCTGCCAACATCGGTTGACCTCGGCCGACGTTTTTCTGTCAACTCCAGTATTCATCCGCCGACATCGACAAACATCTGCCGGCATCGGTTGACGCCGGCCAACGTTTCTCTGTTTAATCCAGCGCTCATCTGCCGGCATCGGTTGACATCGGCCGACGTCGGCCACGTTTCTCTGTTCCCTCCAGCCCTCATCTGCCAACATCGGTTGACATCGGCCGACGTCGGTCGACGTTTCTCTGTTCAATCCAGCCCTCATCTGCTAACATCGGCTGACATCGGCCGACGTCGGCCGACGTTTCTCTGTTCAATCCAGCTCTCATCTGCCGACATCGGCTATTATCGGCTGACGTCGGTCGACGTTTATCTGTTCACTCCAGTTCTCATCTGCTAACATTGGTTGACATCGGCCGACGTTGGCCGACGTTTCTCTGTTCAATCCAGCCCTCATCTGCTAACATCGGCTGACATCGGCCGACGTCGGCCAACGTTTTTCTGTTCAATCCAGCACTCATCTGCCGGCATCGGTTGACATCGGCCGACGTCGGCCGACGTTTCTCTGTTCATTTCAGCCCTCATCTGCCTACATCGGTTGACATCGGCCGACTTCGGCCAACGTTTCTCTGTTCAATCCAGCACTCATCTGCCGGCATCGGTTGACATCGGCCGACGTCGGCCGACGTTTCTCTATTCACTCCAGCCCTCATCTGCTAACATCGGTTGACATCGGCCGACGTCGGCCGACGTTTCTCTGTTCACTCCAGCCCTCATCTGCCAACATCGGTTGACATCGGCCGACGTCGGCCGACGTTTCTCTGTTCACTCCAGCCCTCATCTGCCAACATCGGTTGACATCGGCCGACGTCGGCCGACCTTTCTCTGTTCACTCCAGCCCTCATCTGCCAACATCGGTTGACATCGGCCGACGTCGGCCAACGTTTCTCTGTTCAATCCAGCACTCATCTAGCCAACATCGGTTGACATCGGCCGACGTCGGCCGACGTTTCTCTGTTCACTCCAGCCCTCATCTGCTAACATCGGTTGACATCGGCCGACGTCGGCCGACGTTTCTCTGTTCACTCCAGCCCTCATCTGCCAACATCGGTTGACATCGGCCGACGTCGGCCAACGTTTCTCTGTTCAATCCAGCACTCATCTGCCGGCATCGGTTGACATCGGCCGACGTCGGCCGACGTTTCTCTGTTCATTTCAGCCCTCATCTGCCTACATCGGTTGACATCGGCCGACGTCGGCCAACGTTTCTCTGTTCAATCCAGCACTCATCTGCCGGCATCGGTTGACATCGGCCGACGTCGGCCGACGTTTCTCTATTCACTCCAGCCCTCATCTGCTAACATCGGTTGACATCGGCCGACGTCGGCCGACGTTTCTCTGTTCACTCCAGCCCTCATCTGCCAACATCGGTTGACATCGGCCGACGTCGGCCGACGTTTCTCTGTTCACTCCAGCCCTCATCTGCCAACATCGGTTGACATCGGCCGACGTCGGCCGACCTTTCTCTGTTCACTCCAGCCCTCATCTGCTAACATCGGTTGACATCGGCCGACGTCGGCCGACGTTTCTCTGTTCACTCCAGCCCTCATCTGCCAACATCGGTTGACATCGGCCGACGTCGGCCAACGTTTCTCTGTTCAATCCAGCACTCATCTAGCCAACATCGGTTGACATCGGCCGACGTCGGCCGACGTTTCTCTGTTCACTCCAGCCCTCATCTGCTAACATCGGTTGACATCGGCCGACGTCGGCCAACGTTTCTCTGTTCAATCCAGCCCCCATCTGCTAACATCGGCTGACCTCGGCCGACGTTTTTCTGTCAACTCCAGTATTCATCCGCCGACATCGACAAACATCGGCCGACATCGGCCGACGCCGGCCAACGTTTCTCTGTTTAATCCAGCGCTCATCTGCCGGCATCGGTTGACATCGGCCGACGTCGGCCACGTTTCTCTGTTCACTCCAGCCCTCATCTGCCAAGATCGGTTGACATCGGCCGACGTCGGCCGACGTTTCTCTGTTCAATCCAGCTCTCATCTGCCGACATCGGCTATTATCGGCTGACGTCGGTCGACGTTTATCTGTTCATTCCAGTTCTCATCTGCTAACATCGGTTGACATCGGCCGACGTTGGCCGACGTTTCTCTGTTCAATCCAGCCCTCATCTGCTAACATCGGCTGACATCGGCCGACGTCGGCCAACGTTTTTCTGTTCAATCCAGCCCTCATCTGCCGACATCGGCTATTATCGGAGCTCTCATCTGCCGACATCGGCTATTATCGGCTGACGTCGGTCGACGTTTATCTGTTCACTCCAGTTCTCATCTGCTAACATTGGTTGACATCGGCCGACGTTGGCCGACGTTTCTCTGTTCAATCCAGCCCTCATCTGCTAACATCGGCTGACATCGGCCGACGTCGGCCAACGTTTTTCTGTTCAATCCAGCACTCATCTGCCGGCATCGGTTGACATCGGCCGACGTCGGCCGACGTTTCTCTGTTCATTTCAGCCCTCATCTGCCTACATCGGTTGACATCGGCCGACTTCGGCCAACGTTTCTCTGTTCAATCCAGCACTCATCTGCCGGCATCGGTTGACATCGGCCGACGTCGGCCGACGTTTCTCTATTCACTCCAGCCCTCATCTGCTAACATCGGTTGACATCGGCCGACGTCGGCCGACGTTTCTCTGTTCACTCCAGCCCTCATCTGCCAACATCGGTTGACATCGGCCGACGTCGGCCGACGTTTCTCTGTTCACTCCAGCCCTCATCTGCCAACATCGGTTGACATCGGCCGACGTCGGCCGACCTTTCTCTGTTCACTCCAGCCCTCATCTGCCAACATCGGTTGACATCGGCCGACGTCGGCCAACGTTTCTCTGTTCAATCCAGCACTCATCTAGCCAACATCGGTTGACATCGGCCGACGTCGGCCGACGTTTCTCTGTTCACTCCAGCCCTCATCTGCTAACATCGGTTGACATCGGCCGACGTCGGCCGACGTTTCTCTGTTCACTCCAGCCCTCATCTGCCAACATCGGTTGACATCGGCCGACGTCGGCCAACGTTTCTCTGTTCAATCCAGCACTCATCTGCCGGCATCGGTTGACATCGGCCGACGTCGGCCGACGTTTCTCTGTTCATTTCAGCCCTCATCTGCCTACATCGGTTGACATCGGCCGACGTCGGCCAACGTTTCTCTGTTCAATCCAGCACTCATCTGCCGGCATCGGTTGACATCGGCCGACGTCGGCCGACGTTTCTCTATTCACTCCAGCCCTCATCTGCTAACATCGGTTGACATCGGCCGACGTCGGCCGACGTTTCTCTGTTCACTCCAGCCCTCATCTGCCAACATCGGTTGACATCGGCCGACGTCGGCCGACGTTTCTCTGTTCACTCCAGCCCTCATCTGCCAACATCGGTTGACATCGGCCGACGTCGGCCGACCTTTCTCTGTTCACTCCAGCCCTCATCTGCTAACATCGGTTGACATCGGCCGACGTCGGCCGACGTTTCTCTGTTCACTCCAGCCCTCATCTGCCAACATCGGTTGACATCGGCCGACGTCGGCCAACGTTTCTCTGTTCAATCCAGCACTCATCTAGCCAACATCGGTTGACATCGGCCGACGTCGGCCGACGTTTCTCTGTTCACTCCAGCCCTCATCTGCTAACATCGGTTGACATCGGCCGACGTCGGCCAACGTTTCTCTGTTCAATCCAGCCCCCATCTGCTAACATCGGCTGACCTCGGCCGACGTTTTTCTGTCAACTCCAGTATTCATCCGCCGACATCGACAAACATCGGCCGACATCGGCCGACGCCGGCCAACGTTTCTCTGTTTAATCCAGCGCTCATCTGCCGGCATCGGTTGACATCGGCCGACGTCGGCCACGTTTCTCTGTTCACTCCAGCCCTCATCTGCCAAGATCGGTTGACATCGGCCGACGTCGGCCGACGTTTCTCTGTTCAATCCAGCCCTCATCTGCTAACATCGGCTGACATCGGCCGACGTCGGCCGACGTTTCTCTGTTCAATCCAGCTCTCATCTGCCGACATCGGCTATTATCGGCTGACGTCGGTCGACGTTTATCTGTTCATTCCAGTTCTCATCTGCTAACATCGGTTGACATCGGCCGACGTTGGCCGACGTTTCTCTGTTCAATCCAGCCCTCATCTGCTAACATCGGCTGACATCGGCCGACGTCGGCCAACGTTTTTCTGTTCAATCCAGCCCTCATCTGCTAACATCGGTTGACATCGGCCGACGTCGGCCGACGTTTCTCTGTTCACTCCAGCCCTCATCTGCCAACATCGGTTGACATCGGCCGACGTCGGCCGACGTTTTTTTGTTCACTCAAGCCCTTATCTGCCAACATCAGTTGACATCGGCCGACGTCGGCCGACGTTTCTCTGTTCACTCCAGCCCTCATCTGCCAACATCGGTTGACATCGGCCGACGTCGGCCGACGTTTCTCTGTTCACTCCAGCCCTCATCTGCCAACATCGGTTGACATCGGCCGACGACGGCCGACGTTTCTCTGTTCACTCCAGCCCTCATCTGCCAACATCGGTTGACATCGGCCGACGTCGGCCGACGTTTCTCTGTTCAATCCAGCCCTCATCTGCTAACATCGGTTGACATCGGCCGACGTCGGCCGACGTTTCTCTGTTCACTCCAGCCCTCATCTGCCAACATCGGTTGACATCGGCCGACGTCGGCCGACGTTTCTCTGTTCACTCCAGCCCTCATCTGCCAACATCGGTTGACATCGGCCGACGTCGGCCGACCTTTCTCTGTTCACTCCAGCCCTCATCTGCTAACATCGGTTGACATCGGCCGACGTCGGCCGACGTTTCTCTGTTCACTCCAGCCCTCATCTGCCAACATCGGTTGACATCGGCCGACGTCGGCCAACGTTTCTCTGTTCAATCCAGCACTCATCTAGCCAACATCGGTTGACATCGGCCGACGTCGGCCGACGTTTCTCTGTTCACTCCAGCCCTCATCTGCCAACATCGGTTGACCTCGGCCGACGTTTTTCTGTCAACTCCAGTATTCAACCGCCGACATCGACAAACATCTGCCGGCATCGGTTGACGCCGGCCAACGTTTCTCTGTTTATTCCAGCGCTCATCTGCCGGCATCGGTTGACATCGGCCGACGTCGGCCACGTTTCTCTGTTCACTCCAGCCCTCATCTGCCAACATCGGTTGACATCGGCCGACGTCGGCCGACGTTTCTCTGTTCACTCCAGCCCTCATCTGCCAACATCGGTTGACATCGGCCGACGTCGGCCAACGTTTCTCTGTTCAATCCAGCACTCATCTGCCGGCATCGGTTGACATCGGCCGACGTCGGCCGATGTTTCTCTGTTCACTTCAGCCCTCATCTGCCAACATCGGTTGACATCGGCCGACGTCGGCCAACGTTTTTCTGTTCAATCCAGCACTCATCTGCCGGCATCAGTTGACATCGGCCGACGTCGGCCGATGTTTCTCTGTTCACTTCAGCCCTCATCTGCCAACCTCGGTTGACATCGGCCGACGTCGGCCAACGTTTTTCTGTTCAATCCAGCACTCATCTGCCGGCATCGGTTGACATCGGCCGACGTCGGCCGACGTTTCTCTGTTCACTTCAGTCCTCATCTGCCAACATCGGTTGACATCGGCCGACGTCGGCCAACGTTTCTCTGTTCAATCCAGCACTCATCTGCCGGCATCGGTTGACATCGGCCGACGTCGGCCGACGTTTCTCTGTTCACTCCAGCCCTCATCTGCCAACATCGGTTGACATCGGCCGACGTCGGCCGACGTTTCTCTGTTCACTCCAGCCCTCATCTGCCAACATCGGTTGACATCGGCCGACATCGGCCGACGTTTCTCTGTTCACTCCAGCCCTCATCTGCCAACATCGGTTGACATCGGCCGACGTCGGCCGACGTTTCTCTGTCCACTCCAGCCCTCATCTGCTAACATCGGTTGACATCGGCCGACGTCGGCCGACGTTTCTCTGTTCACTTCAGCCCTCATCTGCCAACATCGGTTGACATCGGCCGACGTCGGCCAACGTTTCTCTGTTCAATCCAGCACTCATCTGCCGGCATCGGTTGACATCGGCCGACGTCGGCCGACGTTTCTCTGTTCACTCCAGCCCTCATCTGCCAACATCGGTTGACATCGGCCGACGTCGGCCGACGTTTCTCTGTTCACTCCAGCCCTCATCTGCCAACATCGGTTGACATCGGCCGACATCGGCCGACGTTTCTCTGTTCACTCCAGCCCTCATCTGCCAACATCGGTTGACATCGGCCGACGTCGGCCGACGTTTCTCTGTCCACTCCAGCCCTCATCTGCTAACATCGGTTGACATCGGCCGACGTCGGCCGACGTTTCTCTGTTCACTCCAGCCCTCATCTGCCAACATCGGTTGACATCGGCCGACGTCGGCCGACGTTTCTCTGTTCACTCCAGCCCTCATCTGCCAACATCGGTTGACCTCGGCCGACGTTTTTCTGTCAACTCCAGTATTCATCCGCCGACATCGACAAACATCTGCCGGCATCGGTTGACGCCGGCCAACGTTTCTCTGTTTAATCCAGCGCTCATCTGCCGGCATCGGTTGACATCGGCCGACGTCGGCCACGTTTCTCTGTTCCCTCCAGCCCTCATCTGCCAACATCGGTTGACATCGGCCGACGTCGGCCGACGTTTCTCTGTTCAATCCAGCCCTCATCTGCTAACATCGGCTGACATCGGCCGACGTCGGCCGACGTTTCTCTGTTCAATCCAGCTCTCATCTGCCGACATCGGCTATTATCGGCTGACGTCGGTCGACGTTTATCTGTTCACTCCAGTTCTCATCTGCTAACATTGGTTGACATCGGCCGACGTTGGCCGACGTTTCTCTGTTCAATCCAGCCCTCATCTGCTAACATCGGCTGACATCGGCCGACGTCGGCCAACGTTTTTCTGTTCAATCCAGCACTCATCTGCCGGCATCGGTTGACATCGGCCGACGTCGGCCGACGTTTCTCTGTTCATTTCAGCCCTCATCTGCCTACATCGGTTGACATCGGCCGACGTCGGCCAACGTTTCTCTGTTCAATCCAGCACTCATCTGCCGGCATCGGTTGACATCGGCCGACGTCGGCCGACGTTTCTCTATTCACTCCAGCCCTCATCTGCTAACATCGGTTGACATCGGCCGACGTCGGCCGACGTTTCTCTGTTCACTCCAGCCCTCATCTGCCAACATCGGTTGACATCGGCCGACGTCGGCCGACGTTTCTCTGTTCACTCCAGTCCTCATCTGCCAACATCGGTTGACATCGGCCGACGTCGGCCGACCTTTCTCTGTTCACTCCAGCCCTCATCTGCCAACATCGGTTGACATCGGCCGACGTCGGCCAACGTTTCTCTGTTCAATCCAGCACTCATCTAGCCAACATCGGTTGACATCGGCCGACGTCGGCCGACGTTTCTCTGTTCACTCCAGCCCTCATCTGCGAACATCGGTTGACATCGGCCGACGTCGGCCGACGTTTCTCTGTTCACTCCAGCCCTCATCTGCCAACATCGGTTGACATCGGCCGACGTCGGCCAACGTTTCTCTGTTCAATCCAGCACTCATCTGCCGGCATCGGTTGACATCGGCCGACGTCGGCCGACGTTTCTCTGTTCATTTCAGCCCTCATCTGCCTACATCGGTTGACATCGGCCGACGTCGGCCAACGTTTCTCTGTTCAATCCAGCACTCATCTGCCGGCATCGGTTGACATCGGCCGACGTCGGCCGACGTTTCTCTATTCACTCCAGCCCTCATCTGCTAACATCGGTTGACATCGGCCGACGTCGGCCGACGTTTCTCTGTTCACTCCAGCCCTCATCTGCCAACATCGGTTGACATCGGCCGACGTCGGCCGACGTTTCTCTGTTCACTCCAGCCCTCATCTGCCAACATCGGTTGACATCGGCCGACGTCGGCCGACCTTTCTCTGTTCACTCCAGCCCTCATCTGCTAACATCGGTTGACATCGGCCGACGTCGGCCGACGTTTCTCTGTTCACTCCAGCCCTCATCTGCCAACATCGGTTGACATCGGCCGACGTCGGCCAACGTTTCTCTGTTCAATCCAGCACTCATCTAGCCAACATCGGTTGACATCGGCCGACGTCGGCCGACGTTTCTCTGTTCACTCCAGCCCTCATCTGCCAACATCGGTTGACATCGGCCGACGTCGGCCGACGTTTCTCTGTTCACTCCAGCCCTCATCTGCCAACATCGGTTGACATCGGCCGACATCGGCCGACGTTTCTCTGTTCACTCCAGCCCTCATCTGCCAACATCGGTTGACATCGGCCGACGTCGGCCGACGTTTCTCTGTCCACTCCAGCCCTCATCTGCTAACATCGGTTGACATCGGCCGACGTCGGCCGACGTTTCTCTGTTCACTCCAACCCTCATCTGCCAACATCGGTTGACATCGGCCGACGTCGGCCGACGTTTCTCTGTTCACTCCAGCCCTCATCTGCCAACATCGGTTGACATCGGCCGACGTCGGCCGACCTTTCTCTGTTCACTCCAGCCCTCATCTGCTAACATCGGTTGACATCGGCCGACGTCGGCCGACGTTTCTCTGTTCACTCCAGCCCTCATCTGCCAACATCGGTTGACATCGGCCGACGTCGGCCAACGTTTCTCTGTTCAATCCAGCACTCATCTAGCCAACATCGGTTGACATCGGCCGACGTCGGCCGACGTTTCTCTGTTCACTCCAGCCCTCATCTGCCAACATCGGTTGACCTCGGCCGACGTTTTTCTGTCAACTCCAGTATTCATCCGCCGACATCGACAAACATCTGCCGGCATCGGTTGACGCCGGCCAACGTTTCTCTGTTTAATCCAGCGCTCATCTGCCGGCATCGGTTGACATCGGCCGACGTCGGCCACGTTTCTCTGTTCCCTCCAGCCCTCATCTGCCAACATCGGTTGACATCGGCCGACGTCGGCCGACGTTTCTCTGTTCAATCCAGCCCTCATCTGCTAACATCGGCTGACATCGGCTGACGTCGGTCGACGTTTATCTGTTCACTCCAGTTCTCATCTGCTAACATTGGTTGACATCGGCCGACGTTGGCCGACGTTTCTCTGTTCAATCCAGCCCTCATCTGCTAACATCGGCTGACATCGGCCGACGTCGGCCAACGTTTTTCTGTTCAATCCAGCACTCATCTGCCGGCATCGGTTGACATCGGCCGACGTCGGCCGACGTTTCTCTGTTCATTTCAGCCCTCATCTGCCTACATCGGTTGACATCGGCCGACGTCGGCCAACGTTTCTCTGTTCAATCCAGCACTCATCTGCCGGCATCGGTTGACATCGGCCGACGTCGGCCGACGTTTCTCTATTCACTCCAGCCCTCATCTGCTAACATCGGTTGACATCGGCCGACGTCGGCCGACGTTTCTCTGTTCACTCCAGCCCTCATCTGCCAACATCGGTTGACATCGGCCGACGTCGGCCGACGTTTCTCTGTTCACTCCAGCCCTCATCTGCCAACATCGGTTGACATCGGCCGACGTCGGCCGACCTTTCTCTGTTCACTCCAGCCCTCATCTGCTAACATCGGTTGACATCGGCCGACGTCGGCCGACGTTTCTCTGTTCACTCCAGCCCTCATCTGCCAACATCGGTTGACATCGGCCGACGTCGGCCAACGTTTCTCTGTTCAATCCAGCACTCATCTAGCCAACATCGGTTGACATCGGCCGACGTCGGCCGACGTTTCTCTGTTCACTCCAGCCCTCATCTGCCAACATCGGTTGACATCGGCCGACGTCGGCCGACGTTTCTCTGTTCACTCCAGCCCTCATCTGCCAACATCGGTTGACATCGGCCGACATCGGCCGACGTTTCTCTGTTCACTCCAGCCCTCATCTGCCAACATCGGTTGACATCGGCCGACGTCGGCCGACGTTTCTCTGTCCACTCCAGCCCTCATCTGCTAACATCGGTTGACATCGGCCGACGTCGGCCGACGTTTCTCTGTTCACTCCAACCCTCATCTGCCAACATCGGTTGACATCGGCCGACGTCGGCCGACGTTTCTCTGTTCACTCCAGCCCTCATCTGCCAACATCGGTTGACATCGGCCGACGTCGGCCGACCTTTCTCTGTTCACTCCAGCCCTCATCTGCTAACATCGGTTGACATCGGCCGACGTCGGCCGACGTTTCTCTGTTCACTCCAGCCCTCATCTGCCAACATCGGTTGACATCGGCCGACGTCGGCCAACGTTTCTCTGTTCAATCCAGCACTCATCTAGCCAACATCGGTTGACATCGGCCGACGTCGGCCGACGTTTCTCTGTTCACTCCAGCCCTCATCTGCCAACATCGGTTGACCTCGGCCGACGTTTTTCTGTCAACTCCAGTATTCATCCGCCGACATCGACAAACATCTGCCGGCATCGGTTGACGCCGGCCAACGTTTCTCTGTTTAATCCAGCGCTCATCTGCCGGCATCGGTTGACATCGGCCGACGTCGGCCACGTTTCTCTGTTCCCTCCAGCCCTCATCTGCCAACATCGGTTGACATCGGCCGACGTCGGCCGACGTTTCTCTGTTCAATCCAGCCCTCATCTGCTAACATCGGCTGACATCGGCTGACGTCGGTCGACGTTTATCTGTTCACTCCAGTTCTCATCTGCTAACATTGGTTGACATCGGCCGACGTTGGCCGACGTTTCTCTGTTCAATCCAGCCCTCATCTGCTAACATCGGCTGACATCGGCCGACGTCGGCCAACGTTTTTCTGTTCAATCCAGCACTCATCTGCCGGCATCGGTTGACATCGGCCGACGTCGGCCGACGTTTCTCTGTTCATTTCAGCCCTCATCTGCCTACATCGGTTGACATCGGCCGACGTCGGCCAACGTTTCTCTGTTCAATCCAGCACTCATCTGCCGGCATCGGTTGACATCGGCCGACGTCGGCCGACGTTTCTCTATTCACTCCAGCCCTCATCTGCTAACATCGGTTGACATCGGCCGACGTCGGCCGACGTTTCTCTGT
>CAWZYM010000366.1:240000-245000 GCA_963966185.1 Rhabditoides inermis | reverse complement strand
ATTTCTAAGCGCCAGTATTTTATATGATATTAAAACAATGTAAAGTTGTAAAGTTAAAATACTAAATATTCTTGGATGAGTTCTGTGTTCTGATGACTTCACATTGTTCCCGTGTACTCATACCCACATCCACGTGCCGTCCCGCAACTCGCCCACGCATACACACACCTCTTTTTCCTCTTGTTTTACGAGTGCGACGAGACATGATGGCGTGTGTCGTAAATGCGCGCCAAGCGGTGATCAAGCAAGAGTTGCAGTGGGGTAATTTGAATCAGCGCACGCTCGGCTGCGTCTCGTGTCGTACCACCACCGGGTGGCGTGAGATGAGACACGGACAAGCGATGATGATGATCTCGATTCATCGTGAGTATCTGTATCTGAATTGGCCGACCCGCTAATGTGCTCGACTGTGAAGAAGTGGGCGAGATGCGATGCGCAGAGATCTCGAAAGCTGCACCCACGTGGCTCACCACCCAACTGTTGACTGACCAACACTTTAGTTTCATCAACATCTTCGATCACACAAGATATCGAAGATTGAAATTTTATTTACATGTTTTGTTCTGGACTTTGAGATAAGCGAAAGGCGAACTTAAGCGGGTCGCTGTTTTTGCTGGCGTGGATTTCGGGAGAGATGAATAGCGAGATTGTAGGCTGGCGTGGGCGCGTGAGTCATTGCGGCAATTCCAGTGTGTGTATGTTTTGAGAGAGGACCCCATTTCGTTCGGGATAGCCCTTTTGTCCCCTGTCCACGCGATCGTCTCGATACATGTCTAGAATGATGGCGCGAGCGAACCATTTTTGTTGTTGTCTATCAGTCGGCGGCTGATTCACAGCGGTACTGACAGGTTTGAGACTATTCTCGGAATTCGGAAACTTTGGAACAGTTTCCCCGGTTGTGATGGACACACTGGAGTGAACGCGCGCTCTTGACCGGTGATCTCACAGTCGTTTGTTCAACGATCTCTCGAGATTTGTTAGTGTAGCTAGCTGTTGACACTTTTGAACTCGCGTGCAAATCGCGTATGCACTCTTCGAGTCCTTATTATTTTCCTTCCTCCGACAGTCTGTTGTATAGTTTTATTGCTACTGCGTTCGTTCTCTGAGCGTGATGTTGTGCGTAGTGTGAACGGAAAGTGCACCTACCGTACTAGTACTAGCCACGAGGCTGTGGATTTATGTAGTGAGTAGTGTGCGCGCTGTTTTTGTTGTGCAACGAGTGACGCGAGATGCTCACACTCTATGAGTGGCCCTGGCCAAGTTGGGATGATCGTGATCGTAATTTAATTTGAAAGGTGTTTTGGCAAGTGCACCTTGAATCCTTGAAAATATGGCGCGATATGTAGTACAAAAAGACATAGTAGAATTGTTCGCTGTATCCATTTTCAACACTTCAACGACTTGATTTTTGCTTTCAATTCTCAATTACTCTCTATCACATGTGATTGCGCGCGCATGTTTCAATAGTTAATAGTTCCGTCCATTAGTTATTTGTCTCGCATATTACTGCGAGAGGCTACTACTTATTGTCACGAGGCGCGTCTTTCGATTGACGTCATGGCGAAGCAGCGTAAGAAGAGAAGTGATTATGATTTGTTTTGCATCGTGAGTTGAGTGGGCAGTGGGCTGATGCCACTCGGCTGATGATGAGCGCGAGAGAGGTCATGTGTCTCATGTACAAGAGTGACGAGACTAGTCTGATGCGTGAGAGCGTAAGTTTAATGACGCACCTCAAGACTGACAGCTTGTCATGTTGCTGTTGTAGGCTGAGAGTATCCTCTAATCATCCTGCAAGGCCGTGTGCCGCCGCAGCGAAAATGTCTGCGGGTTGTTTCGAGCATGACAATTCCGTGAAGGAGCAAGTTTGAATTGCCGGAAGGCTACTTGTGCGAATTATGCGAATACGCATTACGTGATTTGCCCATTTGCAACAACTTCTGTCGGACACGGTTGTTATGTGGAATCAGCAGAGGCGATTTCGTTTATGCAAAGAGTTTCTAATCTCGTTGTTGTTGCACATTACGCGTCAGTCTTGAAGAGGCGCACATCACAGCTGAAGCCGTGAGCCGTGTGACCTTTGAGTGACCGCCCATCCCCAATCGAGTATATGCGAGTGACTTGCTGACGTCTCGCAGTCTCGCAGTCTTGGTAATGTGCTACCCACGTGCTTAGTGTGGCCTGACCGCATTGTGAATGCGGACAAAGGTCGAGTTGAGTGCAGCGCGTTTTTGAATCGTTTTTGAAGCCTTCCATCAATCATATTGTCGAGCTATATATCCTCATACCGCCTGTTGTCAGAGTGTTGCCTATTTTACGCGGGGCCACATCATTTACCCATCCCATCACATATTACATGCTACATTACGGGACGCTGACGTTGATAAACTTGTTCTATATTTCATGGGTTTTAGGTTCTTATGAGTGATTTCGTTTTCATGTTTGCGATTCGGAATGTTTATTTTTGCTTTGATTTGATGTTTGCAGGATGTCGTCGCTCGTTTGCCTCCTTGTCATCTCGTGGCTAGGCTGGGGAGTGGAGGCGGCGACAGCGGCAGCGAGGGGCGCATCTCCCGTCGCGCCGGCTCGCCACGTGCCCGTCTTTCCCATCGATCACTGGCAGTGTGGACACGATGACGACACTCGATCGGTACGCGGTTACGGTAGCTGGGTTACTGTACTCTCAATTTTTCCAGATTTCGTACAACCAGGTGCTCGGGTGCGAGTCGAGCATGGGTGAGTGTTGTTGGTTGTTGGGGTGTTTGTTGATGTCATGTAAATGCTATCGGGAGATGTTTCGAACGCGCGTTGTTTTTTTCGGCACTCGTCTGTCTTGTAGTGGGTGTCTGTGGTGGTTTTTGAATGGCCGAGAGTCGTCTCACTCGCTCGCTTGTCTGCCCATCTCTCTCGACGAAGAACGGGCGAGAGAGTGCGATCGCATTTTTCTCCTCCACCCTCTCGCTTTTCTCTCTCTCACTCGCATGTGACTCAACGTTCGCTAGATTGGAGTGTGGGTGGGAGGGCAACGAGGTGGGGTGATGGGGTGATTTGCTGTGGTGTGTGGACATTGTGGTTTCACTTTTCATCGCCAAGAATACGGTCGGTAACATGAGGAATGTGGTAGCATTTTGGACTGGTTGGTGGGGATGATCTATGAGAGAGAGAGAGAGAGAGAGAGAGAGAGAGGGTGTCGCCATCTCGCTGTATCGTGGGAGTGCGCATTAGCGGGCTGACGGTGTCTCGATTAGATGAAGAGTATCGAGAGATCGAGTGCACTGCCACTCTGTTCATGGTTGAACGGTTTCGGCCACGTGGCCTGATCTGTATCTGTGTGCGGATGCTGACTGCTGTCTCTGCCTGGCTGGCTGGCTGGGATAGCTTATGGCTACTCGAGTAAGACTCGAAAAGCGAGCGAGATGGCGGACGCTGGAGCTGTGAGACTTGACATGAAGAACGCGAACGGGGAGTTGAGTGCGCATGTGTTTAGTTTTAATGGATAGCGAGAGTGTTATGTGTGAAAAGCATGCACACTTGAATCGTCATTATTTTTGGAAAGCGGCGATGGTCTTTGAATGATGTGTGAAACGTATTGTGTGCGAAATGAAAAAAAAACTGAATGGTTGACGGAATTGACTTAACATGCAAAAACGTTTCATGAACTTGTTGGTTGCTTAACTGTTTGCAGAGAATCTGATACTGAAATGATATTATGACTCATTAGCTGATGTGGGAATATTGGATTATCGATTGATTGATTGATTGCAGAGCACCTGAACCACTTGTAGTTGAAAGTTGACTATATTACATATATTACCATTATGATTTATCGATTTATTGATTACCTGATCGATTTATCGATTGCTTGCAGAGCACCTCAACCACTGCTGCGTGGTGCACGACGACTGCTACTCGCGTCAGCTGGGACAGGAGAAGTGCGACACGGACTTTTGCAACTGCAACAAGGTTATTGATTGATTGTTGATTGATTTATTGATATTGATAGTAGCTACTAGCAGTTTTCCGTCGGCAACAGATCAGGGGTTGAAATCAATTGCCTATAACAAAAAAAATCAATATTTATGGATTGCTTGATCGATTGAATAATGGCTAAACAGTGTTTCTCTCAGAGCTTAGCCGTACCGTATGCACTTGTTGTATAGACTGAATATGTAGATTTTGGATGAATGATTGATTGATTGATCGATTGTTCCAATCGATGCTCTCGTTGAACTACGATATAATATTGATTGATTGATTGACCGATAATCAATCGATTACTCTCCTTGCAGGCGGTGCTGTCTGGGCAAGTAGTACACGTGACATGGACATGGGGATACTGAATTCAAGGGTGGAGGAAGGGAAAATTGATGGTAAGGAGTAAGGAGGTACGGATGGTGTGGAACACAAGGGTGAGAGGAAGGGGAGAGGTGAGAGAGAGAGAGAGAGTTAGAGGGAGGGGAAAGGAGCGAGAAGCGGATGTGATGGTTGCCAATACGATTCCGGTGTTCTAGCATGACAAGTGTAGGATACAAGGGGACGAGGAGGATGCATAGCACACAGTCGGGTCTTGTGTTCAGTTCAGGATGATAAGATTGTTAATTGTTCACTCGCCGCCCCGCCCCAACCCCTACGTCGGCAAGGCAAGGGCGACAAGGTCAAGAAGAACGAGCGTCAGTGGGGTTGTTGTTGTTGTTTGCTAATAAACACTAATCCATCCTAGCCTACCAATTTCATAGAAATCCGGATGAAATACTGACTCTGATCTCTGACCTACAATGCTTGTTTGTGATCTTACGTACGTGCTTGTTGTTGATGTTGTTGTTGTTTACTCGTTGTCAACACCATCATTGCAGTGCTGACGGCTGACGAACGCTCTCCTATGTCTGTCGACGGTTGCCGACTGCCTCGTCGGAGACTAGCGTGTACCGTGTGCAAGGCCACCGAGCTCAGGAGAATCACGCCATCAAATATGAAGCGCATCAACATCATCGCGCGCGCGAGAA
>CAWZYM010000366.1:225000-235000 GCA_963966185.1 Rhabditoides inermis | reverse complement strand
GGGATCTCCTTTTTACGATACCGTTATTCTCTTGTACAGAACTATATTGCATGTGCACACACATATTGAACATATATTTATGATTTTACACGTACAAACATAAAAAAACATATCAGTATGAAATATGCTACTATTTGTGCGTCACTTCGAGGCGGAAGCGGTTGAACTTGTCAGCAACCAGGACTCCCTTGTAAGCGACAGGAGTTGATCAGCACGTTCTGCGAACTACAAAGACGCGCTGATAACAAGAATAAGTAACCCTAACCAGACGGAAAATGTTGTCGTAGACGAACTCACGGTGCTTGATCATAGGGTCGGGCCATTGACGAAGTCGACGATCATGAAGTGTCGACGATCTGAAGGAGAATGCGTTCATCAAACAATCACTATAACAAGCAAATGGCACAACTCGATATGTTTTGATGGAAGCGAGGCACATGAAAATAGCTTCTTCTACCCAGTAAATAGCGCGTGTATTCGAAAGGCATGATCGGATAACCAAGGTTCCGTCCCCGCTCAACGTGAAATATGAGTACATTCAACATTCTTATGATTTTGTAGCGGTAATTTATTGCCACATGCTTGTCAATATTGTGGGTCCCCCGTTTTCGCGGTCCGCCGAAACGAAAAATGGAATACGAGATGTGACAGTCCCGACTGATAAATTGAGATACCAGACGCGTTTCGCTAGTTCATTTTTCATTTTCTAGACCGGTTAGCGGCAAGATGAAATTGCATACGTACATAATGTAGGGAAATGAACTGTGCCACCAGCGCAGCAACTACCGTAACCGCGTCATATTTTGAAAAGTGATCTAAATGTGATTGAATTGAAAATTAGCGGACCGCGAAAACGGGGGACCCACTATATATTTCAGCAATTATGACAAGTAATACTCACTCACCGTAAAAGCCACGGTACTGGAGTATAGTGACACATGAGATGCGCAGGCTGCACTCCACATTCCGGCTCTGGAATCGATACATAATAATCAACTGAATCAGTTTGATCAAATAAAACGAGTCTACTCGGCGAATGAGCTCAACGAAACAAGCGAGACACGGGCAATACAACATGTTTCGAACGAAATCTCGTGATTGTAGTGTGCATAATGACGATTGTAGTGTGCAGTGATTGTAGTGTGCATAATGACATTTTATCATTGCGAGTGACTATTACACAATCAACTAATTTATAATGATATAATAGAAATCATTTCGAAATGAAGAACAAAACAAAAACACAAACAAACAAAAAACAAAACATTTTCGCCAGGAGTAAGTTTCGCCAATCAGAGGTGGAGCACACAACAACTTAATTGTTGCGGTAGAGCGACAAAACTTTTTTGTTCGCTTTGACGTTCAATAATTAAAACAAATGAAATTAATGAAACATGCATGAAATTTCTTTTGAATTTTGAAAGATACAAAAATTTGTACAGCAGCAAAGACTAAGCGAAATTTGCACCGTGGGACTGTGGCCCTGATATTGTGTTAATGTAAGAATCAAATCAAATCAAACCATTCTGTCCAAAACTCGTATGTTCACTCGGAGTAAGGGGGCGCCTTGAAGCCCGTTCTTTTTCGGCCAACAGTCCAACATGCGCCTCGTCCACCGGTCATCAACCCAGGTCATCGTCTTCCTATCAAATTTCCACTTTCTGCTCCTTATCTCACATCACGTCCCTGAATGGAATCCTGTCGGACAGACTGATTCCCAGCATTTGTCGTTGTACTCCTCGTAGTTTTTTCATATCATCCATGTTCAGACTCCACGTTTCGCATCCTTAGGTCAGTACGGGAAGCATCGCCATCCGGAAAACGCTTCTCTTCTGTCTCATTGATGCACGCTTCAAAGTAAAAAAAAAATCCATGCCGGAAGAAGGCATTCACTCCAGATTGCACCCTTTTTCACTTTCTCCTCGTCGTCGTGCAGAAAGCTCAATTCGCGTCCTAGGTACACAAAACGGTCTTCGTATATGACTCCATTCAGCTTTATCTGCTGCTTCTTCGGCTTGTGCGCGATCACGAACGTCTTCTTCCGGTTGATGACCGAGGCCACCTCCTCGCTCTTCTTCGCAACTTCGTCCAGCATCCGTTCCGCTGCCTCTGGTGATTTAGCCACCAACGCAATGTCGTCCGCGTATGCTAGGTAGTACAGCTTCTCTACAGCTTCTTTACTTCTTATACAGCAAAGTGATAATGCTATCAGCCATCTTGTCCACGATTCTTCCTCCTCGTATACAGTGTTGAAAAGATTGGCGATTCTTTCCAGCAGCAGTGGCGGTGCGTGTAAGACCATCTTCGTCGATACCCGGTTGGGTCCCTTGCCCAATTTCATCTTCATTATCAACAGCACGTCTCTCAGCTCATCAGCAGTGAAGTCGTCGGGGTAGGAAAGACGTGCGGCGGCTGTCATATGGCAGGCGAAGAGAGCGTTGTCATACACGGATGCAGTCCTCGCAGTGTATCCGGTCAGCCCATCGAGTCTCCAATGGAATTGCGTAGTCGTCCCATCATATTCCTCGTATTTTCTTATCCTCGTAGAGCCTTCTTCGACGCGATTTCTCGCCCATACATCTCCTGATGGCGTTCCTCTAAGTCCCTCTTGATGCTCCACGAATTGAATTATTGATTAGGCCCAGCGAGATCCTTGACGCTGCGATGTTCGGTCGTCACTTTTGTCTCCGCGTCGTTCATCGCGTTGCAGGTGGGCTGGTGAACAGAGCATCAGTCAGCTTGGCGTTGTAGAGGTTTCAGTCGGTCGTGCACCACGTCTTCCGTTGCGGCGTCTTCTTCGGGGATTCCGTCTTTATCTCCATGAGTGGCAGTCCAGTATTCCATTTAGCGAACGCAGCATTATGAAGTAGTAGCAGCTCACATTTCCTTACGTGTGCCGCCACATCCATCGTCTCTCGGGTTGCTTTTGAAAAACGTGTTTGCGGCCTTCCACTTTGCATTCTTCATCCATCCGGCCAGCATATATTCTCTGTTCCTCTGCAGTTGTGTGTACCGTACTCCCATGGGTACTGTACTCTACACCGTACCGTACTCCACACCGCTTCCGAAAAATCAGACGGCTTCCGAGCGATCCACTGAAATCTCTCAAAATGATAGTGCCGAACCCCGGGTCGGTCTTGCCCGTGTACCGACAAACGGCTGGACAGCGACGCATCGGAGTGTGTAGGTGCCCATGTCAACATACACGTAGCACACGGATATCGGTCGGAAGTCGGTGACGCGACTGGCATATTCAGGTGAGAACAGAAAGCCTTGATGTTCTCCTTCTTTTGAAAAGAACAGATCCCTGCGCGAGTGGCCGAGCTGCAGGTAGCCGAAACCGTCCCGCCTCAATTCCGTCATTGCAAAGATATCGATTTGGACATTTTCCAGAGATTCCTCTCACTCCTGAAGCCTCGTATCCAAACGAATGCTTAAGGCGTTAAGTGCCCAGATGTAAGAAGCGACTCAAAAATGAAAGGAATTATCACACACCATGTCTATCAATACAGTGACACGGTACCATTCGAGGGCGCGTCAGTGAATGATACTACGATATAGTGTGTTGCATGGAGGACCAGCCGTGTCTTTTCGATTTGTTGTCTGTTGTGTGGGTTCTAAATTTTCCGACGCATTTCATTTGGCCGAGTCGTCCCACATCCCTCGATGTCACCACTAACCGTAATTCAGAAGCCCAGTGTGATGGTTGACCGTCGGTCGATATCACAAATCAGCAAATAGAACGCCGAAAGGCCGAAACCCACTCTTTTTCCGTTCACCACCAGCATTGGTAAATGCTATTATACAAGGGAGAAGAGCCTTGTGCCGTTGAGGAAAAATGTGAACTGCCGCTTTCGGTCTACACATTTTTTTCTCCCATTGTTTGGGAAAAAATTCACTCTACGGAGTTGTCACAACTTCGCACTTGATTGACCTGAGGGTCAGAACATAGTTAGTGAAAAAGCCACTCAGGAGGTCTTTAGGATTGCCGACCTGGTCATCTCCGAGCATGGTGATGTCTTCCACATAGTTGAGCTCTGTGACTTCAACTCCAGTTGGGTGCAGCTTCACTCCTCATTCATACTGCTTCACTCGCATCACATTGTTGCAATCATGTCGTCGATGACGTATTAGAACAGTTGAGTGCCACTGACGAATCCTTGTGCCTTATCGCATACCACGCACCAGCTCACTACATACACTTGCAGGACATTCTCATAGCAGTATCATTGCAGTCTCATAGTGGCATGCAATCTTTCTGCATGCAGGCTGCAACCGCATCATATTCCCTGCATGCAGGCTGCAATTCGTCAAACATATCTGCATGCAGGATGCATATTGCACTTGCTCCCTGCATGCAGGCTGCACTTTGGCTATTCTCCCTGCATGCAGGCTGCTTTTTGCCAGTTCTTTCTGCATGCAGGCAGCACAGCGGTCTCGGAGTCAAGATCGACCCAGTTCCCGACCGGACTCACACAACAAAAGCTTTCACACCGTGTTTTTTTTGTCTCACCAGACATCAGATACGATCAATAACAAGTGTCTTGTCCCTCTTGCATTCAATGTTCGCTCCCATTTCCCTCTCTCTCTCTCTCTCTCTCTAGCCCCTCGGCTGTTACAAGTGGTAGTCGAAGTGGTAGTGGTAGGTCGCACGTGGAGTAGCAAGTCGCATGCAAATCTCGACTGATAAGCGATCAGATACGATCAATAACAAGTGTCTTGTCCCTCTTGCATTCATTATTCGCTCTCTCCCTCCCTCCCTCGTGTTCGAGAGCGATCAACACAAGCAGTTCACAGTTGAAAGGTGCACATTGCAGGTCCGCCTTATTTAATTGCTTAACATATGAAAAGGTTAGGCAGTAAACCCGGCGCGAATTTGTCTTTGCGCGCAGCCATAAGCGAGCCAGCGTTGTTCTGAACAGTCTCTCAGGATGTGTGTGCACCGCGCACCACACTGAATGCTTACATCGAAAACAGCAAACAACTTTGTATTAAACAAAGTTACAAAGTGATTGTACATTTTTGAAAAGTGGAAACTGACCTTCTCGCTTTTCCTCTCCCCGTCGAATTCTTCTCTTCTAACCCTTCTACTCTCTTCCTACTACTTCGTCTTTCCTTCTCCCCCCCCTCTCCCTCCTCTCACCTCATCGACAGACAACGTCTCGCCCTGTCCCCACGGCAGCCACGTTCCGGTCACGACAAAGACAATCATCTATATGATACAGTAATCAATCTACAAACTACCGTAACCCAGAACGGGTTAAGTAGCGGTCAGTCTTTTCGAAACTCCCTTCGAAACAAACTTCGAAACGGCTTCGTAACACGACTAAACAGCGTGTTTCGAAGGCGTTCTGAAGAGGCTGTTTCGAAGAGGCTGACCACACCTTAACAGTACCGTCGTCCTGGAATTGTACCGTAATCCAGACTCACTTTGCGCACGGTTGCGACACTCGCGTCTTCCGACGTCTCCATTGCAGTGTATTTGCTTTTCTTGAACAACTGCCAAGAAATCATAGGTGGATAGGTATACTGTAGATACTGTATGTATTGTGTACTCACTGGAAAAAGTCAGTGGAATTGTTGAGCGACTCTCGGGATGTGGTAAAGGTGCCGTCGCGGCAGTGGATCGAAAAGTCGTGGCGGGACCTGAATGATGTTCGAATCGGCGCGCTTGTCGGCACCCACTTGTCGTTGAGGGTGGCGTAGCGAAAGTCGGGCACGTCAGGGGCCATCTGGGGAAGCTGAATGCGAGGTTCTCTCTTTCTCTCTCCCTCTCTTCTCTCTCTCTCTCTCCTTCTCTCACTTCCGGGAGATCCAGGCGTGGCTCGAATCGATCCTTGGGAAC
The DNA here is from genome assembly GCA_963966185.1 of Rhabditoides inermis. NCBI lineage: Eukaryota > Metazoa > Nematoda > Chromadorea > Rhabditida > Rhabditidae > Rhabditoides > Rhabditoides inermis. Next base: position 229,155 of record CAWZYM010000366.1, on the reverse strand, counting down.
GCAGACACGAGTGATCACCCTGACGCACGCAGCCTTGTATCGAGGAGCGGTAAGAACACGATTCAGCGCCTGAGGTAACATAATCACAATTCACTGTACAGTACCCAGCGTAAACCTACAGTAACCCTACAGTACCTGCGAAAAGTCGCTGGTCTCGGGAAGACAGAATACGTTCATCTCTTGGCCTACCAGATAGACCGGCGTCGTTATATAGCGCGTTGGCGGGATCAGGTCTATGATATACGGTAGATGGTACTGCGATTTAGGTATACGGTTTGTAGGTGGTATCGGTCGCATATACGGTATGATACAGTGATGGACTCACTCGACAACCAGGAGAAAGGCGAGCTCCGTTGCGAGACAGCCACTGTATAGAGGAAAGAACGAAAACATGCCTTTCTCATGTTCTCATCTCAGCTCTTGATCGCTGCTATCTTCAACATGCACGAGACCGAGTTTGTCGAAAGCTACCTTCACAAGGTACAGTACCCTCACTATAGTAATTTCACTACATTACTCTCACTACAGTACCCTTACTGAATACCTCTCTCTCTCTCTCTCTCTCTCTCTCTTTCCCTCCCCCTCTCTCTATCTCTCTCTTCACTTTCATTCTAATACACATCAGGAAAAGTGCTGAAAGTGGTAGCTGATCGCAAAATCGGCAGTGCGACTTCAGAGAGAGAAGAGAGAAAAATAGTGTGAAGTAAGGAGAGAGAGGGGGGGAGAGAGGAAAGAACGAAAACATGCCTTTCTCATGTTCTCATCTCAGCTCTTGATCGCTGCTATCTTCAACATGCACGAGACCGAGTTTGTCGAAAGCTACCTTCACAAGGTACAGTACCCTCACTATAGTAATTTCACTACATTACTCTCACTACAGTACCCTTACTGAATACCGTACACTCTAGTGTTCAGCCCATCCACGCAAGTCGTCAGAAGCTACATCGTCAGCTGGTGCGCACGACTGCGATGGCGAGTAACTATTATTGATAATCGATTGAATATCGATTGATTTCTGATTTCAGTACACTATCAACGCGCAAGGCCAGGTTGCGCGTTGTCGCGTATGGCGTATGACAGGAAGAGGAACGAGTGAGCAGAGACGAAGTGCTGCTCCGCCTCCTCTGTCCCCGCCCCTTTTGCTTCTGTCTCTCACAGTCTCCGGTCGCCGCCATTTTCTTCTCTCTATATCAGAGCTAGTTTTGTTCGACTAATTTTTTTTGTCGTTTTGTCTCTCTCTCTCTCCCTCTCTCTCTCTCTGTCTGTATGTCTGTCTCTCTGTCTCTCTTTCTTCTGCGTTCAGACATGAGATGGTAACTGCTGAACTGCTCTCTGGTGCTGTATGCAAGATCGACCCAGTTCCCGACCGACGAGGGACCCAGAACAGGCGCCTTGAAAAGCTCTCATCCCGTGTTTTTTTTCTTTCTCACCAGACATCCGTCTTTCTTCGTTATTGAGTTATCTGGGCCGGGACATTCAAACACTACGAATATAGTGACTGACAACTTGGTAGTTCCATTCCATACATGCGGGGTTGGGTTCTAGAATTCTCACGACACAGTTTATAAAAAAGATTGAAATAGACACTAACACGACTCAAACATGAATTTACCATAAACTTTTATTATCCTGATGCACAAACGTTGTTATGAGTTGTCTGGTTGCCGAAGGACTCCGTTTTCGATGAACTCGTCCCGACCAGCAGTGTCGCCAACCGCCACGCAGCAGAACTGAAAAAAAACAGAATATATATCACATTACCATTACACATTAAAGCCATAATTCATAATCACTCACTTCTGTTTGGAGCTTTTTCCGGGATACGCTGTTTTCCCGGGCCATTGCCGGTTGAACGGCACGTCCTCGTCCTTCATGTGACTAGTGTCGGTGTGTAGAAGATCTAGAAGACGTCCCGAGTCAACTGCTTGATGACGACCATACGCATTGTTGCGCATCATCACATGCAGAATGACAGCTGCCATGGACCAGTGCGCCTGTAAACAAGATCCTCTATTTGCATCTCCCCTATGAATTGAATATCTCCCATCTCCCTTGTGTTCGTTGTTTATCGCAACCTATTTGCTCTCTTTTATTTTCTCTATTTGCGCCTCCTCTCGCTCGCTGTTTCGAGCAGACTGTCAATGAAAACGCACTACTTACTTACTTATCAGCTAGCTACAACATGAGATGAAAAGTTACTTTCAACAGAAAAGACTTACGTTCCAGCGAGCCATTCGAACGTTGTTCATCCACACGGCATCTAGTCGTTCCGGGTTAACGCGCTCTTCCTCTGAATCACAAATTAGCATGTCACCAAACGTATGAAACAAAATCAATCAGAAAAGATGTTAAAACCTCTACTCATCGTTCAGTTTCTCCTATTCTCACCTCTTTCTGGGGAAGAGCGCAGTGATGGAGTCGTCGTCATCTCGAGTGCCGGCGAGAGGAGTGCGCATTTGAGTCGTCTCTGTCGGATCACAGACAGATTGTGCTGAAATACCTTGCGTAAAACACTGATGCAAAGGTACACAATAATTACACTGTATGAAAGATATGAACGGAAGTCATGAAACTTCATTTCAAAACATAAGATCAAACATCAAAAGAACAAAACGAACACCTACCAAGACACAAACACATTACTGAAATAGACTCGCACACTTTTGCCAAACCTCACCTGAGTACGCATCGTTGAAGGTAGAAGAGAGATCTACAGAAGACATCGGAAAGAGACAGCCAGATGCTGAAAATCATTTCCGTCTAGACTCAACCCAAGCACAGCGTCTTACCTTCACAAGTGGTCCTGTCGAAGTCCTGTTCATACGGCGGCGTTGTGTGCATCCGACTGTGCTCCACAACTGTGCTCCGATCTGGAATAAGGAGAAGAAGATAAAGGAGAGTGTTGTGAAATAAGTGCACCAACCTGCTCGCAGAGCGATTCCGGCAGTGACGACATCGATCTCGTGCTTCTTGGCCTGTGCGAAGAGATTTTGCACCGCATAGCTCTTCTCACGAAGACGGTCGTGGTGTCCAGTCGGCTCGCGTCCACCCTTTCCTCCGTGTCCGAGTGCTTCGATCGAACTTACGATCCACTTGAACAGGTCAAAGTTGTACTTCTGAAAACGTTTTGAGTCCTTCCATACCTATTCTCATTCTCATTTTCATCTTCTCCCTCACTCTTTCCTCACTCACATCAGCGAAAGAAGAGTCTGCGTACACATATTCTTGCGTATTGAACGACTCTTGCAGATATGCAAGAGACTCCTGCACAACTCTGCCAGCGTTCTGGTCGCCACGCAACCAGTCCGTGACAATGGGCTCTGCTTTCTCCCACTGCCGCACGTGAGCCACGACGTCTCCTGAAATGATTTGTACTTCAGCCAAGTTTTTTGCTGTCACTGTAGATAGATATATGATTACCTTAACTGCCGTTCCGCCATCTTCTCACGCATGCGTGGAACGAGCAGAAGGAGCCCAGTAGGATCGAGTAGCTGTTCTTTTTCTTCTTCCTCACTTCGTACCATTGCTGCAAGGGATCATGACACTATCGACTCACTCAATCAATTGCAATTACAATACAAGTTTCAAAAAGACCGATGATACAATCAAAAACACTCACCTTGACGAAACACGGCTCTAGCTGATCTTCCATCAGCACGAAGTAGACGTCGACGAGGCGCAGCATGGCCTTCTCGTTTCATCGTCTACTGACGACTCGAGTGTGCATGCCACAATGACCAAGAGAGTGCGCTGAAAAAGAATTCATTCGATTTTTTTCTTCTTAATCTTGCTCCATAAACAAATATGATATGTGTTACGTAATGAAAGATTGCATTCCGCAGTCAGTTCTTATTGAATTTTAAAAAAAGAAACGTACTTCCTTAGGCTCTATCTGGAGCAGACATTCAGCGTTGCTGGACAGTCTAGTCGCAGTAGACCCCAGGAAAGAATGAAGAAGTCTGCAAGTTCCGATGAAAAATCAATAAAAGACACCGCCGAACATACCGTGTTTGCTGAACCGCCGGCTCATCAGAGGAAGGGAGATGACGCGGAGACGAGGCGGCTTGTCTCATGTAGGGGCAACTGACGAATAGAGATACAAATGCTGCCTCCCTAAAACACAACTACTAATCAGTTATGTTGACAGCATGTGCG
>CAWZYM010000366.1:205000-220000 GCA_963966185.1 Rhabditoides inermis | reverse complement strand
TGGATTTCGCGAGAGATGAATAGCGAGATTGTAGGTTGGCGTGTGCGCGTGAGTCAGTGCGGCAATTCCAGTGTGCACATGTTTTGAGAGAGAGGACCCCATTTCGTTCGGGATAGCCCTTTTGTCCCCTGTCCACGCGATCGTCTCGATACATGTCTAGAATGATGGCGCGAGCGAACCATTTTTGTTGTTGTCTATCAGTCGGCGGCTGATTCACAGCGATACTGACAGGTTTGAGACTATTCTCGGAATTCGAAGACTTTGGAACAGTTTCCCCGGTTGTGATGGACACACTGGAGTGAACGCGCGCTCTTGACCGGTGATCTCACAGTCGTTTGTTCAACGATCTCTCGAGATTTGTTAGTGTAGCTAGCTGTTGACACTTTTGAACTCGCGTACAAATCGCGAATGCACCCTCTGAGTCTTTATTATTTTCCTTCCTCCGACAGTCTGTTGTATGGTTTTATTGCTACTGCGTTCGTTCTCTGAGCGTGATGTTATGCGTAGTGTGAACGGAAAGTGCACCTACCGTACTAGCCACGAGGCTGTAGATTTATGTAGTGAGTAGTGTGCGCGCTGTTTTGTTGTGCAACGAATGACGCGAGATGCTCACACTCTATGAGTGGCCCTGGCCAAGTTGGGATGATCGTGATCGTAATTTAATTTGAAAGGTGTTTTGGCAAGTGCACCTTGAATCCTTGAAAATATGGCGCGATATCTAGTACAAAAAGACATAGTAGAATTGCTCGCTGTATCCATTTTCAAAACTTCAACGGCTTGATTTTTGCTCTCAATTCTCAATTACTCTCTATCACATGTGATTGCGCGCGCATGCTTCAATAGTTGATAGCCCCATCCATTAGTTATTTGTCTCGCATATGATTGCGAGACGCTACTACTTATTGTCACGAGGCGCGTCTTCCGATTGACGTCATGGCGAAGCAGCGTGAGAATAGAAGTTATTGTGATTTGTTTTGCATCGTGAGTTGAGTGGGCAGTGGGCTGATGCCACTCGGCTGATGATGAGCGCGAGAGAGGTCATGCCTCATGTACAAGAGTGACGAGACTAGTCTCACGCGTGAGAGCGTAAGTTTAGGGACGCACCTCAAAACTGACAGCTTGTCATGTTGCTGTTGTAGGCTGAGAGTATCCTCCAATCATCCTGCAAGGCCGTGTGCCGCCGCAGCGAAAATGTCTGCGGGTTGTTTCGAGCATGACAATTCCGTTTGAATTGCCGGAAGGCTACTTGTGCGAATTATGCGAATACGAATTACGTGATTTTGTTTATGCAAAGAGTTTCTAATCTCGTTGTTGTTGCACATTACGCGTCAGTCTCGAAGAGGCGCACATCACAGCTGAAGCCGTGAGCCGTGTGACCTTTGAGTGACCGCCCATCCCCAATCGAGTATATGCGAGTGACTTGCTGACGTCTCGCAGTCTCGCAGTCTTGGTAATGTGCTACCCACGTGGTTAGTGTGGCCTGACCGTATCGTGAATGCGGACAAAGGTTGAGTTGAGTGCAGCGCGTTTTTGAATCGTTTTTGAAGCCTTCCATCAATCATATTGTCGAGCTATATATCCTCATACCGCCTGTTGTCAGAGTGTTGCCTATTTTACGCGGGGCCACATCATTTACCCATCCCATCCATACTGCATGCACATTGTGCATTCTCGTATTTGTATTTGTATTTCTTGACATCTAACATATACATATTACATGCTACATTACGGGACGCTGACGTTGATAAACTTGTTCGATATTTTATAGGTTTTAGGTTTTGTATGAGTGATTTCGTTTTCATGTTTGCGATTCGGAATGTTTATTTTTGACATGATTTGATGTTTGCAGGATGGCGTCGCTCGTTTGCCTCCTTGTCATTTCGTGGCTAGGCTGGGGAGTGGAGGCGGCGACAGGGGCAGGGAGGGGCGCATCTCCCGTTCCCGTCGCGCCGGCTCGCCACGTGCCCGTCTTTCCCATCGACCACTGGCAGTGCGGACACGATGACGACACTCGATCGGTACGCGGTTACGGTAGCTGCGTTACTGTACGCTCAATTTTTTTTTTTTGCAGATTTCGTACAACCAGGTGCTCGGCTGCGAGTCGAGCATGGGTGAGTGTTGTTGGTTGATGTCGTAGATGTTATCGTAATGTTTCGAACGCGCGTTTTTTCGGCACTCGTCTGTCTTGTAGTGGATGTATGTGGTGGTTTATGAATGGCCGAGAGTCGTCTCACTCGCTCGCTCGCTTGTCTGCCCACCTCTCGAAAAAGAACGCAGAGTGCGATCGCCTTTTTTCTCCTCCACCCTCTCTCTCTCACTCGCATGTGACTCAACGTTTGTTAGATTGGAGTGTGGGTGGGAGGGCAACGAGGTGGGGTGATGGGGTGATTTGCGCTGTGGTGTGTGCACATTGTGGTTTCACTTTTCATCGCCAAGAATACGGTAACATGAGGAATGTGGTAGAGCATTTTGGACTGGTTGGTGGGGATGATCTATGAGAGAGAGAGGGATAGTGAGAGAGAGAGAGAAAAAGAGAGAGAGAGGGGGGGAAGTGTCGCTATCTCGCTGTATCGTGGGAGTGCGCATTAGCGGGCTGACGGTGTCTCGATTAGATGAAGAGTATCGAGAGATCGGGTGCACTGCCGCTCTGTTCATTGTTGAACGGTTTCGGCCACGTGGCCTGATCTGTATCTGTGTGCGGATGCTGACTGTTGTCTCTGCCTGGCTGGCTGGGATAGCTTTTGGCTACTCGAGTAAGACTCGAAAAGCGAGCGAGATGGTGGACGCTGGAACTGTGAGACTTGACATGAAGAACGCGAAAGGGGAATTGAGTGCGCATGGGTTTAGTTTTCAATGGATAGCGAGAAGATGAGTGTTATGTGTGAAAAGCATGCACACTTGAATCGTCATTATTTTTGGAAAGCGGCGATGGTCTTTGAATGATGTGTGAAACGTATTGTGTGCGAAATGAAAAAAACTGGGTGATGTGTGACGGAATTGATTTAACATGCGAAATGTTTCATGTACTTGTTGGTTGCTTAACTGTTTGCAGAGAATCTGATACTGAAATGATATTACTCATTAGCTGATATGCGAATATTGGATAATTGGATTATCGATTGATTGATTGATTGCAGAGGACCTGGAACCACTTGTGGTTGAAAGTTGACTATATTAAATATTACCATATTGATTTATCGATTTATTGATTACCTGATCGATTTATCGATTGCTTGCAGAGCACCTCAACCACTGCTGCGTGGTGCACGACGACTGCTACTCGCGTCAGCTGGGACAGGAGAAGTGCGACACGGACTTTTGCAACTGCAACAAGGTTATTGATTGATTGATTGATTAACGATTGATTAGTTTAAACGATCACTAACATGTGTTCGTCTGTGTCTGATCCGGGGTTGTATGAGTTATTTATTTATTTCTTGACCAGCTTGAACAATTTGGCAGCAAGCATTTGTCGAACTGCGGACAAGGGTTGAAAGTTGAAAGTAACGCGTAACGATAGAGATTTCTGATTGATCACGAAATGTTGATTTTATTTCTGGTTTAGGCGGCTCTCTTTGTGAACTACGTTTATGATAGCTTATTGATTACTCGATTTTTCGATTCCTCTCCTTCTAGGCGGTCCTCTCCGTGACACACGATCACATATTGATTGATTGACGAATCAATAAATCGATAATCGGTTCCCTTGCAGGCGGTGCTGTCTGTGAACAAGACGGCGCACGATGCGTGCTTCTTCTACGAGCTCGGCGCGTGCTGGTCCACCACGGCCTTTGGACACGAGGCGTACGGAGCGAGTGTGGGATACAAGGGTGGGTAAGGGGGGGGGGGGGGGAGGGAGGGAGGGCAAGTAGTACACGTGACATGGACATGGGGATACTGGATTCAAGGGTGGAGGAAGGGAAGGGTGATGGTAAGGAGGTACGGATGGTGTGGGATACAAGGGTGGGGCAGGGGGATGGTTACCGTAGTCAATATGCTAATCTGAATGAGAATACAGTGCAGGGTTTGAGAGAATGTGTAAGCATGGGATGCTGTAATAGAAGGGTAAGAGGGGGAGGGGGAGAGAGATGAGTGATAAGGAGGTTTCCACCGTGTTCTTCCCAAGAGGGGGGGGGGAGAAGATGGGTGTTGAGAGGACAAGCTGTGTGGGTATAACTATATAACGGATTTATCTCAAATAGTATGACATTGAGGATGTTTGGTTTTGATTTGGGTGCAGCTAGGGAAGAAGAGAAGAAGAGAAGGATGAATGGGGAGAGGAGGGGGAGGATGCGATGTCGCGCCGATTCTAGTATGAGTGTTTGGTGGTTAGGGAGGCATAGCTGGTTGAAGAGAAAAGGGAACTGTGCGAGTGTGGGTGTGGGATACAAGAGTGCGGGAGAAGGGCGTAGACATAGATAGATACCGTATGCGATGTTGTGAGTTGTGAAGTTGTGAACGGTATTATTTACGTTGTTGAACTGTGTTTCTCCCAGCGCTTTGCTCTTGTGGTGTACCGTATGCATTTGTTGTATAGTCAGGATATAGCGATTCTGGATAAATGATTGATTGATCTGTATGGCCGAGATGGCGGACCGTACAGCTAAGCTAGTTGTTGGTAGAGTTTGCGCGGTCGGGGTTATTTAAGAATCGAATGTCGATTGGAGATTGCATTCAAGAAAACGTGTCCATTTTATGCGCTGAGTGAGAAACGTAGATTACACAATACACGATTACACAATATCTCGAGTTTATTCGAAAAGTTTGAATTTGATTTGGTCTTATTTGATTTAATTATGGAATTATTAATTGATTTATCGATTATTGCCTTGCTTGCAGAGCCCGAGGACATTGCCCGCCTTCCCCTCGTCGGAGCCTTCTCCGGCCTCTACGACAAGGTGTACGCCGCGTGCCACGGAGCAGTGTGTGAGTGGGGCGGGGCAATCAATCGATGGATCGATCGATATTGGTGATCACGATTGGAGAGATTATAATGCTGACAGTTTGAATGATTGATTGATTGATTGATTGATTGATTGATTGATTGATTGATTGATTGATTGGAGAGATGGTTGTGAGGGGGCAGGCAGTATATGTATCTGTAATGCTGACAGTTTGAATGATTCGATAAATCGATAGTTATGACATTATTGATTGATCGATTGATTGATCGCTTTTTGCTTTCAGCGATGCTGTCGTCGTGCGCGAACCTGTTCAACCGTTGCGAGACGCGGCACGGCCGACACGGACTGTGCGTGGAGCTGTTCCTCGACTGTGTCGATGTGGGTAGGAGGAGGGAGGGAGGGAGGATGTCTTGTAGGGGTGGAGTGGAGGGGACTTTGAGATTGAGATGGGAGACTGAGCTGGGTAGAGGTAGAGAGAGAGAGAGAGAGAGAGAGAGAGTCACAGACAGACAGACAGAGAGGATTTCTTGTTGGGGTGGAGGGGGAAGGTGGAAGGAAGAAGGATGACTGAATTACCGTGGGGGAGGCGGAGTGTGGTGAATGTGAACTCTCCCTCGACCGTGGACTGGAGCACCACCTCACCTGACGCCCTGAAAGTGGTGCTTCTCCCCTACCTCTACCTCCCCGGGAAGGGAGAGCATCTTGCCATTGTTTTGACTTTGACTGGTTTGTTGATATGAGTGGGTGTGGGAGGCTGCAACAGGCAGAGGTAGACTAGCTGTGCGCTGTGCTTCAGCTTGTCTAATATCTATAGTAGTTAGGATATTTCTTGATTTTTGTGTGATTATCAATTGTCGTGTAACTGGTTTGCGGAATGTTTATGCAGCGGTGAAACATATTAATTGTATACTGTTTTTTTCTGAACATTTCTTTTTCTCGCAGAACGTGACGCGGATTCACGACGAGTCGACGTGCACTGAGCTCTCGGCGCAGTTCCAGAAGGACTTTGAGCTGGGTGAGTGAGAGAGAGAGAGAGAAAGAGAGAGAGAGAGAGAGAGAGAGAGGGGGGGATAGAGAGAGAGAGATGAACAGACAGACAGACATACAGGGGGATAGAGAGAGAGGGAACAGGATAGAGGGAGAGAAAGAGAAGGGGTAGGAGATGGCTATCGATTGATTGATTGATATTGATTGCTTAATTCCCTTGCAGACTTTGCCCGCGAGCTGCGCGGCGGCGAGTGGCAGTGGTTCGTCTACCTCGGCCACAACAACTTTAGCACCTTCATCTTTGTGAGTTTGTTTATTTTATTGTTTGTTTATTTACGCGGGGAGGACACCTACCCCCCAGCCCCGATCTCTACCGTTTTGGTACCGAAGATGGGCATCGGAATTCAAAATAGAACTGCGTCGGCGAAAGTAGCCTACGGGCATTCTCCGGCCGGAAATCCGGCGTTAAAGTTTCGATTTCGCGTAACCGTTTCTTACGACCATTTCACCACAGCCAGCGTGACCGAATGGTTAGCGAGCTCGTCTAGAAAGCAGGCGACGCGGGTTCGATCCCCAATTGGTGGTGAAATTGTGTGAGAGTGAGAGTGGTTCAGCATGTGTGGTTCGGTGTTTGATAGTAGAACTTTGGTTTGGACCCGGCTACCTTTACCTTTCATACTTGTGAGGATGTGGGTGTGGTATGGGAGAATCATTGAAGGTGTGAACTCTATGTATGTATCATCCAACTTCCGAACCGTCCCTTCAAAACACCTTCCAAAAACACTGTTTGGTCGCGTTTCGATGGTCTTTCAAAAAGGCTGACCGATATTTGTGTGATTGTGTGTATTACGTTTCAACTATGTGATTGCTCTGTCTACTCGCATCACATTCAATTTGGCTAGATTTCGACTAAGAACAATATGTGGAAGATGTAGTAACTTCCATTGGTTTTATCACAACTATTTGGATTGTGAAAAGGTTTCCATCGGATGTATGTTTCGACCCTTTGATTAGTCGATCTACTCGCGTCACAACTAATCGGCGTACAGTAGATGTATAGTTATACTGCAATCAAGGCGAAATATAAATGGAGAGAGAGGGAGAGAGAGAGGGAGAGAGAGAGGGAGAGAGAGAGTGGAGAGAGATAATTAGAAAGAGAAATACATGTTCCTATTTCAGATCTCTCTTGGCGTAGTGTGCACGATCACGCTGCTCTTCTTTGTGTGGCGCACGTGGCAGGTGCGACGCGTCGAGAACAAGGTTATCGATTTATTGATTGATTTTCATTATTGATTTATTGATTGACACCGTTGTCATTGGGGTTTGGGCTTTTGGGTCATTGATTTTTCACATTGGTGAATGGAGTTACCGAATTGTTGATGGTTGTGTGCTCGCGGCGTGACATAGTTGGAAACATATACTGTGTGGCTGTTGGGAGTTGGAATTATTATTATTTTGAGTGACCCTATATATTATGGTTTTATGTTTTCAGCAGAACAAGTCTCGCAAGTTCACCAACGTGACCACCTTCAACGGTCAGTCGGAGATTATGCTCACCTAAGAGGCCCCGCCCCCTCTGGCTCCGCCCCCGTCTTTCCCACCGGGTGTCTGGATCGATTATCGTCTGATTGTCGCCGCCTTCTCCCTCTCTCTCCCCTCCGAAATACGCACTGATCTCTGACTAGATTGTCTAAGTTTTACAAACAGAAATACATTATCGATTTATTGATTGAGTGAGTGAGCATCATCTGACCGATTGTGAATGTGAACAGCTGATTTTTGTAGTAACTGATTTTATATATAGGAATTAGTAGTTGGTATTGAGTTTTGTATTCAATCTCTCACTGCCGTTTTAGATTGTATGACGCAATTTGTAGGCGTAGAAAGTACCGTAGTTAATTTAAACATACTTTCTATCGTAGTCTTGTCCCTCCGCATAATGTTTCCCGGTGTGAGTGTGTGTGATTCGTGCTGTGTGTGGATGTACGGTGGTCCCGGTAAGCTACAGTATCCCGGTGATGTGTGAATGTACCGTATGCCCGCACTGCTTGTGTTCACTTGTCGATTCTATCCCGTGAAATGGTGATAATAATAAATTTATATAAAACCAACACTTGACAAAATATTTATTATAATTCAACTTCAACTGTTGTTTTACAAAATCAACGTTCACGAAACTAGAAAGGACTAGAGAGTAGCCAGCAGACTCAAGGTTGACTGAAGAATTCAGAGGAAAGTTGTATTATTACACGCTGAAACGTGACTCATCACTAGAGAAGTGTCTGCAGCCTCAAGGTTGACTACTTTTTGAGGTAAGCGACTACTTTTTCGTGTTGTGAGTATGTCTGAAAACGGTGTGTTGAAGAGGGTGTGATGTGGACACAAACATGGGATATTGAATTGATCAGGGTCATTTGGAGGGAGAGAGAGACAGAGAGAAGTGTACTCTTGAGGCGAAGCGAGGTCGGGGAAAAGAGGTGGCGCCTCTCTTTCATATGGCAGTTGCAGTCACTGACAGTCGTGGCTGTCTCCATTTACAGTCGTTCCTATAAGCTATCTATTAGCGCACCTCTTCTTATATGGCTGTAGGTTCGAACTGTCACTGCAAGTCGCAGCAGTTCAAACCGACTGCCATATGAACAGAGACTCGCTCCCGTTGTTTTCTCGTACACTTGTACTGTCACTGTTTGTCTCAAAGACCTATTGTCCCATTGATCAGTTGTCATTCTGTATGGTTTTAGTTATACTGAAACGTAGTGTGTGTTTGTGCGGTTCACACGTGTGAGACGATTGCAAACAAATGAGTATATGCGAGGTCTGGGATCAAGGAAAGTGAGAGTAGGAAGGGAGAGAGAGAGAGAGAGGTGAGAGAGAGAGAGGTTAGAGAGTGGGAGAGAGGAGGGGGGATAGCCTGTTTTGGTACACAGTGGATGAGTGAGTGTAGAGAGGGAAGTACACTGTGTTGTTTGCACATATCGTCTACATCTGCATGTTTCATGGCGCGGTCTTACTTTCTTTTCTCTCACTCTCTCTGTCTCTCTCTCTGTCTCTCTCTCTCTCTCTCTCTCTCTGTCTCTCTCTCTCTGTCTCTCTGTCTCTCTGTCTCTCTGTCTCTCTGTCTCTCTCTCTGTCTCTCTCCCTCTCCCTCTCTCTCTCTCTGTCTCTCTCTCTCTCTCTCTCTCGCTCTCTCTCTGTCTCTCTCTGTCTCTCACCCTCTCTCTCTCCCTCTCTCTCGGCATTCTTCTCTCTTTCACTAACCTAGATGAGCGAAAGTAGTTTCACGTTGTCTCCAAGACATGTGATGCTTTCCATTTTTCCGTCCAACTATTTTATGTTTCGATCTTACAAGAATGATTTTCCAGTTTGTCTTTTATTTACTATCTTTCAAATACTCTTTCTCTGAACATCGGTATTGTCTCAGTGTTCGCAATCGAATCGCTTTTAGTTAGACGTGGTGAGACTTGATCAAATCACTGAGACGATGATCGCATACTGTATCTGTGCCTTGCAGGATGCTCCTCCAACTGGCCCTCCTCTCATTGTGGATGGGAAGTACTCGGGGTAGTGTGGCGGCGCCGGGGGTGGCAGGTGGGCAGAAGTCATCCAATTCAGAATTCAGAATATTTATATCGAATCAAGTAGCACACATTATCGATTACGTGATTTACGGTGGGATACGGTAAAATACAGTAATACAATGCCTACTGCGAGTTCCAACAACACGGAGTTCGGTGGTCCCGTGGATGCGTACGCGTTGTTGGTGATGCTTGCTTGTCATCCAATAATGGACCCAAACTCGAGTTTTGAAAGACTGAAAAACCACGGCGCTCGGAGAAAGCGTACTCAGAAAGATCTCGAATCATGATTTGATCAAGTCTCACCACTCACCACGTCTAACTACATTCACAGTCATATTCGTACAGTCGTAGTCATCGACTTTGAGTGACCGAGAAGGCCCGAGTCAGTTGTCAGTATGACTGTATTACCGTATTACTTAACAAGTTGCTCGAAAAATGGCTATTGTGATCTTGCAGGAAAGTCGACGGGCACCTCAGTCGGTCTGGCGACGATGAACACGGCCGAGTGTTTCGAGGTGGGATACGAAAAGAAATGTTCACGGTGCTCCTTCTGACAGTCTCATAGTACATTGGCCCTCCTCGCCGGTAGCTTGAAGACGGTGCTCTGACTTTCTAGACTTTCTAGTAAGTAATGAAAGCGTGTGCCGCAAGCGCGGCCCCGATCCTCCCTGCTCATAGCACTTGGGCTTGAATGAACGTTATCCGACACAATCACAATTCAACGATCGATCGTAAGGATGGTCGGGTACGATCGTCGTTGGATACGTTCCTTCGTTGGAACGCTGGACACGTTTGAATACGAGAACGAACGATCGAACGTAAGGTCATTGTGAACTGCTTGCAGACGACCGCGAACCGCGCCCTGCTCGGGTCGTCCCTGAATGCGCCGCGGGCAGCGAGGGACAAGGAGCAGTGCATGGCGATGTGTCTGGGGACGGGGGAGAAGTGCAGGCGAGAGGGATCTCTCTCTCTCTCTCTTTCTCTATCCTCTCTCTCTATGTCTCTCTCTATCTCTCTCAGCCTCTCTCTCTTTCTCTCACTCTCGTTCTCTCTCTCTCTCTCTCTCTCTCTCTCTCTCTCTCGCTATCCCTTCCCCCTCTCTCACTTTTTCTCTCTCTATTCAGGTCAGCAGTCTTCTACCACCATCACAAACTCTGCGTGCTGAAGACTAAGAACAAGGTAAGATATAGTTCTATGCTCGCAATGAGTTGTGAGGTAGATCAGAAGAAGAAGGAGAGTCAGCTCACAGCAATATCGCGCAAAACAAGAGAGCCATTGTCATGGCACCGTATTTCCAACTGCAATCGAGGTAGATCGAAAACTACCGCGCTCTTGCGAAAAATATATGCGTCATACGTTTCAGATAATTGTTATCTTGCACTGGGCACGACAACCGTAATAGCACGAAACTACGCGTGTCTTAACACACCTATAACTATTCCGTGACATGATTGTCGTACTTTGATCTACCTCATTTGTGATGAAATCTAACAATCCGTATCTGACTCGAATGTTCGCTATGCCGGTTCGATTCCCGCTGCGTGCAATCAGTTTTGCCAAGTTCTTAAAAGTGCATTCGATGAACCTTGGTAATTCGACAGCGATTATAGCGAGATTATTTATATGA
Organism: Rhabditoides inermis; assembly: GCA_963966185.1. Classification (NCBI taxonomy): domain Eukaryota; kingdom Metazoa; phylum Nematoda; class Chromadorea; order Rhabditida; family Rhabditidae; genus Rhabditoides; species Rhabditoides inermis. The sequence goes on along the minus strand of CAWZYM010000366.1, from coordinate 208,904 downwards.
CCTCTACTCAGGAGGAAGATCCTATTCGCTTCCGGTCGACTTCCGGCAGCAGTGAGCGAGCAGACTACCTGCACAGGACGTGCTATGGTATATGACAAGTTGCCAAATACGGGCAATAGCAAGTGCTCGCGTATTCCAAACCACACTGTGTCTCTATTCTCGGTAGTCATAATATAAGGGCCATGTTACGTCAAGCATTGTCATAGCCGGCAGACACAAGAAATATAAGGAGAGCTTGAAGCGTATTTCATTTTGAACAGATGAATAGTGCAGCGTGCAGCACGACAGTGTGACTCACAGGAAAACCTAGAAAGCTATAACATCAAGGACGAAACACATACGTTACGTTCACCTTACTTATACATACCCCTACCCTTGCAGCTCCCTCTTCTCATCGTGCCCTCGCCCGCGCAGCTGCACCCGCAAGCAGCGAGTGTTTCCAAGTGGCCGAGGGGAAGGTGCGTTGCAGCACAGAAGGGTCCGTTTGCTTACCGAGACCATAACAATATGAGTGGGAACGAAACTTGTGTGATAAATTCGAGGTGGCGCAGGGGGGTAAAACTCTTAAAACACATCACACGTGCAATGTTACGAAATAAGACGCAATACGTATGAGACATGGAGAGATGGGTGAGCAGAGGTGGCCGCGCTGATGAACTCCTTTCCATTTCTCTTCTGACCGCGAATAGGGTCGTCGCATACGAATCTCTCCGCTACTAAGAATATAAAGGAAACTTGACCATTTAAAAAAAAAACAATCTGGAAAAGAACGCAAAGACCACAGTCGCTGAAACCGAAAATTTTCGAAAAGTAGTTTTCACTAGTCTGTGGATAAAAAGATGGCAAATACTGTTCACATTTTATTGCCGGGGGCGCGGCTCAGTGGATAGAGCGTTCGTCTCTCAATCTCACGGTCACTGGTTCGATCCCCCTCGGAGTCAACCATTCTTGTTAAATTCACCCAGCCCCTGTGGTGTGGCAATCCACTCTCATGGTAGCCAGAAGGCGTCACAGCACCATCTACGGACTCAAGAACGGAATTCAAGATGTCCGACGCCACCCAATCCAACTACCTCTGCTGACGTTGTCGTAATCCAAGAACCCTATCTTGTTCTCGACTAGGAGGACCCCGGATTCAACCGGCTAAACAAAAAAATTGCATGCGCGTGGTGCCGTGAATTCTTATTCTAATTTAACCTTTAGTGCGCAATCAAGCTTTCATCCAACGACTATTGCATTGCACTCACAAATGTCTCATTTTTTATCTTGGTGAAACGTAAGTTCTGTAAATCTTGCCGGGACACTTTTTCAAACAATTGTGTGAATAAGCCGTGTTCCCGTGTACATAATGCCTACTGCCAGCACTATCCCATGCTTCCCATGCTCCAACACATCCCATGTTTGAAAGTTCTCTCGGCGGCGGAGGAAAAAGATCGCTAAGAGAGCGTACTCGAAACCGTCTTCATTATAATAATGTACACTGACAGTGAATCGGAGTGAGTGATTCCAGGTTCTGATCGGAATCGTCGATCAACTCCTCCAGGACGTGCCGAGCAGAGCAAAGTGCATGAAGGTCAGAGTGCATGAAGGTCTCTCTCTCTCTCTCTCTCTCTATTTCTCTCTCTCTCTCCTCTCTCTCCCTTGGTAAGTCATACTCTCTCTCTCCTCTCTCTCTTTTACTCTCTTCCTCTCTCCCCTCTCTCTCCCTCCCCTCTTTCTCTTTCATTCGCTCTCCCTCTCTCTCCCTCCTCTCTCTCCCTCCCCTCTCTCTCTCTCTCTCTCTCTCGCGCGCGCGCGCGCTCTCTCTCTCTCTCTCTCTCTCTCTCTCTCTCTCTCTCTCTCTCTCTCTCTCTCTCTCTCTCTCTCTCTCTCTCTGCTCTCTCTCTCTCTCAACTGTACCTTTCAGGCATGTGAGCAGTCGAAACGCCGCAGTGAGGTTGTCTGCAAGGCGGCCATGTACTACGCCAAGGATAAGGTAAGAGAATTGGTTCTATTTATAATATTATATTTATTCTATTTATATTTATTCTGTTTAAATCTTTTTTAATATTTATTCTGTTTTTATTTTCCTATTGTTATTGTCTAATACTATTCCGTGATTAGACGATGAAACGTACTTGCATGTGAGAGTATCTGGTTTTTTTTTTAAATCAAAAACAAAACAAAACTCACTCTTTGCTTGTTAACCAACATTCCTGTTTTGTTAAAAGATCATCTGTATCACTGAGTATTTGCCCTGATTGAGTATCATTTGCAGGAGTGCATCCTGGCGTCTTATGGCCACAGAATCAAATGACTGATGTGTGATGTCGTTGTTCATAATTTATCAATTATGTTTCTCGGTTTTCGATTTCATCATATATATCAATCAATCAATCAATTATCCAGAATCGCTATATCCTGACTATACAACAAATGCATACGGCACACCACAAGGGCTGGGAGAAACTCAGTTTAGCAACGGGGATGGTAGGGTCAAAGGTCGAAAGTCGATATTTTAGAGGTATATATATATATATATATATATATATTGTATAGGAGTGCATCCTGGCGTCGCAGAACAAGGGGGACATCGCGGATCTGTACATCGACGACGAGAACAGCGTGTACATGGAGAACCTGTGTGTTGAGGGGGCAAATGGTGGGTGGCTGTCTGGGCTCCCTCTCTCCCTCTCTCATTCTCTCTCTCTTTCTCTTTATTTTTCTCACTCTGTTGTTCTTGTTCTGTTCGTTTCTCATTTCTCATTTAATCCACAAAGACAAAATTCTCTTTTCCTTGTACCTACAAAAATACGCAGTTCACTCACAATACGTTTCAAGACATTCGTTAATGTGAAACAAGTTGACGCACTTCGGTTAACATTCGCTCGGCAGCAAAAAGAATCAAACTAGCTTTTCAACACTCTGTAACTCATCTACTATACCTCTATGCATCGCTTCGCCACAACTCTTCACCCCAATCTTTAGTCCAAGCATTAGAAGTTTTTTATCAACACTTTCCCTCATCACAGCCCTGCCTCCACAACCCGCTCCGGCTATTCCCTCCCCGCAAACTCCGCCACCCGAGACTTCCTCTCCTCCACCCACCACCCCGGCTGGGAAGGAGGAGGAGAAGGAGGAGGAGGAGGTGCCAATAGTGTTCACCACGCATCCGCCAGCGGTCACGGTTGGTTTATTGAAGTCCTATTTCTTTTATTGCATTTAGTCACGCTCTGTGGCTGTGGGGTAGACCAGTGGAAGCGCGAGAGTTAGTTCGAAACAAGAGAGCAAGACAGACAGACGTTTAGGGTACCGTGTTTAAGCTGATTGTGAATATTATCGAAAAGCAAACAAATCGACATCGACCGGGAACCAGTCGATGTACTATGTAGCCAGTTCGATACAACGTTTTGGGTTGGTGCTGTCGAAGATTGACGATGACTGTTGAATTATGGTAATGTAACGTGGGCGAAAACATCCATTATCAAGTTTTTATTTGCCTCAATTGTTTATTCGCAATAAGTTGCGCGCGGTGGGCTAGATCCGAGAGAGACGGAGAGTCATGAGTCATCACTCGCAAGCACACAAAGCACATAAAACAAGAGAGGCAGACGATTACGGAACCGTATTTCGAAATGCAAGCGAGGTAAATAGAAAAGTAACGCTCTGGCGCAGGCTATAATATCGATGTTCTAGATTTGAATGTTATAGATTTGATTTCCGTGTTTTCCAGCCGTCTGCTTCTCTCTTCTCTCAGACTACACACGCACAGGCGGGACGGTTCGTTGTCAACGAGAAACAACACAGGAAGAAGAAGGTGGGAACATCTCTCTCTCTCTCTCTCTCTCTCTCTCTCTCTCTTGCTGAATTTCTCTCTCCAAAACTCCCCCCTCCCCATCCCTCCTCCCTCTCTCGCAGGAATAAG
>CAWZYM010000366.1:195000-200000 GCA_963966185.1 Rhabditoides inermis | reverse complement strand
ATCGAGTTGATATTGGAGGTCCGAGTGGTTTTCGGTTATTTGGTTGGAAGTGAGCGGCACTGAACTGTAAACTGTACTATAAATGAAGAATATTAGTCTCCGAAAGATATGAAGCCATTGACAAATTTTGACCTCGTAGAGCTCGTCAAGGAATTGAAAATAAAACATTTTCGCGGTGTTTTCATGAGAGACCCTCTCCCAGATGAAATACTTTTCCATGAAGTCGTAATTGTGAATCTCGATTCTTCGAAAAAATAAGGGTATTAGATTTGCTATAAAACGATGAAAGAAATAAGTTATTACTTCGATTCTTTTAGTTTAGATCCACCTCATGAAGTTATCAATTATCTAAAAAATAAGAATAAAGAACATAAACTAATTGAATGCTCCACATTTCAAATACAAGAATTTGGTACACATATGTGTATTACTGTCTTATAGTTTTAAATGCTTGAAACTTTTCAAAAAGTCGTGTTACTTTGATTTAAACTTTGTTGTGTCAGTTTTAATCTCATTTTTTCATGAGCGAATAAAATCAACAAATGAATCATTTTTAAAAGGGATAATGTTCATTTGAAGTAGTCTAATCGTCTCTATCCAGGCGTGTTTAAAAAGGTCCAGACGTCTCCTTCGTCTCGAGACTTTCATTTTCCATATAAAATTGGGTCGGGTTGTGAGAGAGAAATAGGTCGATCGAATGCCGCCTTCTTTTTCCTTCCTTTATTTCCACCTTGTGGCTGCTTTCAAATAACCTTTTTTTTCTTCTTAAATATATATATATATATATATATTCTTATATATTCTTATATATATATAATTATAATTATATATATATATATAAGAATATATAAGAATATATATATATATATATATATATATATGCTTATATATATTCTTATATATAATTATATATATATATATCGTTATAAATTTTGTTTATATTGCTTCTCTAATATTTGACTCTCCGTTTTGTATTCACGGTAAGTATTTCTCTCCACACATGTTTCTCTCTCAATGCAATAATATTCGCTACAAGAGGAATTGCGCAAGGCTCTGAACTTACCACCGCCACACCCTTGGGCACCCTATAACGCCACAAGACCTAGTGACGCAGAAATCGCGTCGGCACCGACGATCGAGGCCTACTTCGATTTAAAGGAACCGAGACAGAAAACACACAGCCTTGATAGCTACTACTTCTTTGAACACAATTTTCCTCCTGCTATTGAGTTTCTGAACAAGCGAGTCCCCGTGATTCGCACTGTTTTTAGATGTAGATTTGAGAATATGCACCCGCTTGGTGCAGCAGGAGTGGCAGATAGGCAAACGATTGATCGCATGATTACTGAGTTTTCCGCGATTCATACTATAGTAGATCGTGTGAGTCAGCGTTTGTATGGATATGAATGCTTGGAGGATTAGTTTTTAGAATATTTTGTATAATTATTCTTTTAAACATTGTTATGAGACGTTCACATGATTACTTTCTTTATAATATTTACTATCACTATATATTTATTATGAAACGCACGATATATGTGAAAAATGTGATATCTTTTTGCGCGTGTACACAACAATGGGAGCGGTTAGATGAGACAACGTAATCATGAAAATGAGAAAACAACGTATTTATGAAACAGATAGGCAACTGGCAGCAATGTATGAACAACAAAAACAAAAACAATACAACAGCACAAAATCAGCATACAACTCACACATTGCGGTCATCATAGAAACCGGGCGTGAGACCAATCATCCGCTTGTCAAAGCTACCTTTTGCTCATATCCACAGTGATCAGGCGGCGACTCTGATCCGCGCGGATTATGCCGTACTGAACCAAAGATGGCGTCATATCTACTCCAGAGATGAACGCATCAACCCTCTTGCGCATCTCATTGAAACACATACTACCTTCTCAGCCTCATGGGTTAACTTGAACCCTCTACAGCGAGTCTCCTCGTACATCCCTCCGTCCTTGTCTCGGATCCTCAGAGAGTACACCTGGGGTCCTTGGATGATGATCTCCTGCAGCTCGCTACCCTCAGGGATCTCGTCAGTGAGCTGACCGAGGAAAGGCCCCGTGAGCGGCTCCAGAGGGTCGAATCCATCCCTCACTCCGTACTGGACCGAGTCGGTGTCTGAAATAGGGAAATCAAAAGTGTCCTAGAATATAGAAAGAGAAAGAGATAGAGATAGAGAGAGAGATCGATAGAGGAGAGAGAGCGAGTGAGAGAGCGAGAGAGAGGCAGACAGACAGACAGACAGAGACTGGAAAGACAGCCAGACTGACCACAGTAGTAGAGCAGCTCCCGCGGGACGAGGCAGAGCGAATCCAGCAGCATAACCCTCGCGTAACTCGTTGTAAGAGCTCCGTAGACAACCGATGACGTGGGCAGAGGCGAGAGTTCCTCCTTCACCTGAATCCACAATTGATAATTCCACGCTTCACAGCGACTTTGCGTACCTTCTTGTAGGTGATTATCAGCTTTGTCGGAGAAAGAATGTGGAACGACCGGACGTTGAGATCCGATCGCCCCAGAATTTTCCAAAACGCGACTGGGGAGACAAGAGTCTCGTTGACTGGCTTGTCGATCCTCTCTGCTAGCTTCCCCCACTGAAATGGGAATGTTTCGAAAAGTTTCTATCCTTGCATCCTTGCACTCTCATCACTCACTAGAGAGTTCAGCAGCAGTTTGGCGACAGCGCGCAGCCCACTGTTCTTGCAGATCTTGTCCCTATCCAGCCGGATGCCCTCCACCTTGAACAGCTAGTTGAAACATCATTATCTCAATAGTGCGATTACCTCTTCGTACTCTCGAATGTACGCCTCAATCTGCTCTTTGTCTCCACGCCAGGCGGCAGCCCACTCGACTCCTAGAGATAATCATGCAGTTACTCCCCTCACTCGCAGATTATAATACCTGTTCGATCTTCAGGAACAGGTTTATGTATTCCGAGATCGGCCCGTCTGTGCCTTCCTCCCGGTCTTACACGGACCACTCTTCCCAGTGCATACCCTGTACAGACACACATGCAAAGTACATACGCGAATAGTCGTAGAAGCGGGATAGGATTGAAAGAAAACCTACATCGTGCACCTTCACGATTGTGTAGCCGAGCCTGCAATGATTGCATTGATAATTTCACGTTACAGTAATCTCACTTGAGTGCCGCCTTGAGTTCGTGTGTCGACCACGTTCCCCGAAACTCTCGATCCTCGTCCTTGTGAGGGCAGAAACGGCTCTTTCCGCTCTGTCCGCACTTCTCACAACGAAAGAAGAGCAGCTTTCCTGAAACGAGGTATTTTGACGTGTTCATTTTCTTTAGTCTCTATTACCTCCGTAGCTATACGGTGAGGCGGGAACATACAGCTGCCGCGGCGCGCGCACCTGAATAGCTATCTAGAGCATTTATGCAAACTACTAATACCCGCCTCTCTTGGTTTCTTTCTCTCTCTCCCTCTCTCTTGATTGATATCTTTCTCTCTTTCTTTCTCTTTCTCTCTCTCTTTCTTTTATTCTATTCGGTACACTCACACGACACTGGAGGAAACCATCTGTCACCAGCTGGTCCGGGTGAGTAATCGGACACTGCGCTTCCTCTTCTGCTGTTCGCCTCTCTCCGCGCCCGACAGGATATCTCCCCTACAACGAAACACTGATAACCCTCCAATTTATCGTTAAAAACTCACCTTCTTGTTCACCGTAGGATACAATGCAGTATAGTCCTAAATTGGGTTTAATTAGATATCATTGATACATCTAAACCACTCGGAAATGTACGCACAAGCGACTCTCTTCTCGCGGGGAGCGCAGAAAAGAGCGAGACAGTGTGTCAGACAGCGAGAGGCAGAGTAGCGCGAGCATGTGAAAGAAAAGGAGAGAGATACGCACCTTGTACTTGAGACGCAGCTGCAGCGGAATGGATTGCGCGAACATTTGGAAGGGCTCGGTCCGACCTCCAAAAAGCGCATCTCGCACGTCAATGGGGTTCTAAATCAATCAAAGACATCACAAAACTAATGACCATCTACTCACCCGAATGTCGCATTTCCTGAAGAAGGCGCGCATCTCAGGACTCTTTCGCAGAAGACCCTCCACATCGCACTCCCAAACGACGTGGTACTCATCAAACTGTGTCTTGATGTAGGAGGCGCGCCGCTCATCGCGTGTCCACACTTCTTCCGTAGTCTCTTTTTTCCGGTTGCGTCACACACGTGCACATCTGTTGCACTGTACTTGCAAGAGTGGCGGTGAAACAGACAGCCGTGGTAGTCGATAGCGATTCCTTTGCCACCTGGTGCGGTTGGCGGGATGAATCCATCGACGCGATCGAGCCAGGCACTGTGATCTCGCCGCCTCGGCCAGCATGCTGAATCTGCTCGCCACACACGTCACTCTCTGCCACTCCATGCAGCGACAGGCAGCAATGCTCTCCACAGCTCGATGATCCTTCTTCTGGTCGATGGCAATCGTCTCCTCGGGAACACAGTTCACAGCTCGCGCGAATGGAGTGACAGACCGCAAAAGCAATTCACACGGTTCAGCTCCAAAATTTGAAACGTAAATATCTCGAAACGTATGGCCGGTCCTGTTGATTTGAAAACCGTTTTCGACTAGTGACCTCCTTGGGTATCTCTGATATCAGTTTGGTCACCATGGTCTTCTGTGACCTAAACGACACTCCTTGTAACCCAAAACTGCATTGTACTGCATATAGCTCTCTCTCACCTCGTATCTGTGATGAACACACTCAAAACATACTTTCCCTGAGTGAGGAAAACAGAAAACATCTATGGAGGAGGAAAGCTATGTATAATAAATAGCTATGCTATTTATATAGCTATGTATAAGCTATGAACACGGGTAAATTACGGTCGCACTATGTCGCAATAAATAACGTATTTTTTTTATAACAGTCGTGGCTGTAGCCGCGACATCTCGTGTCTGTCGGTTTTCCTTTCGTCACCCTCATCGCTTTCCCTTTTCTATTTTTTTTT
>CAWZYM010000366.1:172500-190000 GCA_963966185.1 Rhabditoides inermis | reverse complement strand
TCGCGCTCGGCGAATGTTTTGCTAAGACAAGCTATCAGGTCTGTCTGCAAAATCGGCCGAGGGCCGATAATGCAGATGGTTCTGCCCGCTTTGTCTGCGATTCGTCTGTAAAATCGGCCCTGGGCTGATTTTACAGACTGTCTGAATTTCGTCTGCAAAATCGGCCCAGGGCCGATTCTGCAGATGAGTTCTCGCTGCACTTCTGCAAAGTTGTCCATGGGCTGTCCATGGGCCTATTTTACAGAACACAAGACAGAACACTTGGAAATTGATAGTTCGTTTCATTTTTGAACTATTTTACAATTCATTCACAGAATTTCAAGAGCGATTATGCATCATAAGTTGTTAAATATCTACCATAGACAGTTTTGCAATTTCAGTCGCATTAGTTGCCAAGTTTCAAAGTTCTCTATAACTTTGCGAAAAAATCAATTGAACCCGACTTATATAGTGGGCGCGGGCGCACAAAAAGGAAGGTCTACCCTCCAAAATTTCTCGAAGGGAATCGACCTTCCACGACTACCGCTTCAAAACCGCGAGCCTCTCTGTTTCCTGACCTTCTTGAACACATGGGGGGTCTATTTTCATGCGCCGCGAGCGGCAATGAACGAGAGTAGTCGAGTCACTGCCGCGTATATGCTGCCACAACACGCACCTGGTTCAAGTCCTTGTTGAGGGCGTCTAGCAGCACTAAAAGAAACTCGTGCGCGTCGTGTTGACGACCATCGAACAACTCCTTGTTGGCATGAACAAAAAGTTGATTCTGAAAAAAGAGGAGCATAATGAAAAGGCATAAAACATTTGTATTGGTTATGATGGTCATGGTCTCTATTACTATTATCAGTCAAAAGTACTTGCGTGAAGAGAGTCACTTTGTCTTGACCCAATTCAACAAAAGCGAATGCATAACACGTTTACAAACACTAACACAAACCGGCATTTCTCTCTTTCTCTCTCTCTCTCTTTTCCATCTCTCTCTCTCTCTCTCTCTCGTCCATCTCTCTCTAATATTAATGTTCTATATTTGTAATTTCATAGTCCATCTTTCATTTCCACAATCCGGTATGCTCAGGTTTGTGTTAGTATTTGTGAACGTTTTATGCATGCGCTTTTGTTGAATTGGGTCAAGACAAAGTGACTCTTTACGCAAGTACTTTTGAAAGATAATATATATGTTTTTATTAAATTTCATAGAAATTTCTTCTCTTACTGATTGTCAAACTCTTTCGTTCATTGTTATGCACATAAGCATGATTAATGACATAATAGTCGGAGGTAGCAAATTGAATATACTACATTCTACAGGTTGGGTTTGTTGCGTATGTGCAACCATGTTTTTCATTGTATTCTATGGAAACATTCTGAAACGACTCTTTTCTTTGCCTTTTCGTTTGTCGCAGAGTAAGTGCAAGCGTCTCTTCGTCTGCGCATCTGCAAACAGCGCGCTCTCTCGCGTTCTCTCTCGCACCCGGAAGCTACATAGCAGCCCGAGTGACTGGAAAACGACACCCACCCACCCACACGCTGACCTCTCTCCTCACGGGTGCGCGCGATCGCTCATAACTTCTTTCGGATAAGAGATATAAAGATGCCGCCGACCAGTGATCTGGCCTACGGAACCGTGCAAATCTAACTAACATAAATTGGATCAGTTCACATTTTTGCTAACATGTCCTTTTGATATCGCTTCTTGAAAGTTCTGGCGCGAGCCCTATCCTAAGTCCTAAGCTAATTACAAAAAAAACACCAATTAAAGGTATTAGATAGAGAAAAAAACGTACGCGCAGCATGAGGGGGTTGATGGAGCTGAAGGCTCCACTCCACACACACAGTCCATGAGAGCGGAGAAGGCGGCGGTGATGTCCCCGTCGGACCCCATCCGATTCTCACTGAGAGCAGAGTAGGTATTTATACCGTGTACATTTCTGACTAGGGGTATGATTGTGTAGTGCCATGGTCCTCCTTCGACCCCCTTCGCAGAGTGAATCTCTCGAATCAAGGGGATACCTTCACCCTACGTTTACCTTTATATTTCTGATTGAACTCTTATCCTCTTTACAAATACAAAGCACTCACCCATTGATGTAGTCCAGAAAATGCCCGCGAGTGAAGATCGTACGGAGCTGCGGGACCTGAAACCACAAAGATTTCTCTCTCACTCACATCTTCCCAGCTTTTTTCTTTCTCTCTTTCTCTCTCTCTCTCTCTCTCTCTCTCTCTCTCTATCTCCCTCTCTCTCTCTCTCTTCCTCCTCTTACCCCTCCCCCTCTCTTTAGGGATATTTGATATTTGATATAAGTATCTGTCTCACCATCTATGACTCACTCACTTGAGCTAAGCACTGTAGTGTAGCATTCATGAAACACGTGTTTCCCAGGTTGGAGAGTCCGACAAGACCGGGGCGCTGCAAGAACCACAGATTGTCACAGTTCTCCCCCACAAACACACACCCCTTTTCCCTCTCACTCTCCACTGTCTCCTCTCTCTCTCTGCCTCACTTTCCCTCTGTCTTTCCCCAACTCACTCCTCCACCCTGGTTGCTGTCGCGCTGGATGCTCTGTCGGGTCTGCTCGTACTGCTCCATCAGAGCGCGCTTCTTGGCGACACTTAAAATGATATTGTACGCATAATTGAAACTAACGGAGACTGAAGTGTTTTGATTGAAAATCATTTCAAATGTTCAGGATTAAAGACACAGTGGCGACTTATTTCTACCACAACCTTCCACCACTCCTCATTTTCACACGAGCAAAAACTTTGCCGATGACCGGAATCGAACCCGCGAAGCTCGGGCGCCACAACGCAGCGTACATGCACTGAGCCATGAAGCTAGTGAGATAGGTTCATTTGTGCGTATGTCTCCGAGCCCAATTTTTGCAGTATTGAAGCATGGGACGGTATGTTTTTCGTGGTGGGATCAAATTCGAACTAAAATTTTCGTCTGCATCCTTGGCAGTGGCAGATTCAAAAGTAACGCAGAATCGCAGTTCTCTCGCAAAATTCGCTTAGGTTACTATGATTTTTAAAAATAATCCGACTCAAAATTAAGTCGCCTGTTCCTTTAACTTGAAAGAGAAAATGGATGATGTGGAAGATATATCATACAGACACTCATTGACGATTAATGAAAGATCACTGCACACTGCACTTTGTGAAACCGTCATATTAGATATTATCTCTAAAAAGTATTTGTGAAGTGATTAGGTTTGTCTTCGCAATGCAATTTAAAAAAAAATCATGCAGACGCTATTGTACTCATGGCATGGCTGCAAAAACTGTTTACGAATACTGAAACAAATCTTAAATCTGCTACTCTCTCATTTGAAAGATCCCGCCCCCCTTGATTGGAGACACCTATCATTGTTCAATAATCTTCCTTTGAAAAGATCGCGATTCAATTCGAATAATGTAGAATCAGACAAGATGTCTGCAACTCCAACGAGTGGAGACTTGAATCGCTTGCAACTTGCTCACTGGGTGTGAAGCTTGAAGCTCATTTGAAAACGGAAGAGACCGATAGATGACACGGCGACTATTGACAGTGTGCGGGGTGACTGTGGCCATCTCCACCTTCGCCAACGTCAATGTGCTAGCTCCAAGCCTCTCTCGCCCCGACTCATCTACGTGCATGCAGGAGTGCGAGCAAAGAAGACTCGCATCGTGTCGGTGTGTGCGGCCGACTGATGATGCGAGAAGGACAAGTTCTTTGACGAGCTAGTCGAGACCGTCAGATCGGCACACAAGTCTGATCTTGTTTTGTTCGCACTTGACTCGTACTTGACTCGCCTGCCGATGCCAGCCCAGCGTTGATGGAGACGTACACTACTCGCCACATGGAATAGCAAAAGTGTGGGCCCGGGTGCTCCCGGTGTGGGCCCGAGTGGGCCCGCGCCCCGTAATCGGTCATATCGAAATATTTTCTCACGAAATTTTGTATGCATAATGAGAAAAGCATTCCGCATCGATCTGCGTTTACAGAATTTTGAAATTTTGGTTTTGATTTTTTCGGGCTCACACAATTCGATTGTGTCGCATTTTCCGAATCAGGAATATACCATGTTTTATAGGGTTTCGATGAAGTTCAACATATTCCTTTCAATACCCACGTCATCATTCATACAGTACTCACGTGACGCACATGCATGGGTGCTACGAGTGAGCGTAGGCAGTGAGAGAGAGAGAGAGAGAGAGAGAGAGAGCGTGGCGTCCGATCAAAATGTGAACTGCACCACTGAACTTCCCATCTTTCACTACTTATGATAATGTTGTTTCAACAGTTTGTTTTATTATTACCACAACATTTTCACAGTGAGTCTTGTTTTGAGAACCCGGAGGGAGAGAGGAGGGAGCGGGGTGTAGACGAGTCGCGTCTCTCTGGCTGTGCCCTGCCACAGGCCGGCGAGACTGCGACGCGAGAACATGCCGCATTGTCGAGGCAGCTTGAGTTGTCTATACTTCCTATTCGGAAAGGGAATAGCACAATAGTGAGCCCGACTGATACAGGTGTGGATAGGAAATAGTAAGTACACAGGAAACTGTTCAAGAAGTAGCGCATATTCTGACCTCTGCAGCTTTTCAGTGTTTGAGAAACCGAATAGGAATTTGTGCGCATCGGCTTTCTCTCATTGAGACAAGTAAAATGACCCCTTCAGTTTAAAATTAGACCAATTTTACGAAATCCGTGTAGCCACTCCAGAATTCAACTTCCTGCGGCAGACTACTGTAACTTATCACAGTTCGAAAATCAGTTACGATTTCAGTTGCATTGTCTTCGTCTTGTCAATACGAGTAAATGGACATCTTATTTTTTGAAATTTGGGACATTTTGAGCATAACCATTTTTCGCCAGCCGGGCTAATTTCCAGTTGAACTTGATTGATTGTGCAAATCCGCCTTCCGAATTTCTCTTTTATGACCCTCTCACATGTCTGCCGCACTCTCTATCCACGCCACTCTCTCACTACCTACTCTCACTCTTGGCACCCATGCGCGTCACGTGAGTACTGTATGATAGCCTGGGTAGTAAACGAATTACATCGGAAATCGGAACCGTATGAAACATGGTATATTATTGACTCGGAAAAAAGATACAATCGATTATAATATTTCGGATGCTTCATTTTTACATTATATAAAAGTCGAAATTGATGTGTCGTTTCAGTAGTTGGCCCAATTACACAAGCAGTCGCGCAGCAGACTGAACCGCCATCAGCAAAGAGCCTATTGCGAGTGGAAAAGTGAGAGAGTGTGTATATTGAGAGCTAGCAGAGCAAGCCAAATCGACCACAAGCTCAAATGAGAGTGACTGGATGCGGCGAAGGGTCTTGTTTATCGGGGGATCAATCATCTATGAAAATCTGATGTAAGAAACTGAGTAATGCACCATAATGTCCAGACTGGCTACAGTATTCTACATCCGTCTGTCTCAAATGTTCGCCGCTCACTCACTCACTCACTCACTCACTCACTCACTCACTCACTCACTCACTCACTCACTCACTCACTCACTCACTCACTCACTCACTCACTCACTCACTCACTCACTCACTCACCTCGCTCACTCACTCACTCACTCACTCACTCACTCACTCACTCACTCACTCACTCACTCACTCACTCACTCACTCACTCACTCACTCACTCACTCACTCACTCACTCACTCACTCACTCACTCACTCACTCACTCACTCACTCACTCACTCACTCACTCACTCACTCACTCACTCACTCACTCACTCACTCACTCACTCACTCACTCACTCACTCACTCACTCACTCACTCACTCACTCACTCACTCACTCACTCACTCACTCACTCACTCACTCACTCACTCACTCACTCACTCACTCACTCACTCACTCACTCACTCACTCACTCACTCACTCACTCACTCACTCACTCACTCACTCACTCACTCACTCACTCACTCACTCACTCAACCCTATGAAACATGGTATATTCCTGATTCGGAAATGCGACACAATCGATTTTAATATCTGTGTTTTGGGCCCACACGGTCCCACACCGGGGACACTCAGTGAGTGGGACCGCCGGTCAGATCGATGCAGAATGCTTTTGTCATAATGCATACAAAATTTCATGAGAAAATAGTTCGATAAAAATACGAATACGGGGCGCGGGCCCACTCGCATACCGGGGGCACCCGGACCCACGTTTTTGTTATTCCATGTGGCGAGTAGTGTATTACCGTTTGCACACGCGACAACAGTCAGTTGATCTGCAGGAGAGTAACGACCTTAGTTACATAGCAATTGTCTCTGTGCGAATTCTTTCTCTTGCACGGCACGCTCTGCCTGCTCTACCGGAAAACTGGAAAGACAGTTTTGCCGCTGTGACTAGACACGCCAACACACATTCTATCTGCGAATTGGAGCAAGTTTAGTGAAGTAAGTGAGGGTAAAAGTAAAACTAATAGTCTGGTGTCCGCAGTGATCGAACGACCAACACAGAGCTGCCTGGGCCGGTACGCAGTTCATCCCAATGACGGCATTGGACTACTGAATGACGCACCAGCAATCCACCGACTCGGCCCCATGGAGACGGCTGATAAGCGTCTCCTGCTCTTCGACCACCGGGTTACTCCGATCTCCACCTTGTGCGTGCGGTGAGGAGATGGCCTCGCGTAACTCGAGTCTGACCCTGGCTCCGGGTATAGACATTCCGCGTTGCGCGACATCCTTCGCGGCAGTGAGCTCGCTGAGGGCTCAACACAACTTCCGCTGCCACTGCTCCATCATTCAGCAGCAAGACCTCCCCCTATTGTCATCCAATCGCATATGGCTACTTTGCCTTCAGCGGTTACAGTCTGCTGCGCTACTGGTGGTGCACTGGGTCAACTTATGAAAAGAAATCCGAAATGTCAGAATGCACTTTTAATAAAATACAGATATTAAAATCGATTGTGTCGCATTTTCCGAATCAGGAATATACCATGTTTCATAGGGTTTCGTGAAGATCACAATATGGTTCCGTTCTCTACCCACGCCATCAAACAATGGGTGTTGTCAGTGTGCGTGGGTGGTATGAGTGAGTGAGTGAGTGAGTGAATGAGTGAGTGAGTGAGTGAGTGAGTGAGTGAGTGAGTGAGTGAGTGAGTGAGTGAGTGAGTGAGTGAGTGAGTGAGTGAGTGAGAGAGCGGCGAACATTTGAGACAGACGGATGTAGAATACTGTAGCTAGCCTGGACATTGTGGTACATTACTCAGTATCTTACATCAGATTTTCATAGATGATTGATCACCCGATAAACTAGACCCTTCGCCGCATCCAGTCACTCTCATTTGAGCTTGTGGTCGATTTGGCTTGCTCTGCTAGCTCTTAATATACACACTCTCACTTTCTCACTTTTCCACTCGCAAATGGCTCTTTGCTGATGGCGGTTCAGTCTGCCGCGCGACTGCTTGTGTAATTGGGCCAACTACTGAAACGACACATCAATTTCGACTTTTATATAATGTAAAAATGAAGCATCCGAAATATTATAATCGATTGTATCTTTTTTCCGAGTCAATAATATACCATGTTTCATACGGTTCCGATTTCCGATGTAATCCGTTTACTACCCAGGCTATCATACAGTACTCACGTGACGCGCATGGGTGCCAAGAGTGAAGAGTGGGTAGTGAGAGAGTGGCGTGGATAGAGAGTGCGGCAGACATGTGAGAGGGTCATAAAAGAGAAATTCGGAAGGCGGATTTGCACAATCAATCAAGTTCAACTGGAAATTAGCCCGGCTGGCGAAAAATGGTTATGCTCAAAATGTCCCAAATTTCAAAAAATAAGATGTCCATTTACTCGTATTGACAAGACGAAGACAGTGCAACTGAAATCGTAACTGATTTTCGAACTGTGATAAATTACAGTAGTCTGCCGCAGGAAGTTGAATTCTGGAGTGGCTACACGGATTTCGTAAAATTGGTCTAATTTTAAACTGAAGGGGTCATTTTACTTGTCTCAATGAGAGAAAGCCGATGCGCACAAATTCCTATTCGGTTTCTCAAACACTGAAAAGCTGCAGAGGTCAGAATATGCGCTACTTCTTGAACAGTTTCCTGTGTACTTACTATTTCCTATCCACACCTGTATCAGTCGGGCTCACTATTGTGCTATTCCCTTTCCGAATAGGAAGTATAGACAACTCAAGCTGCCTCGACAATGCGGCATGTTCTCGCGTCGCAGTCTCGCCGGCCTGTGGCAGGGCACAGCCAGAGAGACGCGACTCGTCTACACCCCGCTCCCTCCTCTCTCCCTCCGGGTTCTCAAAACAAGACTCACTGTGAAAATGTTGTGGTAATAATAAAACAAACTGTTGAAACAACAAACAATAGCGCGCAAAAAAGAGAAAAAGAGAGTTATGGCACCGTACTTCGAACTGCAAGCGAGGTAGATCGAAAATTTTTCTTTCTGAGTGCAGCACCGGAAGATTCTAATCATTTCACCGTGTAGATAATTCATTGCAATATTTGATTTAATGTTACTTTGTCTGTGTGGGTATCGTATTACTTTAAACGAGTAATCGTCTGTTCTATTGTACAGTTCTCTTTCCATCTGGTTCTGTCTTATTTTGATAGTGAGCCAGGAATACGGTTTCAATATTTGTAAAACTTGTTTGTTCAAAGTTAGTGAGTCGTGGTAAATGTTGTTATAGATTCGTTCCACAATCGAAAAGTTATTTAGGTCAATCACTAGTATGTCATCCATGTATCTGCTTATTATTGCTTTGAATTGTCGGAAATAATCTTGAATTTCCATTATGTACGAGTATTCCATAAAAGAGAGAGAGAGTGAGATCTGCTAAGCGAGGAGAACAGTTGTTTCCCTGTGGTATTCCCGACACTTGTTTGAATATCATTCCTCCGTAAAATGCAAAACTATTCTCTAAAATGTATTCTAACATGAATTTTATGTCGGTTACATCATATGAATTGAGTTTCATAGATTCGATATTACTGTAATATACTCGTTTATATCCGACTATTATGTAATTTTATTGCTATTTTTGAAGCAAAGAACGATTATTCCAAAAAGATTTTTGATTACAACTACAATGTCGTGTGGGAGATTTGTAAATAGGCTGCCGAAATCGGCTGAACATAGCTTACAGTTTGCTGAGTCTTTTATAGTACTAAAGTTGTTCGAAAATTGTAAACTATTATTCACTGACCACATGGAATTAATGTTAGTTCGCTATTTTTAACGGCGCACGAAAGGCGTCTCATAGGGCGGGCGAAGACAACTTTCGCCACGCGCGCAACATCAGCATATCTGGTCAAAAGAGATCACCGAAGGTGTGTGACACTACATACTATTCACTATGAGACTCACTTCGTTGCAACAAAACACGAAAATGACAGAGTGGTTACCAGTTAAGAGTGTTGCATACAAACGAATACTAGTCAACAAGTCACCCACGTCAGTGTCGACCTCTGGGGCGCAGGAGCAGGCTGGCGAGTGAGAGAGTGGAGAGCGAGCCTGAAACAAGACACATTGAATCTTACTCAACACATACTCTATTCACTCTCATCTGATTTGAATACCTCCTCTAATCATACTACAGCAGTATATATATATATAGCAGTGTATCATATACAAATATATAGCAGTATATCATATACAAAGACTATCAAACCTGGAGGGGTTCAGAGGCTTGCCAGCCTTCAGACTGCGCGCGTAGCGTTCAAACGCGTCCAACATATTGGCAGGCGGCAGAAGAGCAGAATTAGCATAGAGTGAGTTCGCAAGTGGGCGGGGCATAGGGTCACTCGAAAGCCGTCGTTCACACCTTTCTTACCGCGACTTCTGACAATCTTGAAATTATGATCAGCTTGTAGCTTGATTTTTTCCCTACACAAAAATATACTATTTTGATGTGTCAGAGATGTTAAAAGATAGGCTGTCAAATATGCATAATCATGTGCACGCGCGGGTCCCCGGGCGCGAGTGAATATGATGAGGGAGAGAGAGTGAAGAGAGTGTGCGCGGAAAAAGAGAGTGCGCAGGCGGCCAGAGCGGGGCACTGTTAAGGTGAAGCGACGGTTTTCGGCACAGTGAGGGGAGGGGATGTTTGGCGCGCGGCCAATTCACAGTTACTCGAGTAAAACCAACTAGTACAACGAATGAAATATGTTTTCGGATACAAGTGAGTATGATCTACCACATGAATGGTATGAAATGTCTTGAATTTCGATTCGTACTCATCAGCTCTGCCCAGAAACCGAATCGAATCGATGACAATACTGTGCCTGCGCTGCAGACGCACATCACTTTCTAACAGAAAATTGCTGCTTCGGCTATCGCCATGTATACGATAATCAATCGATAATCGATCGACTCAACACCGATCTACGATAAGCAATACGTGATCGGGAATCGGTGCGCGCGCAACGCAAAACGTGCCAGCCGTTTGCAATTTGAACTGTGAACGTAACACTATTTGATATACAAATTCCAAATTGTTTAGTCGGAACCGCAAACATTATTGTGACACGTGAAAAAGTACAACAAAAAATCCTAAAATGCTGACTCGCATGCTACTCGGCCACTAGCCACTACTCTACTACGGCACTACGTCGCTCACGTTCCCGTCGTTAGTACAACCCCCTCCACGGTTCGGATAGTTGCACAGTGGACAGTGGCGCTCGCACTGACCGCTCCGCGAGCACGCGACGCGCCAGCTCCACTGCGAATTACCAGCAAGGTGGACAAAAATCCCAAATGATTGACTGAATTTACACAGGTTATGATTCGCAGGCACATTGCTACAGTAGCAAGGTTTCAGCAAAACACCTGACGTAGAGAGGATTCGAACCCGCTAAACCAGCCGAACAGATTGCTAGGCGAATCTCTTACCGGTTGCGCCATAGAGACGATGAGTGCAATTTGCTGGTATTGAGACATCTAGTTGATTTGCGATCAATCAAAGACTGACTGTGCGAAGGAAAACCATTCATTTTCAGCTGAAACGTATGTTTTCGAAAACAATCAAATCGTCTCTCATGCTTGTGTCTCATTTTTGTCTACTTTTCTTTACAAAAACCGAAAGCGCGCAGTAGATCATCGCTCAATGAAAGGATCATGCCACGTCCTCAATGGCGCAGTCGGTTAGCTGTTAACCTAGCAATCTGCGTACTGCGCTCTGTCGCAGGTTCGAGTCCTGCTACCGCTTGTGTTTTACTTTCTTTCAAATTTGACTGTGCTCTTAGTTATCGTACCACCCGTTCGTGGTCTGTTCCCCCATGGGGGAGATGGTGGGTCTTTTCAAATTTTTGCCAATTTTATGCGCCCATTCACTCGCAAAGCGGCCTGTGCGCGCGCCGCTCTCTCTGTGGGGCGCGCTGTGCAACTATCCGGGCCGTGCCCTCACTGGTCACCCCCTCCCCCTCTCACTCACCGCTCGCCTGCTTCGGATGCGTGTACATGTGCTGCTGCTGCTGCACACGCGCGTCTCCCATCACTCGCTCTCCTCCTCCGTGCACATCCCATGTCCATTCAGGCACCGCTCGCCACACCGTCATCGCACCTTCCTCCGCACGTCTGCGCCTGCAAATCATCGCGTGTACGACAACGCATACTCACATGTGACAATACTCACATATTGCATACTACATCGGACAAGACGTCATCACAAACAATCAAAACGAACCACGCAGTGTGCCTTTGCGCGTGTATTCAGGTGTCGAGGTAGGCGAGTCCCCTCCTCCGCTTTAAACAGCCAAAATCGTCTGAAGCTAAAAACGCGGGCAATTAAGGGAGAGAGAGAAGGAGATACTGTAATTGACCAAACATTGTGCTCTTGTTTCATCCGTAACCATACGTATGTAGTTTATCCGATGCACGATGCACGTATATGCATAGGCACAAGCCGCAATGTTTGCCTATATGGAATCCGTGCCGAATTCGAAAACCGACATGATCAGAGACAAACGAATGTACCACAATGTTTGGCTAATTACAGTATCTCTATGCATGGTTTGAACGATAAACGGACATGAGAGACCATACATAAATGCGCTGTTCAAACTCGCTTGACATTCGCGTTCAAAAATGCACGCTGCAATGTTTATTTATCTATTCACAATATTGTATCTCGTCAGTATTGTCGGCGCTACCGGTTCGTTACGTATCAAGTTTATACACAAAAGTCAACATATGTATATATATATATATATATATATATATATATATATATATATATATATATATATATATATATATATATATATATATATATATATTTCAAGCAGCATGTGCCGACCGCGTGAATTCGGCGACGCTCGTCTCCGACTGCCCGCAGCACAGGGCGCTCTGCTCGAACCTCGCCTACTATGAGCTGATGAGAGTGCAGTGCCCGTTCACGTGCGGCTTCTGTGGCACGGCTGCTGTCGCGTCCGCGTCCAGTGAGTATCCTAATGAATAGAATGTCCGTAAGTGATGCGGTGTTCTCTATATACCCAAGGTCATTCCACGGACACGGAGACAGCATGTGAGACGCGCCGGGTTGGCACTATTTCTAAACCCCGCCTACCACAACCAGCGCGACTCTGATTGGTAAACTCCATAACCGGAAAGCTCGTCTGTCTGTCTCTCTTTCTTCCCACAGTCGAAGATAGAGAGAAAGAGAGGGCGCATTCCACGCTGCGTGCCTCCATCTACCATTCAGCTTAGCGGCAAGCCAAAACTCGCAGTAGCTGAATATATAAACTCAAACTTTTCAAAGTCGCGGGAAACCAGCTCCACGTTGACCGAGTCGAAGAGATAGCGGTCGGCGAGCGGGGGCGCGCGAGGCAGCAGTCACATTTGCATATATGTCGTCTTTTCGGTAGCGGCAGATTTCGTGGCCAGCTATCTCCAGCTTGTCGGCACGTACCGATTCGAAAGATTGCCTCATCGTCTCCATTTCCTTTATTAGAGCTCGAGTTTGTGTCGCGGGGTGGCGGCGGGGACATTAGGCAGATGCTGGCGGGCGGGGAAAAGGGAGTGATGCGTTCGCTACAGACACTCGCACCTGCGCGGACCTGTTGAACCCGTCGACCCGCGTGTCCGACTGTCCCTCCCGCGCCTCTCTCTGCACCAACCCCGTCTACCACGATCTGATGCGAGTGCAATGCCCGAAGACGTGCGGATTCTGTGGACAGCAAGGAATCGATACTGGTAAGTGGACATACAATAGTGTTCTCACACGCTAAAATTGATTTGTTTGAAGAGAGACAGTAGCGGCCAGAGCGGTTTCTTACCTCTCGTTTTCGGAATTCATTTTACTTAAGCTCACTAAAGGCACAGAGGCGTTCAGCGTTACCAACTTGGCAAAACTGATTGCACGTAGCGGGAATCGAAGAGGCGTATAGCCTGCGCAAGAGCGATAGTTTTCGATCTACCTCGCTTGCAGTTCGAAACACGGTGCCATAACCGTCTGACTCTCTTGTTTTACGCGCTATTGCCGAGAGCTGAGTCTCTGTCTTCCTCTGATCTACCCCACCGCGCGCAACTTATTGCGAGCACATAACTATAGCTGGGTTCGTGAACCGTGAGCGTTACCACAACACCACAACGACATGAATTGTCGAACTCATATCGACGAGATGCGCACACAGCTCAACTTTTGGATACGCATTTTGGCGCGAAAATCGAGTTCGCCTTACCAAGCTTTGCACATGTTGGTAAGCGTGTAGGTAACGCAGAAACAGAAACGCCTTTCTTTCGCGTTTTCCTTGATTGTTCCGTGTTTATATGGATCAAGCAATGTTCGAAGGTCAAAACCAAGCGCCAATGTGCCTTTAAGCAAGCTTCGCACGTAAAAAGTTCCTATTTGAAGGGATATACAGTACAATCCGTAATAAGTAGAAAATTTGTAGAAATAAGTAATATTTATATTAAAAGTAATAAATCACTGTAACTCTGTTCAGAGGCGGAATTTTGAGTTACATCAAAAGATATAATTGTTGTTTACTGAAGTCTGCATGTGACTACGTAGTTTGTTTTGTGGTTTCATCGCTTTGTGCCGGAGTTCTCCATATTCACGAATATCGAGAGAAATGACGATGGTCGATCGAGTAAAATTAGCATAAAATCTCGCTCATTTTCCCGCCAACTGAGAAATGACCAGTGTCAATTAGAGAAACTAAATGGAAAACTCCGGCCAAACGCTGATGTAATCACAAAACAAAGTACACAATCATATGCAGACTACAGTGAACAACAATTCTCTCTTTTGATGCAACTCAAAATTTCGCCTCTGAACGGAGTTACAGTGATTTACTACTTTTAATATAAATATTACTTTTTTTCTACAAATTTTCTACTTATTACGGATTGTACTGTACCACTTCAAATTTAGGGTGTAAATGTAAACAGGAACTGACATGTGATAAAAGATCAAAAAACTACCACTTTGTATGAACAAAATGTACTTAAAAAATGAACAGAACAGGTAGAAAATGCGCCCCGAAGTTAAAAAAAATGTGAGAAATGAGAAATGCCGGTTTTGAGGTTTGGACACTTGAAGCCAAACCCCACTCGACAATGCATAAAATCGGTAATAATCACTACGAAGTGTAAAACTTGCGACGATGTTCTGTTCAATTAAAGCAAACAATTCATCAGTAAAACTTTTTTTTCGACATTTTATCACATGGCAGTTGCAGTTTAATACACAAACTTCAGAGTGGTATGATCCTTTAAAGACACAGTGGCGACTTAATTCTGCCACGACCTGCCACAACTCCTCATTTTCACACGAACAAAACATTTGGCAGTGACAGGAATCGAACTCGCGAAGATTAGGGTCACAACGCAGCGCACATGCACTGAAGCAAGTAACAGCCCGTTGTTCATTTGCGGTAACGTCTCCGACCTAAATTTTTGCAGTGAAGTGTTGGCGGGAAAATCAAATTTTGAGCTGCATTCCTGGCAGTTGCAGAATCGAAAATAACGTAGAATCGTCGTTCTTTCGCAAAAACTGCAAATGCGTTAGGTTATTTTTTTAAATAATACTCCGAATCGAAAATAAGTCGCCACTGTTCCCTAAAGCACGATCGCATTCTGAGCCCATTCTCACCACCCTTCCTAAGCCATTCGAAGAGATGGAAAAACAAAAAAAACCCACGATATTCACTTCATCCACGCCTTCACTACAACAGATTATTCAGGGTCTGCTTCTATGTTGTGTCAACAGATCGCCGCCACATCCACATCAACACTATCCACCGGGTCAACAATTTCGATAATTTATCATTCAAAGCCCCGCCAGTTCTCCAGATTAAATTACCCCGCTCCATTCGTGCACAAAGGCGATTGTGCACCGATCGCGCGCAACATGATCGACACCTCGTAAATTGTTTTCACAGCGTATACAACGTGCTTGCGCACAACTTGTGCTCCTGGAGAATTGGAGAGGACTTTACCTCTTTTGTTACCGTGCTTATCCGCCGCCGCCCCACGTTGCGAAATCTCTGTGCCGACATTCAGCCGCCGCGCATTCGATTGATATCACTCATTTGGTAGCGCGCCAGGCGCTGACTGGCGGTAAAGCGGCGGCAGGCTAGTACGAATGCGCTCTTCCTTTGTGTATATTGTTTTTGTCTCGTTTTCGATGCTTTGAGCAGGCGTTTCTCAAAGACCGCGTGTGTTGCAGGTGCCGTGACCTGCTCCACCCTTCCACCCACATCTCCGACTGCCCCGCGAGAGCCAGTCTCTGCAAAGACCCCATCTACTATGACGTCATGCGAGTGCAGTGCCCGATGACGTGCGGGCATTGTTCGAGTGTCGCTGCAACTGCTCAGAGCAACCCGATAACTTCGCGTGAGTCATCCAGGACAGACAGGGAACGTGAAGGTTGCAGAATCGTCGTCGACCTGTCGCGATCTTCTGAACCCGAACACAAGAGTATCGGACTGTCCCGCGCGCAAATCCCTCTGTTCCAATGCCGTCTACTATGATGTGATGAGAGTGCAGTGCCCGAAGACGTGCGGGCATTGCGGAGCGACTGCAACGACGGGCCACGACGCTTTCGCTGCACGTGAGTATGGTAGCAATAGCAACGTTAACTCTGTACATCATAATTGTTTCACAGAGACGTCGTCTAGTTGCCAGGACCTTCTCAACCCAGTGACTAAGGTGTCGGACTGTCCGGCAAGGGCCTATCTGTGCAATCACGCTGCCTATCAGTCACTGATGAACGTGCAGTGTCGGCGCACTTGTGGTCTGTGCAGTGCGGTAGTCACCGCATCAACCGCCAACACTCCTTCGATAACCTGCTCCAATGTCTACGATGCAGTTGGTGGGTATTGGTTAAAAAAGTTTGTTTATTAGCAGACTCAAGACCCGGACCTTCCGCTTGATAACTGCGCTAGCCACCCCCCCCCCCCCCATTCTAATAGTTTCTGGTCATCTCTAATGTTACACCGTATAGACGATATAAAAAAAAAGTTTCTGCAAAGGCTCACAAATTATACAAAATGAAATCACATTTCGGAATGTTTTACCAACTATCCAATATATACAAAACGCAATGTCCGTCTGTCTGTAAGTGGCGCTGCTTGGTGGCGCCATATATACTATGAACTTGTACATACATCCACCCGACGTCAGCATGTGAGACGCGCTGGGTTTGCACTTCTGTTTTTCGGCAAAAAGTGAGAGAATAGAGAAGTATACTGTGAAACGATGATATCACAATGATTTGGATATTCGAAAAAGCTCGAAAAAAGGAAGAGAGGAAGTGCGAACATTCCGTTATAGAAGTTCCAGGAGGATAAGCTGGTATTATTTTCAGAAACAAGTCGCCATTGTTCCTTGAACATGCGTTGGTTTTTCTTTATATGTTTTCTTTTCTGATACTGACAAAAAGTCGCGACTGTATCTTTTAACAAATGATTTCCTCATTCAGACTTTCCATCGACAATTTGTGAAGACAGGCTTCATCCGCACCTGCGTTTGTCAGACTGTCCTTCGAGAGTGACACTCTGCTCCAATCCGGGTGAGCTGCCTGTCCCCCTCATACCCCTCTCTCTCTCTCTTCTCTCTCATCTCTCTCTCTCTTCTCTCTCTTCTCTCTCTTCTCTCTCTTCTCTCTCTTCTCTCTCTTCTCTCTCTTCTCTCTCTTCTCTCTTTTTTTCTCTCTAATGTATTGATCTGTTTCAGACTACGCACAGCTGATGCGTATTCAATGTCCGGTCACATGTGGGTACTGTAAGACAACACAAGGAAATCAACTGGCAGTGGGTGGGTTGTTTGTTCATCAGCCTGATTTCATGATGGGTTATCTGGAAGCACACACAATCCTACAATGGGGGCTCCTTGGCTGGAACACTGCGGCGCGAGTCCTGACTGTTCGTGGTAGATGGGCGTGAACATCGCGAAGTGACCATTCCGGATGCGAGGCGTGGTGGAAGATCTTGATAGACTGCCGCCGCCGATGGTAGTGCTCTCAGAGGGTGAGAGCGGGTTCACGCGCCCCACCGGGAGGTAGTGGAATTCGGCAGA
>CAWZYM010000366.1:0-167500 GCA_963966185.1 Rhabditoides inermis | reverse complement strand
CGGAGTATCAAGAAATGGAATCGCGTCGGTTTTTGCCGAGTTAAGTTAAATCACAATCGGCCAAAAAGAGCCGTTTGATTTCATGACCGTTAGATTGACCAAATACGTACGTATGTTTTCGATAAAAATACCATTACAAAACAAATCAAAATTATCGCGAAAAAATAGAGTTCTAATCACACAGACATACACGTTTCAGAAACTCATACAAATACAAACTCTTTATCCGAATGTTCCATCTGTGAGTAGTAATTGCGACGCACGCTACACGTCTCCTTGTCTATTAGTCGTTCTTGAAGGCGAGCACATAGTATCCGGATGGGACAGTGGCGAATGCGAGTTTTCCCTCCTCGAAGCCGACGGAAGCACCGAACGAGCGACCGACGACAACGTGCCACGATGGGCCCAGGTGCTGGAAGAAAAGAAACAGTCATGACTGCAATCAGCTATCCGCATCTTTCTCGTTTTCGAAACTATATCGTAAGCAAAGGGGAAGCAAACAACAGAATAGACAGAGAGAGAGACACACGGAGAGAGAGAGAGAGAGAGAGAGAGAGAGCGCCTCACCTTGTCGATGGTAGTCTTGATCTGTCTGGCCGCCGTACTCAGCTCCTTGTTCTTCTCTCGCTCGCTCTCGCGATGACTACTCGACTCCTGAGGAGGTTGGAATCTCTCTTTCTCTCTCTCTCCCCCTCCCTTTCTCCCTCCTTCCCTCCCTCTCTCTCTCTCTCTCTCTCTCTCTCCCTCTCTCTCCCTCTCTCTCTCTCTCTCTCTCTCGTATCTCACATTCAGTCATTGTTATTTTCAACTGTTTCAAAAGATATTATTGTCATCAAGCATACGCACGTTCGACTTTCGCTCCCAGCGCCCGTACGCCTCCGCATCCTAATAGAGGAGGATGTGAGAGAGAAAGAGAGAGAGAGACAGAGAGAGAGAGACAGAGAGAGACAGAGAGACAGAGAGACAGAGAGAGACAGAGAGAGACAGAAAGAGAGAGAAAGAGAGAGAGAGAGAGAGAGAGAGAGAGAAAGGGGAGAGAGAGGGAGGGAGAGAGAGAAAGGGGAGAGAGAGGGAGGGAGAGAGAGACTGCCGTATACCTTGATGGCCCTGCGCACAACGGCCAGCTCCTGCGGCGAGCACTCGTTGTGCTGGATCTGGGAATACGGTACAAGCTACAGTAATCTACAGTTACAGTATACAGTACTCCTCACATATCGCGAAATCTACCGTACACAAACAACTTTTCCATCTACCGTACCTCGACGTTGACAGCGGCGGCGGCGGCGGCAGTAGTGCGCGGTTTGGCGACCGCCATCGTAGAGAGGGGGAGAGGAAATGATGACAATAGCCTAGTCACTGTAGGGCATCCCCCATTTACATCAGTCCTTTTGCGGAATGTTTACCGGACAGTTTGAGGCATCAAAAGCCCGTCATCCGCGAGACCTATCGACCGCGCTTGGCGGATGGTTCGCGCACTCTTTTTCGGGAATCAAGGGTTATTTGTAAGTGGAATGATGTACGTGAGATTCCTTCTTGTGAGAGGTGACATCCGCATTCGATTACTGGTGCAATCAGAGCGCTTGGCGCTTGACTAGAAACCAGTTATCTACAGTACTTATATGCAATCATTCATCATTTATCAAATTATCTGATGACTGTAGGTAATCGTTGTGCTGGCCTTTTGGACCTGTTCAGTTCATGTACACCACCGTTGCCGATGCAATCGAGTCCGCTTTTCGTAGGGAGAGTTTGCGAAGAGGAGTATGGAACCAGTAGACGATCCATCTACAATCGAACATTCAAATAGTAAGCGCCAGAGCGCCAGAGCCTCTCTTGTTTTGCGCGCTTTTGCCGAAAGCTGACTCTCCGTCTTTCAACCATCTACCCTATTGCGCGCAACTTTTTGCGAGCATAGAACTATGAGAGCAATCATCGAAATCAACGAACAAAGTAATAAGTGACATCTACTACAGTACTATCCGTAAAAAGTGCCAAATTTTTGAAACTTATAAAATTTTCAAAAAAAAAAACCAAAAAAAAGTTTGTAACTCGGGTAAATGAGAAGATCAGTGGCTGGTATTCGCGGAGAGTATGTAATCGATGATGCCGGATTCAGCTATCCAGTTAGTTTTCCTCTAACAACTTTGCGATCCGGAGTAAAACCACTCAAAGTTTGCCACTAGTTAAGCTTGAAATGATGACACCTGTATGTTTGCATTCGTTTGAGAATTTGCATAAAAACTACTCGTCCCTGCGAGGCTATTCCACTTGTCTGGTCGCCATTTCTCGAGAATCGGTCGTGCTGACCGGTGATCGAAAAGGAGAGAAACGTAGTGAGAGATAGAGAGACAGAAAGAATGAGATGAAGGAGAGATGAATGAGAAGCGTTCTCGTCGCCTGACATATGACGATGGAGAAGAAGAGTACATTCGACAGAGGAGAGAACATCGACACGACGCAGAACAGAGCAGGAGCAGCAGTCTTCGCGAGGAGGAAATGGAAGAATAAGAGGAGGAGGAGGAGGAGGAGGAGGAGGAGGAGGAGGAGGAGGATGAGCACTCCATCATTAAGAAGGAGAGGGAGGAGAAACATGACAATAACACAGTTTTTATCGCGATATTGTGTGTAATCGTTCACGCTCCGTGAATTGTATAATTGATGCATGTGTTCATTAATAAATCGTTATAAATACGTTTTGAGATTGTTGTCTGCCTCTATTTTCTGTGTCTCACTCTCGATCATCACCGGTCAGCACGACCGATTCTCGAGAAATGGCGCCCAAAGAAATTGACTAGCCTCGCAGGGGCGAGTAGTTTTTATGCAAATTCTCAAACGAATGCAAACATACAGGTGGCATCATTTCAAGCTTAACTAGTGGCAAACTGTGAATGGTTTTACTCCGGATCGCAAAGTTGTTAGAGGAAAACTAACTGGATAGCTGAATCCGGCATCATCGATTACATACTCTCCGCGAATACCACCCACTAATCTTCTAATTTACCCGAGTTACAAACTTTTTTGGTTTTTTTGAAAATTTTCTAAAGTTTCAAAAATTTGGCACTTTTTACGGATAGTACTGTACATATGATTTCTTTTTTGTTGGTATTGCATTTATTTCATTACTTTTAGAGAGTAACAAGAATATAGCCGTACCAATTGTTCTCAGCCGAAAACAAGACGAGTCTTGGACTACAACGACTGTATAACAGCAAACGATCGTAGGTAACCTCACCCGTAGTTTGCGAAATTGGTGACCCAAACGGTTGTTGTCAGTAGAAACTGGGCGAGTTTCTGGAACACATTGGTAAAACTATTCTTGAAATAAATCTACCAACCGATTCGAATAACGGAGCGAAAATATGAAAACAAAACTGCGTGAGACAAATATTAACAGTTGTGAGACAAGCAAGTTGCAGAAATTGAAGCTGAAAAAAACTTTTGTTAAAGTTGTTGTATTAAATATATTAATGTTTTGTATTGTTTTTCACTATGTTATATTTTATTATACATATGTAGCTTACCTCAACAGACCGAAATTTGGAGGATCTCTTTAATTGCTTCGCTTTCTGAAAAAGTACCGGTGAAGGAATAAAAGTAAGTAGTTTCACCTTTAACGCTATAACTGCTACCACATTAACAACAACACTGACAATCATAGAAACATTTCCGTTGTAGAAATCGACTTGCTCCATCATCTATAAAAGTTGTAAGAATTTTGTAACAAAACATAAATATAACTACAGGAATTTTTACCTCTCCACATGTTGTGTTTTTGTACTGCCACACTCTGTAAGGCACATCAAAAGTCATCGAACATTTGGCTGAAATTGATAAGTTCTAAGTGTTTTCTGTTTTCAAAAATGTTCATTCACTCAAGGAACTTCTTTTTTTTTCTTTGTGAGAATTTGATAACTTCAAACTCTGAAGTAAGTAACAATCAATAAATATGATTAGATAATCAATGAAGTAAAAATGAATTAACAAGTGCAACAAAACAAATAACACATGAACATGACTCACCAATAGACAGTGGTGACGACAGAAGAACACTCGCGAGAAATACTATAACAACAAACACTGTAGTATTTCTTACAGAAAAACAATTCTTATAGTAAAACGGTTTCACAACGGCTGAAACGGTTGTTTAAAAGGGTTCTTAAAACGTTGTACAACTTACCACACAATCTATTCATTGACATTACGCATTCACAGTATAGTCCGAAATTGAAGCAAGTTGTTGCAATGAGAGCAAACCACATCGCCTTTCCGGTGCTTTCAACATTGCTGTAAGTTGCGTTGTATTTTAAGAATAATGTAACATAATAGTACACTACAATACAAGAAGAACAGCATAATACATGCAATGTATTGTATTGTAATTAATAAACGTACAACAATATTGCGAAACAAGTCCAAACTCCGACAGCTAGACATCCGATGAGGTCACTTATCTGAGTGATTTCTAGTGAAACAAGTCATGACTTGTACACATACCAAATGCGCCGCAACTAACAGCCCAAATGACGATTTGCATTCTTTTATTTTTCGTCCCAATAGCAGTACCCGCAGCACAATGCAAACACCAGAGAGTGCTATCTGAATTTTTTTCATCATTATTTGTATGATTCAAACAAACTCACTAATGCAATGAAAACCGCCGGAATGATGTCATATTCGATGGGAGAATCTTGCCACATGTGGAATACAGAAGGAGGCAATGATTGATGATTCACGTTTTTGTTGTGTAGAGAATGCGCGCGAAGAAGACGCCCGAACAATGATTAATAAGGACAAGACGTCCTCCCTATTTCGTGCAGCTCTTCAAATAATACGATTTTTCTTGCAAATTACGGTTTTCTCGGTATTCGTGACCTGAGCGAATGAGAACGAGCACAGAACTAATAAAGGAGGTCTAATGTAAGAATGTTCAAGTAAATTGTTCGTGAGAGAAGAAATTACGATCAGCAACGATCAGTTGGTTCAGAAAGTTCACTATTCGCGCTTGATCGAGAAATGTTTTAGAAGAAAGTCGATACAAACTATTCGATTCTTACGTGATTGGCATTGGATAGCAGATATAATAATAATAATAAGTTTATTACCGTGTACATTTGGAGAAACAGTTCAATACAGCAAAATGAGCAATGTCATACGGTATGAGAGAGAAAAAAAAAGTGTAAAATGATACAGAAAGCATCGAAAGTTGACTACAGTCTACGAATCTTCGAAACTGGCAACAAATGGGGATTACTTTCTAGGAAGGATTTCACAGTTTCATGTTTTGCAGACATTACTATGGAAGGGGGGAGTGAGTTCCAAAGCCTATAAATCCTGTTGAAAAATGCACTGCTCTTAAGGGCTGTATCAAAACACGGAACCACGCGCCACCCATGAGAAGTGCGAGAACGAGTTGGTACAAAGTTGAAAAAGACCATGATAGTCAAGGTATGTAGAGTTTGTGGTCACTTTATGCATGTATTTCTTCTCTCACGAACAATTTACTGTTCAAGTAAATTGTTCGTGAGAGAAGAAATTACGATCAGCAACGATCAGTTGGTTCAGAAAGTTCACTATTCGCGCTTGATCGAGAAATGTTTTAGAAGAAAGTCGATACAAACTATTCGATTCTTACGTGATTGGCATTGGATAGCAGATATCTATTGATTTCGGTAGTGTTAGTTGCTCCCGGAAACATAATACTAACGCGCGCGCCTGAGCATTTCGCACTTGTTTAGCAGTTTCGTTTTCAGTTTCTTGATGGGGAATCCGTGAAACTGTTAATATTCATATGTAACTTCAGCATTATCTTGTTCTTACTATATGTAACTACTTCAAACAGTATAATTATGCGAAAACAGATAACAAAAAATGTTCATGAAACTTTTACAAAGTTCGTTGGTAGTTAAGACAAACTACGCGATATAGAAATATGAGGACAATGGTAGAGACATCGAAAACTTGTCACTCCTACAGCAGACGATGTGAATGAATAAGGTTTGGACAACTTCAATTTTTAAATTTTAACAAATACACACAGATATGTCATCCATGAGTACTTCACATGTGAAGTTGACATTCCATGTTCATTAAAAAAAAAGCAAGAGCTGAAGAGCGTGAGAGTTGTAGACACAACTTCATCACTCTCGTGATGAAAAAAGTACAAGTATTTTATCATTGTTTCATTTGTTTCATTATTTCGGTAAGAGGGTTTCAATAAAGTAGTTAAAGGAACAGTGGCGCGTGTGTTTTGGCGGGAAGCCACATTGTCGTGAGGCCGATTGATATTGTGATCGCTTCCGCAAAGAAGTCTGTTCTCGGGAAGGGCAGCGGCCAACGACTGTG
This sequence comes from Rhabditoides inermis, assembly GCA_963966185.1. Taxonomy (NCBI): domain Eukaryota; kingdom Metazoa; phylum Nematoda; class Chromadorea; order Rhabditida; family Rhabditidae; genus Rhabditoides; species Rhabditoides inermis. Next base: position 161,158 of record CAWZYM010000366.1, on the reverse strand, counting down.
GGCTATCACTCTCGCGGCCACATGTTCGAATCCTGTTTGCAACTTTGGCTGAAACATACATGCACTTCGGTGCGTGGTGATTTCGTGCGAATTTGAAAATTTCATGACCACACGGTTCTGATATACGCCTCTGTTCCCTTAAGACCATTCTCGTACAAAACAGGTTGTTGAACGTTGTCAACATTCGCTTGAGAGCATTTTGTTTAGCGAGCGTGAAATGCAACCGATTACAAAAAATATTCTCACTAACGGCTTTTCAATGTGGACAGGGAGTTAGGCAATTTTCCAGACATTTTTTTCGGATTTAAAAATACTAAATACGAAGAAAAACGGTAAAAACAAAGCATTTGGCCAAACAACATTTTTCGACATGAAAAAAACAAATCTTTTTTATTTATTTCGCCTTCAACCGGACGTGGTTATGAGTCACTGCCACGCTTGAGTTGCCCTCTGTCCGTTGGTGTCCCTCGTTTTCGACTGCTCCACTTTCGAGAAAGTCGACCGGCGCAGTGACGGATGGAAGATGTAGACGATCCTGAAATGTAAATGTATTGTGTAAATGTAATACTTTTTCGCTTTTGTCAGTAGTTTGTCTTTTTGTCAGTATTTAACTTGATTTGTATTCAAAACCAGCTACATAGGTGCTATCTCGCATTAATACGTTGGCCAAAACCTAAAATCTACTCGAATAAGAGAGAAAAAATGCTTCTTCGGGGTATTTTTTGCCCTTACGCAGCGAAATCGCCCAGCCACGACGTTGTTGTGAAGTGAAGAGAAATATCAGAAGCTTCTAAAATGCTAAAAAAAATAATGTTAATATTTATTATCGTGTATACTATATAGAAGAACACAGGACATGAATAGAATGAATACGGCAAGTGTGATTGAATGGACATATACGGACTAATAACTTTGAAGTACTCGAGACAATCTCAAACCGATTCGAAAAAAGGAGCGATGACATGGATGCAGATCTGCGTTACAATTGTTATGAAATTATGTATCAGATTGTGAAAGGAGGAAGGTACAAGGTACACTAGAATTGAGACTGTGCTCGCGAAAGGGGCACTAAATTGTATGATAGTTCTATTTATGGCAAGAATTAGTAGTGCAGTACATGACTAAATTTGAATCACAAGAACACTCACCAATGACTGAAGGAGACGCTATTCCCAGACCAACACAAAAAAGCAATGATTGCGACGACAGAAGTTTCACGAATAGTAAACCAATGCGTGTATTGAAGAGATTTTGCCACAGCCGAGACAAAGTTTCTATTTCACTCCATTAAAAAAAGCAAAAGCGATTTATCGCAATGGCACTGTCGAAAAAGACTCCGAAACTGAAATCGAATTTTTCGTGTCGTCGATATTGCTGAAAGCACGGCCCGGATAGTTGCAGAGTCGAGAGCGGTCAGGCCCACGACCGCGCCGCACACACGCGACGCTCTGCTCTTTTGCGAATTTACCAGCAAGCAGCCTACAGCGAGTTCCGATAACGCGGAGTTCGCAATGGTCCTTGATAATAGTAGTTTATACGATGTGATGAAACAAAAAACCGGACAAACGGAAACCCAGATGAGGAAAAAGGATTTCAACAACACATTTCATGTAACAAAGTGGTTTATGGAAACTTACCGCAGCTAATATGTGAACATTTGTTATTCAAGAAAAGTGTTTAGAAAGCTTGCGTGCTGGCGTGACAGCACTTTATTTCCGCGCCTATTCTGCACTGTTGAAAACCTAGGATGAAAGTGATGGACACAATGGGCCGATCCCAACATCGCGTTGTGGGTCACACGCCAAAACAGGCGTTTGAGAATGACTATGCCGTTAGATTTAGATTGATCATTTGCAGAGCTTCAGATTACGCCAAACCAGAGCACTGTAGCTCACGTTCTAGTAACAGAGGCACTAAGAAGCAGTTCTAGAAACAGTTCTAGAAACACACACGAACACTTTATCGGGAAATCTCAGCGAGCAGTCGTTTCGAAACAATCACGTCTCCTTGTCTATTAGTCGTTCTTGAAGGCGAGTACATAGTATCCGGATGGGACAGTGGCGAATGCGAGTTTTCCCTCCTCGAAGCCGACGGAAGCACCGAACGAGCGACCGACGACAACGTGCCACGATGGGCCCAGGTGCTGGAAGAGAAGAAGCATCAATGCTTGGCTGACTCTCTCTCTCTCTCTCTCCCTTTCTTCCATTATCTTTTTCTCGTTCTCACACTCAGAATGCGATCGCCGATGACAAGAGAGATGTTTACAAAGGAAGGATAGAAAAGTAAGACACGAATAAAAAAAGAAACACCGAGTACAACCATTTACCTTGTCGATGGTGGTCTCGATCTGCCGGGCCGCCGTGCTCAGCTGCTTGTTCTTCTCCCGCTCGCTCTCGCGATGACTACTCGATTCCTGTAGAAAGCAGAATCTCTCTTTCTCTCTCTCTCTCTCTCTCTGTGTTGCTCTCTGTTTCTCTCTCTGTCTCGCTCTCTCGATTTCTCTTTCTCTACATTCTCTATTTTATTCTGAATGGGGAAACAAACGCACTTTCGACGTTCGCTCCCAGCGCCCGTACGCGGCCGCACCCTGGAGAGAGGTGAGAGAGAGAGAGAGAGATTCTAGACACGTATAGCTGGTCACCGTAATGACGGACTCACATCCCGCAAACTGAAAGTGTGAATTCTTCAAATGATGTGCAACAGCAAGTCGCTCACCGCACACTTGTGCCTTCCATGCAGAAGTGCTCTGCCGAGGGCAAGCACCTTTTCCTTCCACTCCAGGCATGTGGCTCTTCCAGGAGTGGACCCGAGGACCGCTGTGCCCTACATGGAGCAGTCGCTGTCGCCATCGGTCAAGGGCACATCCGTGCATGTGTCGAGAGGAAACGCTGTCAAAGGGCAGCCCGCCCGCCACTCTTACGAGGACGCCGCACTCCACGATATCAAGCAGTTCATCGCGGCACAGAAGGAGCCCCTCGAAGCCGCGGTCTGGCCCGAGGACAGAGAGGTGAAGATAAAGGAGGACGACGACGCGCGGCTCTTTCGCCACAGGGAGAGGCTTCAGATGAACGTCAAAGCTGCCCCCAACGACACGACGACCCGCAGATGGAACTTCATGTTCCCCATCTCCACCTCTCCGGCCGCGCTCATCGCCTGCCTTGTGACGAATACTATGGACCGTATCCCCTGGTCGGCCTCCGCCCGCTACCGCACATTCTTCGAACTCTTCGGAGACAGAAAGGACGGTGCGGATACGCCCAAAGGGAGGAAGTTCCCCCAGCAGCAGCAGCAGCAGGGTGTGCTTTGCGGCAACGCGAAGAACGGGCCGCTGCGAGAGATGGTGGCAAGATGGAGAGCCACTCGACACCACTTCGTCACCGAGGCGGAGAAGACGAAGCAGATGTGCGACATGTCGCTCTCGGCGACCTTGCTGCTGAACCGCCAGCTGGTTCTCGATCAGCTCCGCAGCGGTTCCGAACTTGGCCAGCGAGTCTCCGTCGTCGCTCCACATTCGGTCGACATGAGATCGCAACTGCTTGAGAATGTCCCTGAAAGGAAAACCTCATTTCATGACCGAAGATTTCATGCCCGAAGAATCCATGACCCAAAGAGACTTGCGCCCTTTCACACTACTTTCACACTACTGTCTATCTCACAACATCTCACTCTCTCTCCTTTTCTCTCTCTCTCTCTCTCTCAACTCACTCCACATTCCACAGGAGACGCGGGCATAGGAGGGATGCGTTTGCGGCCCTCATCTTAGGGATGTCACCGGGTGCACACTCGGTCCTGTTTCCCTGGTCGAGCACACACCATTGGATGCTCTGCGTCAGAGCATTCGTCACTGAAAGTATGAGTATAGTATAGTTAGTACCCCTCCCCCCTCCTCCTTCCTAAACCCCGACTTAAAAGCAACACTTACGTGCACGCATGATGGGAGCTCCCTTCAGCGACCCGTCTTCCATCGCGGAGAGAATCTTCCAGTAGTGCTTGGCGATCCGGTCTCCCTCCTTCCATTGCCTGCCTCGAATATGATCGGGCACGGCTCTACGCCGTGCCCGATCATATTCGAGGCGGCGTGCGAAAGCTGCAAAGAATTCCATGACCGAAGATTCCCTGACCGAAGTTTTCATGACCAAGATTTCATGACCAAGGATTTCATGACCGAAAGATACCGAAAGATACTATCTGCTTCTCCTTCTCCGCCTCCGTGACGAAGTGGTGGCGAGTGGCTCTCCACCTCGCCACCATCTCCCGCAGCGGCCCGTTCTTTGCGTTGCCGCAAAGCACATCCAGCTGCTGCTGCTGGGGGATCTTCCTCCCCTTGGGCGCATCGGCGTTGTCCTTCCTGTCTCCGAACAGTTCGAAGAACGTGCGGTAGCGGGCGGAGGCCGTCCACGGCATACGGTCCATAGTATTCGTTACGAGGCAGGCGATGAGCGCGGCCGGAGAGGTGGATATCGGGAACATGAAGTTCCATCTGCGGCTGGTCGTGTCGTTGGGGGCAGCCTTGACGTTCATCTGCAGCCTCTCCCTGTGGCGGAAGAGCCGCGCGTCGTCATCTTCCTTCATCTTCCTCTGCAGTCTGTCCTCGGTCCAGACTGCGGCTTCCAGGGGCTCCTTCTGCGCCACCATGAACTGTTTGACATCGTTGAGAGCGGCTTCCTCGTAGGAGTGACGGGAGGGCTGTCCTTTGACTGCGTTTCCTCTCGAAATATGCACGGCCGTTCCCTTGACAGATAGCGAGAGCGACTGCTCGATGTACGGCACAGCGGACCTCGGGTCCACTCCGGGAAGAGCGACATGCAGCGCGGCATAGGTGGTGTACTTCTCAGGACACATCTTCGTCGTCTCCTCCGTCGACATCTTCGCGACCGAGCACGTTCCGTGCTTGGCGGCGTGCACGCTTTTCTTGCACTCGGAGGCCGAGAGCAGAGCGTACTCGTTCGGCAGCTTGAAGTCGGCGGGCGCATCCTCTTGTAGCTCGACTAAAAACGAAAACTAACAAATGCTCATGCTATGCTATTAGAAAACCAACTCGCTATTAGAAAACCAACTCACAAGCCTCTAGGTAGTTGTTGTAGTCCGCCTCCTCTCCATTCTCCCACCAATCTGACGGGGCTGTGTCGGCAGTGTATGCAGAGATGTAGTGCTCGTCGTCATCCCGCTCAACACGCCTTCCTGCCCTTCCTGCGCCGCCATCTTCAGATCCACCGGCACCGGCGTCCGTCTGAAAAACAGCATTATCATTTCATGACCGAAGATTCCATGACCGAAGATTTCATGACCGAAGATTTCATGACCCAAAGAAACTTGTGTGTCTTTCACCGAAACCACGTGTACATACTAAGGCCTAGACTAAAAGGTGTATAATTTCATGACCGAAGATTTCATGACCCAAAAAGACTATGCATTTTCCCCACCTCGCGGCGGGCGATGAAGCACGAGCGGCGACCATCACCGCTCTTCTCTCCTTCGTGCTTCCTCTTCTTCTTCTCTACCGGCTGAAAACACCAAGTTACAAAATATCACTAAGCACCACCACTATCTGTCACAACCAACCTTGATGGCACGTCGCACCTCCTTCTCCTTCTCCACCACCTTCTCCGCAACCTTCTGTGACTCTTGCGCCTCCTCTTCCTCCTGTGGCTGCGTCTGCTGCTGAAAACGTTACGATATAGCGATCGCGAACACCGTAACGTAACCAACCTTGGGGTGCTCATGCTCCTGCACCAAGTTACAAAATATCACTAAGCACCACCACTATCTGTCACAACTAACCTTGATGCCACGTCGCACCTCCTTCTCCTTCTCCACCACCTTCTCCGCAACCTTCTGTGAATCTTGCGCCTCCTCTTCCTCCTGTGGCTGCGTCTGCTGCTGAAAACGTTACGATATAGCGATCGCGAACCATATGACCGGCGGCGTCTCCACTCTACAAGACACAATTGTATGAACCAACCCCCCCCCCTTTGCAAACCTCAGTGTCGACGTTAGCCTTGGGCTGCTGCTCAGCAACCAGCATCTCCTTCATCTTCTGGCTCTTCTTCTCTTCCTTCTCTTGCTTCAGCCGCTGCAGCTGAAAAAAACATAAAGTTAGGTTAGACAACTTCAACCACCACCAACCTCGGCGATCTGCCTGTTGATAGCGTCAAGCTCTTCTTCTTCGGAATCATCGGCCACCGCCCTCTGAAAAGATACCGATCTACCACACCACTTTCTATCACCTACCTTGCGGGCCATCTTCGCTTCTTTGTCTTTGCGCTTCTTCTCCTCCTGCTCCAACATCACAACCTCGTGCAGAACCTCCGCTGCGAATTGCCTTTTCGGAGGAGTGAGCGCCTCTTCCTCCGCCGCCTTCTTCTCTGCCTTCTCCTGCTCGGCCTGCTCCTGCTCGGCCGCCTTCTTCGCCGCCTTCTTCTCTGCCTTCTTCTTCTGCTCGGCATCCTTCTCTGCCTTCTTCTTCTGCTCGGCATCCTTCTCTGCCTGCTCCTTCTCTGCCTTCTCCTGCTCGGCCTGCTCCTGCTCGGCCTCCTCCTCCGCCGCCTTCTTCTCTGCCTTCTCCTGCTCGGCCTGCTCCTGCTCGGCCGCCTTCTTCTGCTCGGCCGGCTCCTTCTCTGCCTCCTCCTTCTCCGCCTGCTCCTGCTCGGCCTGCTCCTGCTCGGCCTCCTCCTCCGCCGCCTTCTTCTCTGCCTTCTTCTGCTCGGCATCCTTCTCTGCCTTCTTCTTCTGCTCGGCCGGCTCCTTCTCTGCCTCCTCCTTCTCCGCCTGCTCCTGCTCGGCCGGCTCCTTCTCTGTCTCCTCCTTCTCCGCCTGCTCCTGCTCGGCCTGCTCCTGCTCGGCCTCCTCCTCCGCCGCCTTCTTCTCTGCCTTCTTCTGCTCGGCATCCTTCTCTGCCTTCTTCTTCTGCTCGGCCGGCTCCTTCTCTGCCTCCTCCTTCTCCGCCTGCTCCTGCTCGGCCGGCTCCTGCTCGGCCGGCTCCTTCTCTGCCTGCTCCTTCTCCGCCTGCTCCTGCTCGGCCGCCTTCTTCGCCGCCTTCTTCTCTGCCTTCTTCTTCTGCTCGGCATCCTTCTCTGCCTTCTTCTTCTGCTCGGCCGGCTCCTTCTCTGCCTGCTCCTTCTCCGCCTGCTCCTGCTCGGCCGCCTTCTTCTCCGCCTGCTCCTGCTCGGCCGGCTCCTTCTCCGCCTGCTCCTGCTCCTTCTGCTGCCGTTCCGCGTGGCGCTTCACCTTCGCAAACTGCAGAATAGTTGTAACCAAATACCAATCTTCCACCACCACCACCACACATTCTACCACCTACCTCGGCGTGTCTCCTCTCCTCTTCTGCTAGGCGCAAAAGCTCCTCACTTTGTCGCTCCCCATCCTCTTGGCATCGCTTCTGAAACCACACAGACTTGTTAGCCTTGAATCTATAAATTCCATGACCGAAGATTCCATGACCAAAGATTTCATGACCAAAGAAACTTGTGTGTCTTTCACCGAAACCACGTGTACATACTAAGGCCTAGACTAAAAGATATATAATTCCATGACCGAAGATTCCATGACCAAAGATTTCATGACCGAAGATTTCATGACCCAAAGAAACTTGTTCACCGAAACCACGTGTACATACTAAGGCCTAGACTAAAAGATATATAATTCCATGACCGAAGATTCCATGACCGAAGATTTCATGACCCAAAGAAACTTGTGTGTCTTTCACCGAAACCACGTGTACATACTAAGGCCTAGACTAAAAGATATATAATTCCATGACCGAAGATTCCATGACCGAAAAAGACTAAACCAATCGTCACAGTCAGACAAGGCGTCCGCGTCCGCGTCCGGCTCACCGCCACGACTGCGGGTCTGCTCCTGAATAAGTATGATGCTAGATATCGATCCACACTACTCTAACCAACCTCCTTCTTGTCCGAACCATCCCCCGCCTTCTCCTGCGCAGCGGCGTCCGACTCACCGCCCGAATCGATCTTCTTCTGAAAGTCGCTCTTCAAAAAGGATTGATCGATGAACCTCTGTAACCACCAACCTCCTCGCCTTCGTGCTGCTGCTCGTCTTCATTCTCCTGGTCGCTTCCCTGCTGCTCCCGCTCTATCTGCTGCATGAGGTCCACCTCTTCACCACCAGATTCCTTCGCATAAGGATCCTCCTCCACAGCCTCGTCGTCCAGGAGGAGGCTTCGCTGGAAAAACAAAAAGACATTACTCTTATTCTCAAAACAATCTTGATCAACTACAACCTATGACATTCCATGACCGAACATTGCATGACCCAAAGAAACTTACCGAGGCGTGGGGCTTGCAGACAGTGGTGGTAGAGGTAGACGGGCGAGAGTGGCGAGACGAGCGAGACGAGGAGGACGGCGGCCTCCTCTGCAGCGGCGCACGGAGACGTCGAGTCGGGGAAGGATTGCGAGGTGTCTCCGTCTCCCTCCCCTAAAGGTGACACTAGTTGCATCAGACGATCATTGCGACCTATTGCTCACCTTGCGCTGCTTCTTTCCAGGAGGGGAAGCGGAGGAGGAGTGAGCTGGAGGGGGGTCGGCGTGCAGCAGGTCGTCACTCTCCTGGAACGGCATCCCACCAGACTCTCCTTCTGTGGGCTGAAACTGAAAACGAGAAGCTAAAACGTTTACAACACACACACACACACAACTCACGTGCACGCCGCAAGTCGCGCACAAACCCTCTCCTTCTTCGAACTCGTACTCCTTGCCGTAATCTACAAGGAGTTCGGTGCCAGGTGGGATCTCGCGCAGCGCCCTGTAGACGACGAGGTTGCGGATCTTCTCGCGCACCAGGCACCTGTAACACAATTCCATGACCAAAGATTTCATGACCGAAGATTTCATGACCCAAAGAAACTTGTGTGTCTTTCACCGAAACCACGTGTACATACTAAGGCCTAGACTAAAAGATATATAATTTCATGACCGAAGATTCCATGACCAAAGATTTCATGACCGGAAAAGACTTGAGAGAAGAAGAGAAACAAAATTACTCATACACTACTCACCCGACCACCTCGGCGCCGACGTTGATGCACGACGGGCTGCACCCGCCATTCACAAAGCTGGCCGATAGCGGGCCCGAGCGAAGAGCTGCCTCCAGCCACTGGATCTTATGGAGACAGTCGGAAACCTCCCCTCCCCTCCAGCTGGGGGAGTTGATGTGACGGACAGCCAGCTGCAGCCGAATCTCCAGGAGTTTCAGCAGGTTTGCGTTGACGCGGGTGTTGTGCTTGGTGCCTGACCGGCTCGCCGGGAACTCCCACCTGAAAATAATAAATAAATATCTAAATAAATAGATAGTTAGGCTCACGTATAGCTTCCCGGGCGGGGAGCAGCCCTATTGGCGTCGCTACACTCCTCATCGAGCGCCTCGTCCACCAAGCGGCTCTGGGTGGAGAAGTCCTCCACATCAATGTCCTCCAAGAAACCCACTCCGGCGACGACCGAGAGAATGGTCCCGGCGCTGAAAACAAGATGTAAGTTACAACAGCAATATTGCACATCTGTAACATACGCGATCGTCTGGCTTGCCGCAACACCAGCGCCGATGTGCTGCGCCACCTCGGGCCGCTCCTGCGCGTCAATGGCTCGGAGGGGCGTCGAACCATTCGCCATCCAGAGGATGATCTGCAAATGTTTCATAATAATATAATACTTATAAAATACTAATAATAATATATAAGTGTTGATCACACGAAAAGAGTACCGCCTAAGCCAAAGTCTACGCCAAAAACCTTGACCATGTCAAGCCAGTCTAAAACCTTGATCATTGTCCAGCCAAAAACCATGCCCCCCAAAACCATGACTCTACTAACAATTTGTTTAATAATTACACAACTTACTTACGGTCGGTGGTAATAATTAAACAACCTACCTTACAGAGCGACAAGAGGACCGGGCGGTTTTGTGGTGCGGTCTTTGAGTGTAGCAGTACACCGTTGATACGGGGAGCCTCCATCAACGCTCGCGCTTTCAGGCTGCCCGCCAATGCCTAAATTAATAAAAATTAATCCCTCACTATTTCGAAAGACGGACTCACCAACTCGCGGCTGAAGTCCGTGGGGCTCATGAACGAGGGATCGAGACTCTCGCGGTACTCCTCCAACTGGTCGTGGAAATACTCCAGAAAACTAAAAAGAACAATGTTAATAGAGTCACGTAGTTTCGGTGAAAGACACACAAGTTTCTTTTGGTCATAAAAATCTTCGGACATGAAATGATAATGACGGATCGTAGAGTGATCAATTAAATAATAATAAAAACAAGTCTATGACTCACCGTCCGACGATCGGATATAGAGAGTGGCGGCGGCCTTTTGGCATCACGGTCGACGCGTAGCACTGATCCGAGTTGACCTCCGGAGTCAATAAACGATCTGTCGGATCATCGGCCATTGCTGAAAAGAGAACTATCAGAAAGAGTTTGGAGATCAATCGACAACACGCTTATGATTGAACGAGCGAACAAGCGATAACAAATATAAAAGTGAACCGCGTTTAGTAGAACGACCCGCGCGCGCGGCTGGTGGTAGTGTGAAGAAATGACAGACGTAAGATGCTGCCAGTTGGCCGAATGATGTGATGTGAGAATACGCAAATGTGATTTTCGAAATGTTTAGGTCATGCCGCGCACTGGTATGGCACGTGTACAATGTGGTGTGGGTGAATGATACTACTATAACAAAAATTATAAAAAAAAACCGAAACTTAAAAGTTAACAACGATAATGAAAGAATGAAAATAAAATACTATCGTCCCAATCTCAGACCGATTTTCCACCCCGACCTTACAGAACTCGTTGGTGTGCTTCAACCACTAACACAATTTGCATCGAAATACGCACATATGCAAATTTCCAAAATTTGCATATCCTTGTCAAATAAAAGAAACTGTTGGTAACGATAAATGTCACGGTGCTGCTCAAATTGAGGCAGGACTGCAAGTTCCTTGTGTTCGGGGTGGAAAATCGGTTTGAGGTGGAAAATCGGTTTCACTGGTATGGCACGTGGTATGGCACGTGTACAATGTGGTGTGGGTGGATGATACTACTATAAAAAAAATTATAAAAAAAACCGAAACTTAAAAGTTAACAATAACGATAATGAAAGAATGAAAATAAAATCAATTCCGGTTGGAGAGAAGTTGAAATAGGTCATAGAAATGAATTGATTCGAAAAAGGTCATCGATTTGTCGCGCACTAATAAATACTATTATATTAGTGTATTATAATAATATAGGTAAACTTAAAAGTAGTTTACAATAACAATAATAAAAATAAAATAGCGGTTGAGATATCGGCAGAGGAATAGAAATGAGATAATTCCCCCCTTGGCGAGGAATGTAATGCTACGATGTAGCAATACATGAGTATGAGTATAAAACAAAACACTGAAAGTGCACAACAATCTTCTTTATCGAGTGAACAATGTGAACAAAGTGTGAACAATGTGAACAATGATAAATAAACAACGGGCAACAACGAAATGAGTAATCTGCATATTATTAGAAACAAAACAAAGCATTGCAAAGTCAATTTGGAATTTAGAGGTAGAGTGGGTCAGATGCAATATCATATTCGATATTTGGTGGGTGGTGAGCAAATTAAAACCGAGAGATCGTCTCTTCTACCTTGATGGGGACGTGTGAGAGAGGATAGTGAGCAAATAAATAAACAATAATACAACAACAAAGGCGGTCAACAAAATAATAATGCATAACATCATAACAACAACATCAAACAATAAACTCAACATCAATACTCACTCTCGACTCGACGACGAGATGCTCTTTAGTTGAAGGTCATCTTGTCCTGGATCTTATCCAGCAGCTCGTAGTACGGATTCACCCACTCGGGCGAGACTGCGCCACGCTGCGTGGGCCACTCGTTGATGATCCAGTCGAGCTCACGGTATTTGCCAGCAGCGCGCGCCACACAGATCACCGCATCCCTGTAGACCTTTACGACAGTGATGCCGAGCCGCCTGATCGGGTCCTCGGTGTCCATCAGCTGAAAACAATGAAAACAATGAACAACACATAACATTGCTAATCAAGAGCAAGATCATCTACTAGCTGCTCTATCACACACCCACCTTATCGCACAACGACTCGATCAGACAAGCGCAGATGTCGTACAGCATCTCGATGCGCTGCCGCTTGCCTCGCTCGGTGGCATATTCGATGTTCGACCTGTGGAGGGCGATGGACACGTCAAACATCCTCGTGTCGAGGCAGTACTGAAAAAGGGGCATTATTCATCACACCACACACGCCACACGTAGTACATGAATTGAAAACTCACCTTGCGCGCTGCGGTGTTGTTCTCAGCGCTCTTCGTGACAGAGAGGAGACAGCTCGCTCTGTGCACTACAGCGCGACCACGGCCGAAGGAGGGCATCGGGACACGTAGACGGATCCTTTGGCCGGCGTTGAAGCCTTTCTCCTTGCGCAACACGTCTTCGAAGAAGTACTTGATGAACAGTGTGTCATCACCTGTCGGCGGCTTGACAGTGTTGAGCAGCTTCTGCACCACCACACAGTTTCTGAAAAGAAGCAAGTCTTTTTGGGTCATGAAATGTCAGGTCATAGAATCTCGGGAATGTGGGGTCAAGTACTCACGGGTGCTCCGTCTGGCACATGACGGGTGCTCCTCCCACGATTACGTCTTCCAGGAGCGCACAGCATACGTACGATCCGGCGCGTTGCGACCACTTAGGCCGGGCCAGGGAACGCAGCCGCTCATCCTCGCTCGTGCCCGTCTCGTCTGGCTGCGCGTGCTTATCGGCGTTCGGACAGACCGGGGCCTGCCCGAATATGACCGCATTCAGGAGGTCCCGGATACACTTCTGAAAACATCTTGTATAAAAACAATATATGTATAGGTATATTTATATAAATATAAATATACCTTGCGGTTCTTAGTCTTGTCCCTTCCCATAGCACTGCTACACACGTGGATCTGGTTCGCGCGCATGTATTGGTGCATCTGCTTGATGTACTGCTGACTGTTCTGGATCGAATCGCTGGTCATTCCCAGCATCATGTCGTACGCCTCGTGGAAGAGTGTGTGACATCCCTTCCACGCCGAGAAGAGTGCGTGGGAAGAGATTTCTTTCCACGTCATGTCCCTACAACAGGGATAATATATCGTGAAAGACACACAAGTTTCTTTGGGTCATGGAATGTTCGGTCATGGAATGTTCGGTCAAGGAATTATATACCTTTTAGTCTATGCCTTATTAGTATATACACGTGGTTTCGGTGAAAGACTATAGTCAACACTCACTCGTACTCGACGCATTGCTCCAGCATGAGGCAAGCCTTCTCGATCTGGTCGACGCTCAGCTCGTGGGTGCCGTCAACCGACCTCCAATTGAAGGCCGGGACGAGCACCGTTCGCGGGCTCCCGCTCGCCTCGGTCGCGCAATCCAGATGGTAGTATTCCGCGCCGTCGAACTTGTAGTTGTTGGCGCTCTGCACGTTGCGCTGGATGCATAGCTGCAAACAATAAAACACTACTACTATAATACTACTAACATGATCTTTGGATATCGCTTTTTGAAAATTCTAGCGCGAGCCCTATCCTAAGCGCCAAAAGCCCCAACCTAAGCCTATAATTTATTAGTAGTGTAGTGTGGTGTAGTGTGTTGTGTTGTGTTGTGTGTGGTGTAGTGGTGCCGCACCCCCACCATTAGTTTTTTGGTTATCGATCGATTCGTTGTGCATACCAATTGTTGCGTTTATTTTTTTTTTTACTTATTCGTCGTTATATATTTGTGTTATTGTATATTTGTGTTAGTGCCAGCCAACCAACCATGCCCATTATTCGGGTGACGTTCCGCCGATCCGAATGGGAATACCACTACCAGATTCTCGCGGTCAGTTTCATCTTTCATCCTGTGATCTATCTATTCTCACACTGTCTCATCTACTCCACTCATTCCCCCCCCCCCCCCTCTTACAGATGCTCGCCCCCCACCGTCCCCAGACCCAGGTGTTCATCTGCTTGGACGCCGGCCAAGTGAACTACGAAATGCCGGACGAGTACCATCTGCTCTACCGTCGGGTGTTGGCTTTGCTCGCCTCTACCTACACGGATAGGCCGCATCATGTGGTGTGGTGGCGGAATCCGTGGGGCCGCCACCGCTACCACCCCGCTGGCCCGTCCCCTCCCTACGGCCAAGGCTACCACCGCCCCCGTGAATTTGACTCGTAATGCCACCCCCATACATGTATTTGTCTTTGTTACACGTTTTGTCGTTTTTGTTGCGCGGAGTGGTATCGTGTGTTGTTTGTTGCAGTGAGGTGTGAGCGATAAAAGTGTTGTTGCAGTGAGGTGAGCCAGCGAGATCATCTACAACTCATCTGCGATGCCCCTATTCATTGTGATTTTCCGCCAAGCCGAGTGGGAGTACCACAACCAGATCATCGCGGTCAGTTTGTCAGTTTCCCCCCGAACATTTCATCGATATGTTCTCTCACTCGCTCATCTACTCACGTCTCCCCCCTTACAGATCATCGCCCCGCACCGGCCGAATACCGAAGTGTGGATGTACACGATCTCCAATCTGGTGCACTACTTTATCCCGGAAGGGAACGAGCCGGTCTGGCGTCGCGTTTTGGAGGTCCTAGCCCCTCTGAACGAGATCCACCCTTATAGGGTGAACTACCTTGTGCTGTGGTGGAATCCCCCTCGCTTCGAGTAGCATGCCCCGACGACCCTACTTACTTTCCCCAGTACCCGTCTGCCCCATATTTGTGTTGTTACATATTTGTTGTTGTTACATATTTGTTGTCGTTACATATTTGTTGTGAAGAAGTTGTCACGAAATCTTCGTCTCTTTGGGTCACGAAAAGTCATGGAATCTTCGGTCATGTAATCTTCGGTCATGGAATCTTCGGTCATGGAATTCCGGCATACACTATACCCCCCTCTACCCCACCACAGTGGTTTATACATCATATTATACTACTATCTATCCCCTCTAAGCAACAAGTCTCTTTGGGTCACGATTAGAAGGATTAAAAAAAAAAAAACTAATTGTGCCCGAATCGGGGCTGGGTTTTATTTGACCCGAATCGGGGCAGGGTTTTTTTAGGGATGTCAAGGGGAATTTTCAAGTGTTACGGATATGTGCTTACTGTATATCAAAATGAAGTCAATTATATGTAGTTTTGAGAAAGTATCATTTTAATTAGTTGTTTTCTTTCATTTCCGCGTTACGCGCATCGAAAGCGCGCGGTTTGAGGGCGCGCGCGGCACACAACTTCACAGAGAAAGGCTAAGCCACGCCCCTTTTTGACGTCATTTTCATAGGATCAAATCAATTTTTGTCAAAAATAATAGGTTATGACACGGTCCAGCGCCAAAAGGATGGCACTACTAGATACAACTTTTTACGGCGCGTCGAATGGTGTATTCCGTTTGGCGCGGGAAGATGCCGCATATTTGTGCCATCAAAGCTCCGCCCACTTGACATCCCTACCCCAACTCGGGCACTTTAAAAAAATAAATTTTTTTTTAATGTTCAGTGAATAAGGGATCAGGGGGGACTAGGTATGACGCTACACGTTTTTAACACTACATAGTATGTTATGGAAAAACATGTCTCGAAAGTTGAAATGAAAGTTGAAAAAAAACTCACCAGGCTCCAAGAAGTGATCTTCGTGCAACACGGCGGGCGGGTGTTGATGTTCCGCTCGCACAGACGGCAGAGGGCTTTCGGGCAGGAGAGAGCGGGGCACAGCGTCCACAGCAGCTTGCGTCCCTTGAAGTAGGCACCTCCATGGAGTCCGAGTCCAACGACATTCTGTAGCACGACACCGATGTCAGCCATGTAGCGGTCGATGTCGTCAAGCTTGGCCTGGAACGTGCACAATGATGACCTGACATTCCCTGACCCACTATTCATGACCGAAGATTTCATGACCGAAAAAGACTTGCCTTCAGTCGGGTGGGGAGTTCGTCTCCCGCCTCCAGAAACTCCGGGCAGTCCGGCAGCATGAGCGAGAACAGCTCCTCGTAGCAGGTGATCTTGGTATCTCCGGGGGCAATGTCGAGCAGGAGCAACTCGAGCTGGGCGGATAGGGTGGTGAACGAGGCCGGGGACTTGGTTTGCAGCAGAGCCTCCTCGAGGATGATCTGGAAGGATCTCTCTCGTAACAAAGATCTATCGGTGCTAGCTAGCTACTAACCTGTTCCTCCGGATTCAACAGAGGGGCGACAGACCCGCTGGCAAGATCGGGGACCGACTTCTTGTTGCGGCGACGAGTGGTGGCCTTCTTCTCGGGGGGCAGCTGCTGTTCGATGGCCGGCGGCGGCTTCTTCACCGCGCTCTAGAATCATCGAGAGTGATTATTTTCTCAATACCTATATTATCTATCTATCTATCCAAAAACTAACCTCCCGCAGCATCTGCACAACGGAAGTCTTGGAGCTGCTGCTCGCAGAAGCACCCTTCTGAAATATACACTTTATATATGGGATATAAGTCGTGATACGCAATTCCATGACCGAAGATTTCATGACCGAAGATTTCGTGACCGAAGATTTCATGACCCAAAGAGACTTGTTGCGTAGAGGGGGATAGATAGTAGTATAATAATATATAGAAACCACTGTGGTGGGGTAGAGGGGAGGTATAGTAGTAGGAATTCCATGACCGAAGATTTCATGACCCAAAGAGACTTGTTGCGCAGTTCGTGGTCGCGCGTGATTATTTTGGTCTGTCTCCTCCCGCATGAGGAATTTGAGCGTGTCTCGGTTCCTCATTGCAGGGACAACGACTCCGGATTGACCACCCGGACGCGGCCGGACTGATCAGCTGTTTCGAGAAGCTGCGCAGACACTCCAGACGTCACGAGGAGCCGAAGCCGTGCCGTCACCAGCCGCCGTGCTGTATGTCGCCGCCGTGCTGTATATCGCCGCCGTGCTGTATATCGCCGCCGTGCCGTCTGCCGCCGCCGTGCTGTATATCGCCGCCGTGCCGTCTGCCGCCGCCGTGCTGTATATCGCCGCCGTGCCGTCTGCCGCCGCCGTGCTGTATATCGCCGCCGTGCCGTCTGCCGCCGCCGTGCTGTATATCGCCGCCGTGGTGTATATCGCCGCCGTGCCGTCTGCCGCCGCCGTGCTGTATATCGCCGCCGTGCCGTCTGCCGCCGCCGTGCTGTATATCGCCGCCGTGCCGTCTGCCGCCGCCGTGCTGTATATCGCCGCCGTGCTGTATATCGCCGCCGTGCCGTCTGCCGCCGCCGTGCTGTATATCGCAGCCGTGCCGTCTGCCGCCGCCGTGCTGTATATCGCCGCCGTGCTGTATATCGCCGCCGTGCCGTCTGCCGCCGCCGTGCTGTATATCGCCGCTTTGCCGTCTGCCGTCGCCGTGCCGTCTGTTGCCGTCTGCCGCCGCCGTGCCGTCTGTCGCCGTCTACCGTCGCCGTGCCGTCGCCGTCGTGGAAGGAGTGATCTACTGCACGATTGCAGCCGCGAGGAGAATTGCGAGAATGCTGCTTGGACCCACCGAGCAAAGTGGACTTCTACGACCGTCTCAGCAGCCACCTCCGTATCCAGTGCACGCGATCCAGATGCAAGCAGTGCCGTCTGCCCCGTTCGACGAGGACGACTGCTGTGCGTTCGACTACGTGCCTGAATGTGTACACCACGTGCATGCGGTTGGATCGCGTGGCAAAGGAGAGCTGCCGTTCGTCGCCACTCATTTCAATGCGCGACCAGTGGTCGCCCTGTTCGACAGTGAATCTTCCATAACCTACATGGGAGGAACGGCAGCGGAGCAGGTCGGAACCACACCGGAGAAGCTGAGGCCGACATCGGACATTGGAGTGACGGCTAATGGATCCAGATTCAAGTTCACCGGAGAAGCCGATATGGTAGTCACCCTGGCGGGACGCAGCGCCCGCGTTCCTGTCCTGATTGCGGAGGAAGCTCACTGCCCAGGGCTCGGACTGATCGGGATGGACGCGATGAAGAAGTTTGGAGAGATTGGAGTGAATGCTGAGAAGAGATTCATCCGCGTCGGAGGACAGATCGTCCCGTTCCTACATCGAGGAGAACACGGACATGCCGAGTGGGCGTGCTACGCAGTGCGCACCACCAAGGAGATCATCCTGGACCCGTTCACGGAGAGCGTTGTAGAAGCAGAAATCCCGGATCTCTTCGAGAATGGAACCCAGTTCGTGATCGGATCGGAGTCGGCGGATCCAGATGAGACGGATATCTGCATACCGGAAGGACTCGTGACGACTACGGATAGCCGCACGGTTCCTGTCAGGGTCGTCAACAAGTCTTCTCGGCCAGTCACGATCTACAAGGGTCAGCGTCTCGCAGATGCCAGCCTCGTTGACTACATTGAGGAGACGGAGACACCTGAGGACGGTGGACAAGGAGGCGCCATGGACGGATTACACACCTAAGGAGGCCGTCTACGACCCGCCAGCCGATTACCTCACGGAGCACCAGCCGGATTTCGAGGCTGATCTCGAGGAGTGCCTGAACAAGTCAGGAGTGAACCGATCTACAAGGAAAAGGATCGAGAAGATTCTAAGGAAGCACAAGGAGGCGTTCGCGTGGAAAGGATCGCCTATCGGAGTCTACAATGGTCCTATCGAGCACGAGATTCATCTCGTGGAGGGAGCCAAGCCGGTCCGAGGGCGCCTTTCAAGGATACCCGGAGAGCTGCGTCAGGAGGTGCAGAGGCAGTTGGACGAGATGCTGCACAACGGCATCATCGCACCGAGCGACTCGCCGTTCTCGTCACCTATACTGCTCGTCAAGAAGAAGGACGGAACGCACCGGATCGTCCAGGACTACCGCGCGCTGAACGCCATCACCGAGAAGACGGCGTATTCGATGCCGCGCGTCGACGACGCCGTGGACGATATTGGAGACGGTGCGCCGAGGGATGAAGTCGAAAGTCCACATATACATCGATGATGTGGTCATTGCGTCATCTACTCTTGAGGAGCACCTGCGCGATGTCGAGGAATTTCTGCGGGCCATGAAGCGAGCCGGACTACGTCTCAAGATGTCCAAGTGCGGAATTGCCCTCCAGAAAACGACATTCCTGGGATTCGTCATCTCGGAAAAGGGCATCGAGGCTGATCCGTCCAAGGTGGAGGCAGTTCGCAAGTTCCCGCGCCCGACCAACGTCCGCAAACTGAGGAGTTTTCTTGGATTGTGCAGCTACCTGCGGCGATTCGTCCAGAACTTCGCACACAAGGCGCACCCACTGACACAGTTGACAGCCGAAGGAGTGAAATTTGCGTGGAAGGATGAGCAGCAGAAGGCGTTCGAGGAACTGAAGAATGCGCTCACAGAGGCGCCGGTTCTCATCGCTCCTCGGATTGGACAGCCGTACTACATCGAGACAGACGCGTCGTCAGTCGCTGTCGCAGCCGTGCTGATGCAAGACACGGAGGATGGACGACAGCCGATCGCCTACGCAAGCAGGAGGCTTGTGCCGGCGGAGACGCGTTACGCGGCTATCGAGCTGGAGGCGCTCGGAGTGACGTTCGCGCTCCAGAGATTCCACACCTACGTCTACAATGCCGACATCACGGTCATCACCGACCACTCGCCCCTGCGAGCCATGATGACACGCCGAGACGTCACCGGTCGGCTGGCTAAATACCAGTTGGCTATCATGGCGTACTCGCCCAAGATCATCTACCGCCCCGGAAAGGAGAACCCACTCTGCGACGCCCTCTCACGGTTCCCACCGGCAGAGGTGCACGGAGTGAACTCGACGGAGCTATCATCGGAGATGCTGCCCAGCAAGGAGGACATCAGCAAGGAGCAGCGAGAGGACCCGTTCTGCAAGGCAATGATCGACTACTTACTGCACGGAGTGAGGCCGGTCGACAAGAAGGACATGTTGAGGAAGATATCTAGGAGAGATACACAGTTCATCGTGCTCGACGGATTACTGATGCAGAAGCCGAAGATGGAGTATGAGACTCCACCAGTATACCTGCCGAGCACCTCGCCACTGACCACGATAGTGCGCCCTCCTCATCAAGCACTTCCACAACAGTAAGCTGGGGACAGCGCACGCTGGAGTAGAGCGTCTCAAGTCCACCATCGCCAAGAAGTTCGTCTGGAATGCGATGGGAGTACAAGTGAAGAAAGTGTGTGACGAGTGCGAGCCCTGCAGAAGGAAGAAGACGGTGGCGGCATTCATCGGGAAGGAGCCACTCGGAGAGTTCCCGCTGGCTGCCCGTGTGATGCATCGCCTACATGTCGACGTCATCGGCCCGCTACAGGTCACTCGAGAGGGTCACCGGTTCATCCTCGTTGCCGTCGACGCCTTCTCGAGATGGGCCACAGCCGTACCGATTGCCGACCAGAAGACTGAGAACGTTATCAACGTGCTCATCGACCGCGTCTTCACTGTACTAGGGTTCCCGGAGACTCTCGTCAGCGACCGTGGAGCGAATTTCACTTCGACCAAGTTCGTCTCGTCCATGTGCCAGCTTGGAGTGAAGCACAACACGACGACAGCGTATAACCAGAAGGCCAACAGCATCGCCGAGAGGTTCAACAAGACTATCGGGGAGATGTTGAGGCAGTACGCCAGCGACGCCGGGAACGACTGGGACCGCTTCATTCCGCACGTCGTGATGAGCTACAATGCCACCACGCACACGGCTACCGGACACTCGCCGTTCCAAGTGATGTATGGAAGGGAGCCTCAAACTCCCGCCATGCTCAAGAGTGGAGCCGTCGTGGTTCGAGCACACGAGAGCGTCGACGAGTACGTCTCGCAGCTGAAGCGGATTCAGGAGAAGGTGTGGACTGAAGCAACGACAGCAACCGCTGAAGCGGTGAAGACAGCCAAGGAGATTTACGACAGAAGTAACCCCATCCGGGAGAGCGACACTTGCGTAGGAGATCGCGTCTACGCGCGGAGTTCAAACGGCACAAGTTTGTCGACTCGTGGAGAGGTCCATTCGAAGTGACCAAGACGAGCCAGCACAACGTCACTGTTCGAATGAATGGCAAGCTCGTCGAGGTGCACAAGGACCGCACCAAGAGGGAGCCCGTTGCCGTACGACAGAAGACGCGAGCTGCGCAGGAGAAGCAGCAGTCGCCAGCCACCGGAGAAGCCGAAGAGGACGACGACGCCGCCGCCGGAACCGCCCCGGGAGCGACGGATGCTGCTGGAGAAGCGACGAGGACGTCGTCGAATGCAGATACTGGAGCCGGGATGGGAGCCGCGGAAGGAAGAGTCTTCGTGCGCCGATCGGCCAGGCTGGCGAAGAAGAAGAAGTGATTATTGTGTACATACATTGTATGAATTGTATGATTCGTGATGCTTTTTTGAGTTATTTTATATTGATGAGTTCGTTTTTGTACTATGTTGTGTGTATTTTGTATTTTTACTCTATGTAGTTTGAAAGCCGAGGGCGCCTTTCTTGTCGGAAGGGGGGGATGCGATACTCACCTCCGCTAACCCCCGCGTAGGATCATATCTAGGATGAGAGAGCGAGGGGGCGTGGCTGGCCAGCGCGCCCCCATCGCCAGTTGTGTGGCTGCCCTGGCCGGATAAAGATGTGTACTATTCTTTCCTTTATTCCGATGGGGACCAGGGCTACTTCTGCGGAGCCATATTACGACTCCCACGTGGTGAAGCTGACCCGTGGCTTGGGCTAGTACTACTTGCGGACTGCGGAGTAGCAAAGAGCTCGCCGCTACACCATAGAGCACCGCAATGTTATGTTTTGTTTTTTTATAACGCTGTAATTCTTCTTCTAAACCCATCAATCAATCGATACCACTGCGCAACTCACCTCGTTCACTTCTTTGTCGCTCTCCCCACCGTCCACCTCGTTCGCATTCTCAGTCCGGTAGCACACCTATAATAATTCATGCAACACTTACAGTATGCCTGTTCTCACCCGCTTCGTGGCGATTCGGGCCGAGCGACGTCGCTTCGGTGCCGGCTCTTCCTCCCTCTCCTCTCCCTCCTCTGCGTCTCTGCCCGAGTCCATCGTGTCACCGAAGTCAGCGGCTTCCCCAGCCAGCATTGCACTGCAAGAGAACATCGATATAATACAATACAATAAAAATTTTCTTAAAAAAGTACTCGGCGTAAAGAGATGAACTTTGTCTTAACCCAATCCAGCAAAAGTACATTTATAAAACGTTTACAAATACAAACACAAACCTGCACATCTCTCTCTTCTCTCTCTCTCTCTCTCTCTCTCTCTCTTCCCTCTTCCCTCTTCTATCCTATGTTTTTTTACTGAATTCTTCTCTGTTCATGTCGTTGTGGTAACTTGTTAGCAACAACAACATAACATTTCAGTATGCGCAGGTTTGTGTTAGAATTTGTAAACGTTTTATAGATGTACTTTTGCTGGATTGGGTTGAAACTAAGTTCATCTCTTTACGCCGAGTACTTTTTTAAAAAAAAATATGTGCTTTTGTTGAATTTCAAAGAAATTCCTATATGTGCTGAACTACATATGACTAATCATCTGGACTGGATTATATCAAATTTATTTGTCTATCTCCTTCTGTTACCTACCTTCCTCTGTTCCTTCTATCTCGCTCAGCTCTCACTCTATGTTTCTTTCTTTCTATCTCTCTCTTTTTCTTTCTTTCCATCTCTCTCTCTTTGTCATTCTCTCTCTCTTTGTCATTCTCTCTCCATCTTTCTCTGCCCATCTCTCTCAATATCTGCCATTATCTCTCTCATATCTGCCCTTTTCTTTCTTCTTTCTCCCATGCACCACACGTCACAACGTATTCACGGATCGCCGTTACGTTTCACAAAAAGTTTTTCCAACATATTTTCTCACTACCAGTCGATATCGCGCCTTTTGCGCTCTTCCTCCTGGTTATAGTTGGCGGGATCAAAACAATGTAAACCCGGCGCGCATTAGATGCTGGCGGCGGCGGGGCGGACTACACGCAAAGTGCAAGTTGGAAAAAGTCGTGACGGGAAGAAAGGACACGAAACACGCTGGCCTTTCGCCTAGTGCGCGCGCGGGAACGCGCATAACTTCTTTCAGAGAAGAGATACAAAGATGCTGTCGACCAGTGATCTGGCCTACGGAACAGTGCGAATCTAACTAGCATGATTTAGACAAGTTCACATTGTTGATAATATGACCTTTGGATATCGCTTCTTGAGAATTCTGGCGCGAGCCTTATCCTAAGCCAAAAGAGAGGGCGCTGCGCGCCCTCTCTAATACAATCTCACCTTTCCACTCCCTCCTCCTCCTGCTCCTCCTGCTCCGCATCACGCATCTGCTCATCCACCTCTCCGCCGGAAGCAGCCATGGGAGATTGTTCATCTCTCGCCGGATCGCCCGGCCCCAAATGCGGCCTACACGCAAATATCATGACAATCCAACAACACGCCCTAAACCCCACTCACCCCATCGCAGCAGCCGGCTTCATGTCGAGAAAGAACGGGGGACTCGGCTGCCGAATGGCGATCGGGGTGGTCTTCTCGTCCCGTTCCTCTGCTCTCTGCTCCTCCTTCTCTCCCGGCTCTTCTCCCAGGTCCGCCTTGTCCACACCTCCATCTTCCTCGTCCGAGAACAGTTCGATGCACTCAGGCTCGCCAGCAGCGGCCGCCTGAAAGCGTTGGAACATGCAATCATCGAGTGACAAAAAATACTTCAAGAGACTGCGGAAATTTCACGAAGCAAGATATTCTCACCTCGCTCAGCTGACCGACTGTAGGCTCGCGCTTGGGTTCGCGAGAAAGGTCCAGAAACAGCTGGTCCGGAGCAGCCTGCAACACAACATGCAAGTTGCAACTACTACAAACTACAACAACAACAACAACAACACCAAAACCAACCTCTTCCTCCTCTTTCTCCTCTTCGACCGACTCAGCCTTCAGCGGGGGGTTCGGGTGCTGACCGGATCCACTGAAACAACAGTGCACAGTCACCTCCTTCCTTCCCTCGTATCCTCCACCCACCTCTGCGCATTGCCTCGCCCGTCTTCATTGTTCACAAAGTCCACGACGCCACCGTGGCTATGTACAATCTGAAGAAAAACATCATATCAGGGCGTGATAGAGAGAGCGAGAGAGAGAGCGAGAGAGAGAGAGAGAGAAAGAGAGAGAGGTAGTGAGTAAGTACCTGCACGAATGGCACAGCGTCGGCGGTGGGTAGTGAGGCGAGCGCCGTGTCGCTATGAAGCGAGAGAAACACCTGCGAGTTCGCCGCCTTGAACTGAAAAAATGAGGAAGTAAGTGACAAAGCGTAGGCTTCATCTACCACGAGCAGTCAGGACTCGCGCCGCACTGTTCCAGCCATGCAGTCCCGATTACCCATCATAGGATTGATTGTGCTACCAGATCACCCATCAATAATATTGCATATCGAAATAAATGTGTGTGTAGTATTACTGACAGATATACAAATTTCATGGGGAAAATATGCACGCTAGCAGCTGAACAGTAACTAACATCGCACAGACTAGCCGCGTCTTGAAGAGTGCAATCGAGCTAATAACAAAAAATAACAAAACTGTAAATCCATTCACCATAATGATAGCGTGCATGAGGGCGTCTCGACTTGGAATTCGAAGGTCGACGGACGCTCGAAGACGCGCCGCCATTCTAGCAAACAAAGCGATTACAAAGAGATAAACGCGAATATACAATCTATACAATACAAGCATAGTACAATATCGACACAATCATTGTAAGCATCGACAAGTAGATCAACTCGCACTGTCATATGAGTGTATAGATGAGGGAATGCAGCAAGTCACAAGGAAATAACTAGGATGAGGACAATCGCTAACAGTCCAGTGCACTATTGCGAAATATGTGATCTTCTTGGCAATAATACGCGTCCAACTCGAAAGTAGATGGATGATCACAACTATGTTTAGGTTCGAGTAAATACCGCAATAAAAAAAAATTATTTTGGTCTGTCTCCTCCCGCATGAGGAATTTGAGCGTGTCTCGGTTCCTCATTGCAGGGACAACGACTCCGGATTGACCACCCGGACGCGGCCGGACTGATCAGCTGTTTCGAGAAGCTGCGCAGACACTCCAGACGTCACGAGGAGCCGAAGCCGTGCCGTCACCAGCCGCCGTGCTGTATGTCGCCGCCGTGCTGTATATCGCCGCCGTGCTGTATATCGCCGCCGTGCCGTCTGCCGCCGCCGTGCTGTATATCGCCGCCGTGCCGTCTGCCGCCGCCGTGCTGTATATCGCCGCCGTGCCGTCTGCCGCCGCCGTGCTGTATATCGCCGCCGTGCCGTCTGCCGCCGCCGTGCTGTATATCGCCGCCGTGGTGTATATCGCCGCCGTGCCGTCTGCCGCCGCCGTGCTGTATATCGCCGCCGTGCCGTCTGCCGCCGCCGTGCTGTATATCGCCGCCGTGCCGTCTGCCGCCGCCGTGCTGTATATCGCCGCCGTGCTGTATATCGCCGCCGTGCCGTCTGCCGCCGCCGTGCTGTATATCGCAGCCGTGCCGTCTGCCGCCGCCGTGCTGTATATCGCCGCCGTGCTGTATATCGCCGCCGTGCCGTCTGCCGCCGCCGTGCTGTATATCGCCGCTTTGCCGTCTGCCGTCGCCGTGCCGTCTGTTGCCGTCTGCCGCCGCCGTGCCGTCTGTCGCCGTCTACCGTCGCCGTGCCGTCGCCGTCGTGGAAGGAGTGATCTACTGCACGATTGCAGCCGCGAGGAGAATTGCGAGAATGCTGCTTGGACCCACCGAGCAAAGTGGACTTCTACGACCGTCTCAGCAGCCACCTCCGTATCCAGTGCACGCGATCCAGATGCAAGCAGTGCCGTCTGCCCCGTTCGACGAGGACGACTGCTGTGCGTTCGACTACGTGCCTGAATGTGTACACCACGTGCATGCGGTTGGATCGCGTGGCAAAGGAGAGCTGCCGTTCGTCGCCACTCATTTCAATGCGCGACCAGTGGTCGCCCTGTTCGACAGTGAATCTTCCATAACCTACATGGGAGGAACGGCAGCGGAGCAGGTCGGAACCACACCGGAGAAGCTGAGGCCGACATCGGACATTGGAGTGACGGCTAATGGATCCAGATTCAAGTTCACCGGAGAAGCCGATATGGTAGTCACCCTGGCGGGACGCAGCGCCCGCGTTCCTGTCCTGATTGCGGAGGAAGCTCACTGCCCAGGGCTCGGACTGATCGGGATGGACGCGATGAAGAAGTTTGGAGAGATTGGAGTGAATGCTGAGAAGAGATTCATCCGCGTCGGAGGACAGATCGTCCCGTTCCTACATCGAGGAGAACACGGACATGCCGAGTGGGCGTGCTACGCAGTGCGCACCACCAAGGAGATCATCCTGGACCCGTTCACGGAGAGCGTTGTAGAAGCAGAAATCCCGGATCTCTTCGAGAATGGAACCCAGTTCGTGATCGGATCGGAGTCGGCGGATCCAGATGAGACGGATATCTGCATACCGGAAGGACTCGTGACGACTACGGATAGCCGCACGGTTCCTGTCAGGGTCGTCAACAAGTCTTCTCGGCCAGTCACGATCTACAAGGGTCAGCGTCTCGCAGATGCCAGCCTCGTTGACTACATTGAGGAGACGGAGACACCTGAGGACGGTGGACAAGGAGGCGCCATGGACGGATTACACACCTAAGGAGGCCGTCTACGACCCGCCAGCCGATTACCTCACGGAGCACCAGCCGGATTTCGAGGCTGATCTCGAGGAGTGCCTGAACAAGTCAGGAGTGAACCGATCTACAAGGAAAAGGATCGAGAAGATTCTAAGGAAGCACAAGGAGGCGTTCGCGTGGAAAGGATCGCCTATCGGAGTCTACAATGGTCCTATCGAGCACGAGATTCATCTCGTGGAGGGAGCCAAGCCGGTCCGAGGGCGCCTTTCAAGGATACCCGGAGAGCTGCGTCAGGAGGTGCAGAGGCAGTTGGACGAGATGCTGCACAACGGCATCATCGCACCGAGCGACTCGCCGTTCTCGTCACCTATACTGCTCGTCAAGAAGAAGGACGGAACGCACCGGATCGTCCAGGACTACCGCGCGCTGAACGCCATCACCGAGAAGACGGCGTATTCGATGCCGCGCGTCGACGACGCCGTGGACGATATTGGAGACGGTGCGCCGAGGGATGAAGTCGAAAGTCCACATATACATCGATGATGTGGTCATTGCGTCATCTACTCTTGAGGAGCACCTGCGCGATGTCGAGGAATTTCTGCGGGCCATGAAGCGAGCCGGACTACGTCTCAAGATGTCCAAGTGCGGAATTGCCCTCCAGAAAACGACATTCCTGGGATTCGTCATCTCGGAAAAGGGCATCGAGGCTGATCCGTCCAAGGTGGAGGCAGTTCGCAAGTTCCCGCGCCCGACCAACGTCCGCAAACTGAGGAGTTTTCTTGGATTGTGCAGCTACCTGCGGCGATTCGTCCAGAACTTCGCACACAAGGCGCACCCACTGACACAGTTGACAGCCGAAGGAGTGAAATTTGCGTGGAAGGATGAGCAGCAGAAGGCGTTCGAGGAACTGAAGAATGCGCTCACAGAGGCGCCGGTTCTCATCGCTCCTCGGATTGGACAGCCGTACTACATCGAGACAGACGCGTCGTCAGTCGCTGTCGCAGCCGTGCTGATGCAAGACACGGAGGATGGACGACAGCCGATCGCCTACGCAAGCAGGAGGCTTGTGCCGGCGGAGACGCGTTACGCGGCTATCGAGCTGGAGGCGCTCGGAGTGACGTTCGCGCTCCAGAGATTCCACACCTACGTCTACAATGCCGACATCACGGTCATCACCGACCACTCGCCCCTGCGAGCCATGATGACACGCCGAGACGTCACCGGTCGGCTGGCTAAATACCAGTTGGCTATCATGGCGTACTCGCCCAAGATCATCTACCGCCCCGGAAAGGAGAACCCACTCTGCGACGCCCTCTCACGGTTCCCACCGGCAGAGGTGCACGGAGTGAACTCGACGGAGCTATCATCGGAGATGCTGCCCAGCAAGGAGGACATCAGCAAGGAGCAGCGAGAGGACCCGTTCTGCAAGGCAATGATCGACTACTTACTGCACGGAGTGAGGCCGGTCGACAAGAAGGACATGTTGAGGAAGATATCTAGGAGAGATACACAGTTCATCGTGCTCGACGGATTACTGATGCAGAAGCCGAAGATGGAGTATGAGACTCCACCAGTATACCTGCCGAGCACCTCGCCACTGACCACGATAGTGCGCCCTCCTCATCAAGCACTTCCACAACAGTAAGCTGGGGACAGCGCACGCTGGAGTAGAGCGTCTCAAGTCCACCATCGCCAAGAAGTTCGTCTGGAATGCGATGGGAGTACAAGTGAAGAAAGTGTGTGACGAGTGCGAGCCCTGCAGAAGGAAGAAGACGGTGGCGGCATTCATCGGGAAGGAGCCACTCGGAGAGTTCCCGCTGGCTGCCCGTGTGATGCATCGCCTACATGTCGACGTCATCGGCCCGCTACAGGTCACTCGAGAGGGTCACCGGTTCATCCTCGTTGCCGTCGACGCCTTCTCGAGATGGGCCACAGCCGTACCGATTGCCGACCAGAAGACTGAGAACGTTATCAACGTGCTCATCGACCGCGTCTTCACTGTACTAGGGTTCCCGGAGACTCTCGTCAGCGACCGTGGAGCGAATTTCACTTCGACCAAGTTCGTCTCGTCCATGTGCCAGCTTGGAGTGAAGCACAACACGACGACAGCGTATAACCAGAAGGCCAACAGCATCGCCGAGAGGTTCAACAAGACTATCGGGGAGATGTTGAGGCAGTACGCCAGCGACGCCGGGAACGACTGGGACCGCTTCATTCCGCACGTCGTGATGAGCTACAATGCCACCACGCACACGGCTACCGGACACTCGCCGTTCCAAGTGATGTATGGAAGGGAGCCTCAAACTCCCGCCATGCTCAAGAGTGGAGCCGTCGTGGTTCGAGCACACGAGAGCGTCGACGAGTACGTCTCGCAGCTGAAGCGGATTCAGGAGAAGGTGTGGACTGAAGCAACGACAGCAACCGCTGAAGCGGTGAAGACAGCCAAGGAGATTTACGACAGAAGTAACCCCATCCGGGAGAGCGACACTTGCGTAGGAGATCGCGTCTACGCGCGGAGTTCAAACGGCACAAGTTTGTCGACTCGTGGAGAGGTCCATTCGAAGTGACCAAGACGAGCCAGCACAACGTCACTGTTCGAATGAATGGCAAGCTCGTCGAGGTGCACAAGGACCGCACCAAGAGGGAGCCCGTTGCCGTACGACAGAAGACGCGAGCTGCGCAGGAGAAGCAGCAGTCGCCAGCCACCGGAGAAGCCGAAGAGGACGACGACGCCGCCGCCGGAACCGCCCCGGGAGCGACGGATGCTGCTGGAGAAGCGACGAGGACGTCGTCGAATGCAGATACTGGAGCCGGGATGGGAGCCGCGGAAGGAAGAGTCTTCGTGCGCCGATCGGCCAGGCTGGCGAAGAAGAAGAAGTGATTATTGTGTACATACATTGTATGAATTGTATGATTCGTGATGCTTTTTTGAGTTATTTTATATTGATGAGTTCGTTTTTGTACTATGTTGTGTGTATTTTGTATTTTTACTCTATGTAGTTTGAAAGCCGAGGGCGCCTTTCTTGTCGGAAGGGGGGGATGCGATACTCACCTCCGCTAACCCCCGCGTAGGATCATATCTAGGATGAGAGAGCGAGGGGGCGTGGCTGGCCAGCGCGCCCCCATCGCCAGTTGTGTGGCTGCCCTGGCCGGATAAAGATGTGTACTATTCTTTCCTTTATTCCGATGGGGACCAGGGCTACTTCTGCGGAGCCATATTACGACTCCCACGTGGTGAAGCTGACCCGTGGCTTGGGCTAGTACTACTTGCGGACTGCGGAGTAGCAAAGAGCTCGCCGCTACACCATAGAGCACCGCAATGTTATGTTTTGTTTTTTTATAACGCTGTAATTCTTCTTCTAAACCCATCAATCAATCGATACCACTGCGCAACTCACCTCGTTCACTTCTTTGTCGCTCTCCCCACCGTCCACCTCGTTCGCATTCTCAGTCCGGTAGCACACCTATAATAATTCATGCAACACTTACAGTATGCCTGTTCTCACCCGCTTCGTGGCGATTCGGGCCGAGCGACGTCGCTTCGGTGCCGGCTCTTCCTCCCTCTCCTCTCCCTCCTCTGCGTCTCTGCCCGAGTCCATCGTGTCACCGAAGTCAGCGGCTTCCCCAGCCAGCATTGCACTGCAAGAGAACATCGATATAATACAATACAATAAAAATTTTCTTAAAAAAGTACTCGGCGTAAAGAGATGAACTTTGTCTTAACCCAATCCAGCAAAAGTACATTTATAAAACGTTTACAAATACAAACACAAACCTGCACATCTCTCTCTTCTCTCTCTCTCTCTCTCTCTCTCTCTTCCCTCTTCCCTCTTCTATCCTATGTTTTTTTACTGAATTCTTCTCTGTTCATGTCGTTGTGGTAACTTGTTAGCAACAACAACATAACATTTCAGTATGCGCAGGTTTGTGTTAGAATTTGTAAACGTTTTATAGATGTACTTTTGCTGGATTGGGTTGAAACTAAGTTCATCTCTTTACGCCGAGTACTTTTTTAAAAAAAAATATGTGCTTTTGTTGAATTTCAAAGAAATTCCTATATGTGCTGAACTACATATGACTAATCATCTGGACTGGATTATATCAAATTTATTTGTCTATCTCCTTCTGTTACCTACCTTCCTCTGTTCCTTCTATCTCGCTCAGCTCTCACTCTATGTTTCTTTCTTTCTATCTCTCTCTTTTTCTTTCTTTCCATCTCTCTCTCTTTGTCATTCTCTCTCTCTTTGTCATTCTCTCTCCATCTTTCTCTGCCCATCTCTCTCAATATCTGCCATTATCTCTCTCATATCTGCCCTTTTCTTTCTTCTTTCTCCCATGCACCACACGTCACAACGTATTCACGGATCGCCGTTACGTTTCACAAAAAGTTTTTCCAACATATTTTCTCACTACCAGTCGATATCGCGCCTTTTGCGCTCTTCCTCCTGGTTATAGTTGGCGGGATCAAAACAATGTAAACCCGGCGCGCATTAGATGCTGGCGGCGGCGGGGCGGACTACACGCAAAGTGCAAGTTGGAAAAAGTCGTGACGGGAAGAAAGGACACGAAACACGCTGGCCTTTCGCCTAGTGCGCGCGCGGGAACGCGCATAACTTCTTTCAGAGAAGAGATACAAAGATGCTGTCGACCAGTGATCTGGCCTACGGAACAGTGCGAATCTAACTAGCATGATTTAGACAAGTTCACATTGTTGATAATATGACCTTTGGATATCGCTTCTTGAGAATTCTGGCGCGAGCCTTATCCTAAGCCAAAAGAGAGGGCGCTGCGCGCCCTCTCTAATACAATCTCACCTTTCCACTCCCTCCTCCTCCTGCTCCTCCTGCTCCGCATCACGCATCTGCTCATCCACCTCTCCGCCGGAAGCAGCCATGGGAGATTGTTCATCTCTCGCCGGATCGCCCGGCCCCAAATGCGGCCTACACGCAAATATCATGACAATCCAACAACACGCCCTAAACCCCACTCACCCCATCGCAGCAGCCGGCTTCATGTCGAGAAAGAACGGGGGACTCGGCTGCCGAATGGCGATCGGGGTGGTCTTCTCGTCCCGTTCCTCTGCTCTCTGCTCCTCCTTCTCTCCCGGCTCTTCTCCCAGGTCCGCCTTGTCCACACCTCCATCTTCCTCGTCCGAGAACAGTTCGATGCACTCAGGCTCGCCAGCAGCGGCCGCCTGAAAGCGTTGGAACATGCAATCATCGAGTGACAAAAAATACTTCAAGAGACTGCGGAAATTTCACGAAGCAAGATATTCTCACCTCGCTCAGCTGACCGACTGTAGGCTCGCGCTTGGGTTCGCGAGAAAGGTCCAGAAACAGCTGGTCCGGAGCAGCCTGCAACACAACATGCAAGTTGCAACTACTACAAACTACAACAACAACAACAACAACACCAAAACCAACCTCTTCCTCCTCTTTCTCCTCTTCGACCGACTCAGCCTTCAGCGGGGGGTTCGGGTGCTGACCGGATCCACTGAAACAACAGTGCACAGTCACCTCCTTCCTTCCCTCGTATCCTCCACCCACCTCTGCGCATTGCCTCGCCCGTCTTCATTGTTCACAAAGTCCACGACGCCACCGTGGCTATGTACAATCTGAAGAAAAACATCATATCAGGGCGTGATAGAGAGAGCGAGAGAGAGAGCGAGAGAGAGAGAGAGAGAAAGAGAGAGAGGTAGTGAGTAAGTACCTGCACGAATGGCACAGCGTCGGCGGTGGGTAGTGAGGCGAGCGCCGTGTCGCTATGAAGCGAGAGAAACACCTGCGAGTTCGCCGCCTTGAACTGAAAAAATGAGGAAGTAAGTGACAAAGCGTAGGCTTCATCTACCACGAGCAGTCAGGACTCGCGCCGCACTGTTCCAGCCATGCAGTCCCGATTACCCATCATAGGATTGATTGTGCTACCAGATCACCCATCAATAATATTGCATATCGAAATAAATGTGTGTGTAGTATTACTGACAGATATACAAATTTCATGGGGAAAATATGCACGCTAGCAGCTGAACAGTAACTAACATCGCACAGACTAGCCGCGTCTTGAAGAGTGCAATCGAGCTAATAACAAAAAATAACAAAACTGTAAATCCATTCACCATAATGATAGCGTGCATGAGGGCGTCTCGACTTGGAATTCGAAGGTCGACGGACGCTCGAAGACGCGCCGCCATTCTAGCAAACAAAGCGATTACAAAGAGATAAACGCGAATATACAATCTATACAATACAAGCATAGTA
The DNA here is from genome assembly GCA_963966185.1 of Rhabditoides inermis. NCBI lineage: Eukaryota > Metazoa > Nematoda > Chromadorea > Rhabditida > Rhabditidae > Rhabditoides > Rhabditoides inermis. The sequence continues at coordinate 128,297 of CAWZYM010000366.1, read as the reverse complement.
CAATATCGACACAATCATTGTAAGCATCGACAAGTAGATCAACTCGCACTGTCATATGAGTGTATAGATGAGGGAATGCAGCAAGTCACAAGGAAATAACTAGGATGAGGACAATCGCTAACAGTCCAGTGCACTATTGCGAAATATGTGATCTTCTTGGCAATAATACGCGTCCAACTCGAAAGTAGATGGATGATCACAACTATGTTTAGGTTCGAGTAAATACCGCAATAAAAAAAAATTATTTTGGTCTGTCTCCTCCCGCATGAGGAATTTGAGCGTGTCTCGGTTCCTCATTGCAGGGACAACGACTCCGGATTGACCACCCGGACGCGGCCGGACTGATCAGCTGTTTCGAGAAGCTGCGCAGACACTCCAGACGTCACGAGGAGCCGAAGCCGTGCCGTCACCAGCCGCCGTGCTGTATGTCGCCGCCGTGCTGTATATCGCCGCCGTGCTGTATATCGCCGCCGTGCCGTCTGCCGCCGCCGTGCTGTATATCGCCGCCGTGCCGTCTGCCGCCGCCGTGCTGTATATCGCCGCCGTGCCGTCTGCCGCCGCCGTGCTGTATATCGCCGCCGTGCCGTCTGCCGCCGCCGTGCTGTATATCGCCGCCGTGGTGTATATCGCCGCCGTGCCGTCTGCCGCCGCCGTGCTGTATATCGCCGCCGTGCCGTCTGCCGCCGCCGTGCTGTATATCGCCGCCGTGCCGTCTGCCGCCGCCGTGCTGTATATCGCCGCCGTGCTGTATATCGCCGCCGTGCCGTCTGCCGCCGCCGTGCTGTATATCGCAGCCGTGCCGTCTGCCGCCGCCGTGCTGTATATCGCCGCCGTGCTGTATATCGCCGCCGTGCCGTCTGCCGCCGCCGTGCTGTATATCGCCGCTTTGCCGTCTGCCGTCGCCGTGCCGTCTGTTGCCGTCTGCCGCCGCCGTGCCGTCTGTCGCCGTCTACCGTCGCCGTGCCGTCGCCGTCGTGGAAGGAGTGATCTACTGCACGATTGCAGCCGCGAGGAGAATTGCGAGAATGCTGCTTGGACCCACCGAGCAAAGTGGACTTCTACGACCGTCTCAGCAGCCACCTCCGTATCCAGTGCACGCGATCCAGATGCAAGCAGTGCCGTCTGCCCCGTTCGACGAGGACGACTGCTGTGCGTTCGACTACGTGCCTGAATGTGTACACCACGTGCATGCGGTTGGATCGCGTGGCAAAGGAGAGCTGCCGTTCGTCGCCACTCATTTCAATGCGCGACCAGTGGTCGCCCTGTTCGACAGTGAATCTTCCATAACCTACATGGGAGGAACGGCAGCGGAGCAGGTCGGAACCACACCGGAGAAGCTGAGGCCGACATCGGACATTGGAGTGACGGCTAATGGATCCAGATTCAAGTTCACCGGAGAAGCCGATATGGTAGTCACCCTGGCGGGACGCAGCGCCCGCGTTCCTGTCCTGATTGCGGAGGAAGCTCACTGCCCAGGGCTCGGACTGATCGGGATGGACGCGATGAAGAAGTTTGGAGAGATTGGAGTGAATGCTGAGAAGAGATTCATCCGCGTCGGAGGACAGATCGTCCCGTTCCTACATCGAGGAGAACACGGACATGCCGAGTGGGCGTGCTACGCAGTGCGCACCACCAAGGAGATCATCCTGGACCCGTTCACGGAGAGCGTTGTAGAAGCAGAAATCCCGGATCTCTTCGAGAATGGAACCCAGTTCGTGATCGGATCGGAGTCGGCGGATCCAGATGAGACGGATATCTGCATACCGGAAGGACTCGTGACGACTACGGATAGCCGCACGGTTCCTGTCAGGGTCGTCAACAAGTCTTCTCGGCCAGTCACGATCTACAAGGGTCAGCGTCTCGCAGATGCCAGCCTCGTTGACTACATTGAGGAGACGGAGACACCTGAGGACGGTGGACAAGGAGGCGCCATGGACGGATTACACACCTAAGGAGGCCGTCTACGACCCGCCAGCCGATTACCTCACGGAGCACCAGCCGGATTTCGAGGCTGATCTCGAGGAGTGCCTGAACAAGTCAGGAGTGAACCGATCTACAAGGAAAAGGATCGAGAAGATTCTAAGGAAGCACAAGGAGGCGTTCGCGTGGAAAGGATCGCCTATCGGAGTCTACAATGGTCCTATCGAGCACGAGATTCATCTCGTGGAGGGAGCCAAGCCGGTCCGAGGGCGCCTTTCAAGGATACCCGGAGAGCTGCGTCAGGAGGTGCAGAGGCAGTTGGACGAGATGCTGCACAACGGCATCATCGCACCGAGCGACTCGCCGTTCTCGTCACCTATACTGCTCGTCAAGAAGAAGGACGGAACGCACCGGATCGTCCAGGACTACCGCGCGCTGAACGCCATCACCGAGAAGACGGCGTATTCGATGCCGCGCGTCGACGACGCCGTGGACGATATTGGAGACGGTGCGCCGAGGGATGAAGTCGAAAGTCCACATATACATCGATGATGTGGTCATTGCGTCATCTACTCTTGAGGAGCACCTGCGCGATGTCGAGGAATTTCTGCGGGCCATGAAGCGAGCCGGACTACGTCTCAAGATGTCCAAGTGCGGAATTGCCCTCCAGAAAACGACATTCCTGGGATTCGTCATCTCGGAAAAGGGCATCGAGGCTGATCCGTCCAAGGTGGAGGCAGTTCGCAAGTTCCCGCGCCCGACCAACGTCCGCAAACTGAGGAGTTTTCTTGGATTGTGCAGCTACCTGCGGCGATTCGTCCAGAACTTCGCACACAAGGCGCACCCACTGACACAGTTGACAGCCGAAGGAGTGAAATTTGCGTGGAAGGATGAGCAGCAGAAGGCGTTCGAGGAACTGAAGAATGCGCTCACAGAGGCGCCGGTTCTCATCGCTCCTCGGATTGGACAGCCGTACTACATCGAGACAGACGCGTCGTCAGTCGCTGTCGCAGCCGTGCTGATGCAAGACACGGAGGATGGACGACAGCCGATCGCCTACGCAAGCAGGAGGCTTGTGCCGGCGGAGACGCGTTACGCGGCTATCGAGCTGGAGGCGCTCGGAGTGACGTTCGCGCTCCAGAGATTCCACACCTACGTCTACAATGCCGACATCACGGTCATCACCGACCACTCGCCCCTGCGAGCCATGATGACACGCCGAGACGTCACCGGTCGGCTGGCTAAATACCAGTTGGCTATCATGGCGTACTCGCCCAAGATCATCTACCGCCCCGGAAAGGAGAACCCACTCTGCGACGCCCTCTCACGGTTCCCACCGGCAGAGGTGCACGGAGTGAACTCGACGGAGCTATCATCGGAGATGCTGCCCAGCAAGGAGGACATCAGCAAGGAGCAGCGAGAGGACCCGTTCTGCAAGGCAATGATCGACTACTTACTGCACGGAGTGAGGCCGGTCGACAAGAAGGACATGTTGAGGAAGATATCTAGGAGAGATACACAGTTCATCGTGCTCGACGGATTACTGATGCAGAAGCCGAAGATGGAGTATGAGACTCCACCAGTATACCTGCCGAGCACCTCGCCACTGACCACGATAGTGCGCCCTCCTCATCAAGCACTTCCACAACAGTAAGCTGGGGACAGCGCACGCTGGAGTAGAGCGTCTCAAGTCCACCATCGCCAAGAAGTTCGTCTGGAATGCGATGGGAGTACAAGTGAAGAAAGTGTGTGACGAGTGCGAGCCCTGCAGAAGGAAGAAGACGGTGGCGGCATTCATCGGGAAGGAGCCACTCGGAGAGTTCCCGCTGGCTGCCCGTGTGATGCATCGCCTACATGTCGACGTCATCGGCCCGCTACAGGTCACTCGAGAGGGTCACCGGTTCATCCTCGTTGCCGTCGACGCCTTCTCGAGATGGGCCACAGCCGTACCGATTGCCGACCAGAAGACTGAGAACGTTATCAACGTGCTCATCGACCGCGTCTTCACTGTACTAGGGTTCCCGGAGACTCTCGTCAGCGACCGTGGAGCGAATTTCACTTCGACCAAGTTCGTCTCGTCCATGTGCCAGCTTGGAGTGAAGCACAACACGACGACAGCGTATAACCAGAAGGCCAACAGCATCGCCGAGAGGTTCAACAAGACTATCGGGGAGATGTTGAGGCAGTACGCCAGCGACGCCGGGAACGACTGGGACCGCTTCATTCCGCACGTCGTGATGAGCTACAATGCCACCACGCACACGGCTACCGGACACTCGCCGTTCCAAGTGATGTATGGAAGGGAGCCTCAAACTCCCGCCATGCTCAAGAGTGGAGCCGTCGTGGTTCGAGCACACGAGAGCGTCGACGAGTACGTCTCGCAGCTGAAGCGGATTCAGGAGAAGGTGTGGACTGAAGCAACGACAGCAACCGCTGAAGCGGTGAAGACAGCCAAGGAGATTTACGACAGAAGTAACCCCATCCGGGAGAGCGACACTTGCGTAGGAGATCGCGTCTACGCGCGGAGTTCAAACGGCACAAGTTTGTCGACTCGTGGAGAGGTCCATTCGAAGTGACCAAGACGAGCCAGCACAACGTCACTGTTCGAATGAATGGCAAGCTCGTCGAGGTGCACAAGGACCGCACCAAGAGGGAGCCCGTTGCCGTACGACAGAAGACGCGAGCTGCGCAGGAGAAGCAGCAGTCGCCAGCCACCGGAGAAGCCGAAGAGGACGACGACGCCGCCGCCGGAACCGCCCCGGGAGCGACGGATGCTGCTGGAGAAGCGACGAGGACGTCGTCGAATGCAGATACTGGAGCCGGGATGGGAGCCGCGGAAGGAAGAGTCTTCGTGCGCCGATCGGCCAGGCTGGCGAAGAAGAAGAAGTGATTATTGTGTACATACATTGTATGAATTGTATGATTCGTGATGCTTTTTTGAGTTATTTTATATTGATGAGTTCGTTTTTGTACTATGTTGTGTGTATTTTGTATTTTTACTCTATGTAGTTTGAAAGCCGAGGGCGCCTTTCTTGTCGGAAGGGGGGGATGCGATACTCACCTCCGCTAACCCCCGCGTAGGATCATATCTAGGATGAGAGAGCGAGGGGGCGTGGCTGGCCAGCGCGCCCCCATCGCCAGTTGTGTGGCTGCCCTGGCCGGATAAAGATGTGTACTATTCTTTCCTTTATTCCGATGGGGACCAGGGCTACTTCTGCGGAGCCATATTACGACTCCCACGTGGTGAAGCTGACCCGTGGCTTGGGCTAGTACTACTTGCGGACTGCGGAGTAGCAAAGAGCTCGCCGCTACACCATAGAGCACCGCAATGTTATGTTTTGTTTTTTTATAACGCTGTAATTCTTCTTCTAAACCCATCAATCAATCGATACCACTGCGCAACTCACCTCGTTCACTTCTTTGTCGCTCTCCCCACCGTCCACCTCGTTCGCATTCTCAGTCCGGTAGCACACCTATAATAATTCATGCAACACTTACAGTATGCCTGTTCTCACCCGCTTCGTGGCGATTCGGGCCGAGCGACGTCGCTTCGGTGCCGGCTCTTCCTCCCTCTCCTCTCCCTCCTCTGCGTCTCTGCCCGAGTCCATCGTGTCACCGAAGTCAGCGGCTTCCCCAGCCAGCATTGCACTGCAAGAGAACATCGATATAATACAATACAATAAAAATTTTCTTAAAAAAGTACTCGGCGTAAAGAGATGAACTTTGTCTTAACCCAATCCAGCAAAAGTACATTTATAAAACGTTTACAAATACAAACACAAACCTGCACATCTCTCTCTTCTCTCTCTCTCTCTCTCTCTCTCTCTCTTCCCTCTTCCCTCTTCTATCCTATGTTTTTTTACTGAATTCTTCTCTGTTCATGTCGTTGTGGTAACTTGTTAGCAACAACAACATAACATTTCAGTATGCGCAGGTTTGTGTTAGAATTTGTAAACGTTTTATAGATGTACTTTTGCTGGATTGGGTTGAAACTAAGTTCATCTCTTTACGCCGAGTACTTTTTTTAAAAAAAAATATGTGCTTTTGTTGAATTTCAAAGAAATTCCTATATGTGCTGAACTACATATGACTAATCATCTGGACTGGATTATATCAAATTTATTTGTCTATCTCCTTCTGTTACCTACCTTCCTCTGTTCCTTCTATCTCGCTCAGCTCTCACTCTATGTTTCTTTCTTTCTATCTCTCTCTTTTTCTTTCTTTCCATCTCTCTCTCTTTGTCATTCTCTCTCTCTTTGTCATTCTCTCTCCATCTTTCTCTGCCCATCTCTCTCAATATCTGCCATTATCTCTCTCATATCTGCCCTTTTCTTTCTTCTTTCTCCCATGCACCACACGTCACAACGTATTCACGGATCGCCGTTACGTTTCACAAAAAGTTTTTCCAACATATTTTCTCACTACCAGTCGATATCGCGCCTTTTGCGCTCTTCCTCCTGGTTATAGTTGGCGGGATCAAAACAATGTAAACCCGGCGCGCATTAGATGCTGGCGGCGGCGGGGCGGACTACACGCAAAGTGCAAGTTGGAAAAAGTCGTGACGGGAAGAAAGGACACGAAACACGCTGGCCTTTCGCCTAGTGCGCGCGCGGGAACGCGCATAACTTCTTTCAGAGAAGAGATACAAAGATGCTGTCGACCAGTGATCTGGCCTACGGAACAGTGCGAATCTAACTAGCATGATTTAGACAAGTTCACATTGTTGATAATATGACCTTTGGATATCGCTTCTTGAGAATTCTGGCGCGAGCCTTATCCTAAGCCAAAAGAGAGGGCGCTGCGCGCCCTCTCTAATACAATCTCACCTTTCCACTCCCTCCTCCTCCTGCTCCTCCTGCTCCGCATCACGCATCTGCTCATCCACCTCTCCGCCGGAAGCAGCCATGGGAGATTGTTCATCTCTCGCCGGATCGCCCGGCCCCAAATGCGGCCTACACGCAAATATCATGACAATCCAACAACACGCCCTAAACCCCACTCACCCCATCGCAGCAGCCGGCTTCATGTCGAGAAAGAACGGGGGACTCGGCTGCCGAATGGCGATCGGGGTGGTCTTCTCGTCCCGTTCCTCTGCTCTCTGCTCCTCCTTCTCTCCCGGCTCTTCTCCCAGGTCCGCCTTGTCCACACCTCCATCTTCCTCGTCCGAGAACAGTTCGATGCACTCAGGCTCGCCAGCAGCGGCCGCCTGAAAGCGTTGGAACATGCAATCATCGAGTGACAAAAAATACTTCAAGAGACTGCGGAAATTTCACGAAGCAAGATATTCTCACCTCGCTCAGCTGACCGACTGTAGGCTCGCGCTTGGGTTCGCGAGAAAGGTCCAGAAACAGCTGGTCCGGAGCAGCCTGCAACACAACATGCAAGTTGCAACTACTACAAACTACAACAACAACAACAACAACACCAAAACCAACCTCTTCCTCCTCTTTCTCCTCTTCGACCGACTCAGCCTTCAGCGGGGGGTTCGGGTGCTGACCGGATCCACTGAAACAACAGTGCACAGTCACCTCCTTCCTTCCCTCGTATCCTCCACCCACCTCTGCGCATTGCCTCGCCCGTCTTCATTGTTCACAAAGTCCACGACGCCACCGTGGCTATGTACAATCTGAAGAAAAACATCATATCAGGGCGTGATAGAGAGAGCGAGAGAGAGAGCGAGAGAGAGAGAGAGAGAGAGAGAAAGAGAGAGAGGTAGTGAGTAAGTACCTGCACGAATGGCACAGCGTCGGCGGTGGGTAGTGAGGCGAGCGCCGTGTCGCTATGAAGCGAGAGAAACACCTGCGAGTTCGCCGCCTTGAACTGAAAAAATGAGGAAGTAAGTGACAAAGCGTAGGCTTCATCTACCACGAGCAGTCAGGACTCGCGCCGCACTGTTCCAGCCATGCAGTCCCGATTACCCATCATAGGATTGATTGTGCTACCAGATCACCCATCAATAATATTGCATATCGAAATAAATGTGTGTGTAGTATTACTGACAGATATACAAATTTCATGGGGAAAATATGCACGCTAGCAGCTGAACAGTAACTAACATCGCACAGACTAGCCGCGTCTTGAAGAGTGCAATCGAGCTAATAACAAAAAATAACAAAACTGTAAATCCATTCACCATAATGATAGCGTGCATGAGGGCGTCTCGACTTGGAATTCGAAGGTCGACGGACGCTCGAAGACGCGCCGCCATTCTAGCAAACAAAGCGATTACAAAGAGATAAACGCGAATATACAATCTATACAATACAAGCATAGTACAATATCGACACAATCATTGTAAGCATCGACAAGTAGATCAACTCGCACTGTCATATGAGTGTATAGATGAGGGAATGCAGCAAGTCACAAGGAAATAACTAGGATGAGGACAATCGCTAACAGTCCAGTGCACTATTGCGAAATATGTGATCTTCTTGGCAATAATACGCGTCCAACTCGAAAGTAGATGGATGATCACAACTATGTTTAGGTTCGAGTAAATACCGCAATAAAAAAAACTAAAATTGACGAGCGACGAGCGTGATCATAATTAATATGTGCATTTGGTGCACGGAAGCGTCAGCGTCAAAATATGATGTGACCTAAACAGCTTTACCAAAACTCGCGTGAACGCGCGACAATAAAGGGGTGATGAAGTGGATGATAAAGGAATACGACAGAATACGACAGTCAAGAAATTGGACACAGTTACGGAATACATGATTGCGAAATACATGCGACTCTGTGCGAGGCAATAAATCGAATGGAAAAAGGGGCGGGGGCAAATACGTTGATTGGCGGAGCCTGTATGATGACCTGTCTCTCTCACACACTATCGCACTGAATAGCATGCGCGAGTGACGTAATTTTATTGTTTCTGCCGTTAAAACCTGTCGCAGTCTCGCCACCTTGTTTTTTCTTTAGATATTTGACCGAGCAAACGAGTTGAAACACGCACCAACAATCGATAAAACAAATCAACTCTTTATCGAAACAACACATTTAAAACCATGAGAACAATTACCGTACATGCAAAAACCGAAGAGAGAGCATTCTAGAGACCGGACGAGGAACAAAACACTGGCATTGAACACGATACACAATACACACTGGATACAAAAGATACAACAGTAGAAACAAGTTGGAGCAGAGAAAACACGAGTCAACGGAGCAGGGATGGAACAGCGGTGGAGCAGCGACTCCTTATTCTCACTTGGCTGCTCGTCCGCGCTTAGCCCCGCCTCCTCTCGCCCCGCCCCGACCGCCGCGAGCTGAAACACACACATCGTTTATATAACATATTTTAGGCAGGTGAGGCCAATCTCTTCAATTTCAAAGGATTCAGAACATCAAAGAGATAGACGGATATAAAAGCCTATGACACACCTCCATTTCACAGATTCTTCTCGAAACGGTAATGAAGTCGTTGTTATGATAGTCTCCCCATACCATCTCCCCATATGCTTAGCACCTCATCATTCTTTATCACCTTATCTTTATCACCCTTCCTTATCCTTATCATCACCGTTAAGCTTATCATCTCCCCATCCCTCATCCCCACTCACCAGCCGGTGTCTTGGGCGCCTTGGCCTTGGCAGCAGCGGCGGGCTTGTCGTCTTCCTCCTCCTCCTCCTCTCCCTCCCCCTCTCCCACACGCTCCACCAGGTTTCCGTCTTCGTCAACCTCCACTTCTGAAATGAGCAGACGACAATGCGAGAATAGCAGAATCATTGCGACAATCCGCCTTACTCCTCCTTGCCTATACTAGTATCACAACACATCCCTCCCCTTCTCCTACAACCAGAGTGACCATACCGTTTCCAATACTAACTAGTATGAGTGAAGAGGAGATGAGAATTCTACCCATATCTTCCCTCCCCTCCCCCACTCACCCCTCTCCGCCGTCCCCTCCCCTCCCCTCCCCCACTCTCCCCTCTCCGCCGTCCTCTCCCCTCCCCTCCCTCACTCACCTCTCTCTGCCATCCTCTCCCCTCCCCTCCCTCACTCACCCCTCTCCGCCGTCCTCTCCCCTCCCCTCCCCCACTCACCCCTCTCCGCCGTCCTCTCCCCTTCCCTTCCCCCACTCACCCCTCTCCGCCGTCCTCTCCCCTCCCCTCCCCCACTCACCCCTCTCCACCGTCCTCTCCCCTCCCCTCCCCTCCCCCACTCACCCCTCTCCGCCGTCCTCTCCCCTCCTCTCCCCCACTCACCCCTCTCCGCCGTCCTCTCCCCTCCCCTCCCCCACTCACCCCTCTCCGCCGTCCTCTCCCCTCCCCTCCCCCACTCACCCCTCTCCGCCGTCCTCTCCCCTCCCCTCCCCCACTCACCCCTCTCCGCCGTCCTCTCCCCTCCTCTCCCCCACTCACCCCTCTCCGCCGTCCTCTCCCCTCCCCTCCCCCACTCACCCCTCTCCGCCGTCCTCTCCCCTCCCCTCCCCCACTCACCCCTCTCCGCCGTCCTCTCCCCTCCCCTCCCCCACTCACCCCTCTCCGCCGTCCTCTCCCCTCCCCTCCCCCACTCACCCCTCTCCGCCGTCCTCTCCCCTCCTCTCCCCCACTCACCCCTCTCCGCCGTCCTCTCCCCTCCCCTCCCCCACTCACCCCTCTCCGCCGTCCTCTCCCCTCCCCTCCCCCACTCACCCCTCTCCGCCGTCCTCTCCCCTCCCCTCCCCCACTCACCCCTCTCCGCCGTCCTCTCCCCTCCCCTCCCCTCCCCCACTCACCCCTCTCCGCCGTCCTCTTCTTCGCTCCCTTGCCAATCTCCTCGACTGCGTATGGCAGCAGTCGATGCTCCTTGTTCAGCGCGCGCGTCAGAGCAGCCTTCGTCTGGAACACCGAACATTCAGCGAGTTGCAGCAAACACGGCTTCGTTCTCCCAAAAACCATACTCCGCACAAATCTCCAACCTCTTCTATTCCATCTGCTGATAACATACCCACCAACTCTCATCGCCTAGGCAACCCTCTCCACTTCCATTCCCCGATTCCCTCTCCTGAATGGAAGCAGTGGCAGTGGGAATCCCTTTGGACAACTTTCCCATACCACCTCCTCCTCCACTTTGCTCTGCACACCTTCCTTCATTTCCATTCACTCGTCTCTCTCTCGCCTTTCTCTGCATCTTGCCTCCGGAACCAGGTCCTCTCTCCCGGCTCTCCTTCACATCAACATGCACTCGTATTTCTCCAATTCCACCTCTCCCCCCCACCTTGCTCTGGACACAGGACTCTTCCGTCCAGTAGTTTATCCCCCCTTGTTCTGGACAACTCTCTCCACTCCAATATCATCTCCTCGCAATAGATGAAAGAACATTATCTTTTAAAAGGACTTCCGTAAGAGAAGAGTTTGTGTTACTCAACGTAATGCAACAAAAGCTCATGCATTTTATCAATCGAAATAGTAAACAAACCTGCTCTTTCTGCAATAATAACTAATGCGAGCAAATGTTGTATGTCGGGAAATTGATTTCGGTATCCGGTTGAACTATTGGAGCAGGTTTGTGTACTATTTCGATTGATAAAATGCATGAGCTTTTGTTGCATTACGTTGAGTAACACAAACTCTTCTCTTACGGAAGTCCTTTTAAAAGATAATGAATGTACTTTTATTGGATTTCATATAAATCTATCTACATTAACATGAACCACAAAACATTTTTTTAAAGAAATCCAACAGTTCACCCACCTTGTTGAGTCCAAAATTGTATAAAATTTGCAAAAAAAGAGTTTAGGTAATGCTGATGGGAAAATTTACAATTCCAATGTCATTTCTATGTAAAATAATATATTACAAAAGGTTTGCCACCAGCCGGAACCGAACTCGAGCCATGTGTCTCAACGGGCGCAATCGCTAACCACAACACTACTGTGCGCACGGCAGAACCCGCGATCTAAACGATATCAGTGCAATCCACAGGATTGCGCACCTCCTGTCTGCTGGGGGCAGCCGGTGCGCGCCACCCCCCCCCCTAGAAAACGATCCGTACACGGGGGATTGCCTGCCCCTCAGGGGGCGCGCGCGCGTATCTCGCTTCCTACAACAGCTAGCGTTACCAAAATCGAAACTTAACCATTTTCTAACATCCTGATAACATCTATCAGCATCACATTGTTCTCGCAAAGATTCTAAGGGACCTTTCGTTCAGTCGCCTTTTGCCGATTCTAGCGCGCGACTAGGGTTAACACAAACCAACCAGCGCTGCCGCGCTGGTTGTAATGCTTATCTACACATACCCACTGGACTCTTCCATCCAGTAGTTCATCTCCCCCACCTTGCTCTGTATCTCAGCTGCGGGGTCCTTCCTTCCGGGCCACACGGCGAGCTCGGCGATCGCCTCCGCATCGTCGCGCACCAGGTCGTACGCCGTCATAGTGGCAACCACAGAGCTGAAACGGGTTGCACTTCCAATCTACTGATATGGATGCCACTGTCGACTCCGTCTTCGTCGCCACTACGGAACAAGAAGGGATGCTATCCATCGATTGAAACGAACTTCTGGCAACTCGGCCATAGTGGCAACTATCGAGCTGAAACGAGTTGCACTTCGAATCTACTGAAACCGATGCTATTCGCTATTCATACATACCGTGGTAATTATAATGTCATGCACAGATATAACGGGATAAATCTCAGAACTCCGGATAGTTCTAGCTGAGGATAGTTCTAGCGGGGAACTTTTTTGGAAAATTGAAACAGGGGAAGAATCCGACACATTCGGCGTCTACGTCACTACGAACCTGAACCGCTATCACTACCGACAAGAACAGATAATTTATGCGAACAAAATCACTTGGATCATGCTTTGAAAAAGTCATCTCACCACTAGCCACTAGCACCCAGTATTGTAAGAGTGAATAGAATACACGACGCGCATCACAACATCGACCAATCACTTCACTCCAGAATTCCCGAATTCCGGAAACCAATACGACCTACTTACAGTGGCGGCCAAAAAGGTATCACCTTTTGGTTTTTGCTCTCTAAAACTATTCAAATGAAAAATAGAGCTCCCATCTTTTGCACACTGTTTTCTGGACTCCATTCAAACCTAATACCGAATTCCAAATTCATCCCCCTCTTATCTCTCGGTTACAGTAGGCGGATTACTGTATTCACAAAATCATCAATTTCTCGTTTTCAACTTTGAAGAAATCCTGTGACCAAACCACACTTCCAAAAAAGTTCTACCCACTATTTTTGAGTAAAGCCATTCATTGGGCATCCAAAAACACCTTGATTTCATATTACATGATTGATTTCTTGAATTTAAATAAGCAGTAAAGATACAACATCAAATAATTGCAAATCTCTAATTTAAACAAAGCCTAACTATACTATAAAATGAAATAATGGTCTGAAACTCTGTCAGTACTTCGTAGGGTGTCCCTTGTTCACAATAACGGCCTGTCAGCGGCGGGGCATCGAATCGATCAGCTTGTGGAGGATCGCGAGGTCGAACCTCTTTCATTCCTGCCTGAGCAACGCGAACTTCTCGTCTGCATTCTAGACCCGAACCTTGCGAGTCCGCCGATCGAGCTCTTCCCAGAGGTACTCGATGAAGTTGTGGTCCGGCGACTGGCTTTTCGACACTATGACTCTTCACTTGCTCTTTTTGAACACGTCTCAATAGAGGATGGTGCAATGGCAAAATTGGACATTTCTATAAACAGACCTTGGACATTTCTATAAACAGACCTGGAGGAGTGCTGCGGGTGATTGTTCGGCAGACTAATGGTCAGAACTACGTCTTGCAGCTAGACAATGAAAAAAGAAGTCCTCTAAACCCATTAAGGTCGGTTTAAAAAATTGTTCCAAGTTTGCCATTGCACCATCCTCTATTAGGACGTATTCAAAAAAGGCAAGTGAAGAGTCATAGTGTCGAAAAGCCAGTCGCCGGACCACAACTTCATCGAGCACCTCTGGGAAGAGCTCGATCGGCGGACTCGCAAGGTTCGGGTCTAGAATGCAGACGAGAAGTTCAAGAAATCAATCATGTAATATGAAGTCAAGGTGTTTTTGGATGCCCAATGAATGGCTTTACCCAAAAATAGTGGGTAGAACTTTTTTGGAAGTGTGGTTTGGTCACAGGAATTCTTCAAAGTTGAAAACGAGAAATTGATGATTTTGTGAATACAGTAATCCGCCTACTGTAACCGAGAGATAAAAGGGGGATGAATTTGGATTTTTGTATTAGGTTTGAATGGAGTCCAGAAAACAGTGTGCAAAAGATGGGAGCTCTATCTTTCATCTGAATAGTTTTAGAGAGCAAAAACCAAAAGGTGATACCTTTTTGGCCGCCACTGTAGTCCTAGTGCTCTCACTCTCCCCACATAACATCTCACCTCTCCCTCCCTTCCGTATTGTGGCAACTCGCAGTAGGTGTTGTATTACATTTACCGTAATCTTACCGTACCATGTGCTGCTTGATTCGAGCTCAATATTCTGAAGACCCACCTGACTCCCGCGTTCTCCTGCTCGATGAGCGGCCGGGTGAGGCGATCGCGCAGCATCGGCACATAGTCTGTCACCATAGAGTGCGGAGAGGCAGAGATCCTAGACACCCACAATACTCTCTCTCTCTCCCTCTCTCTCTCTCTCTCTCTCTCTCTCTCTCTCTCTCTCTCTATGGTTACAAGCAGAGATCCTAGACACACAATACTACCCTGATCCGTGGTCCGTCTAATCCAGTGAGTCACTGTCAGATCTCAATTTGATCTTAATTCTTAATACCCTATTATCAATCAGTCAAGCAATCAATCGATTCAATGTCAATCGATCAACCCATCCCCGCACTGACTTGAGGTGCGCGTGCTGACTGAGCTGTCGCATCATGCGCTGTCGCTTGCTGGCAGTGCTGTTCTTGCCCAACCAGGCAGGGAACTGGATCATCCCAGACAGATAGCCGTCCATCGTCAGACAGGGCAGGGCGGCAGACAGCATCGACTGGAGGAGGGGAGGGTGAGAGGGGGGAGAGGGGGGAGAGGGGGGAGAGGGGAGAGAGGGGGAGAGAGGGAGAGAGGGAGAGAGGGAGAGAGGGAGAGAGGGAGAGAGGGAGAGAGAGAGGGAGAGAGGGAGAAGGAGAGAGAGAGGGAGAGAGAGGGGAGAGAGGGAGAGAGGGAGAAGGAGAGAGAGGGAGAGAGAGAGGGGAGAGAGGGAGAGAGAGGGGAGAGAGGGAGAGAGGTAGAGATGGCACCTGCTCGTTGAGCAGCTTCCAGCTGCCTCCACTCCTGATCGTCTTGTCCACCGTGTCGCCCATTGATATCACATCCGATGCCTTGCGCAGATTCGCCAGCGACTGCGCCTTGCTAAAACCAGACAACTTTTACACACTGTTTCATCCGCGTTTTGCACCAAACACGTGGTTGATAAAAATGAAACCCACCGAGAATAAGTTTCACTGCAAACGTAATACAACAAATGACCGGAATTACTAATAGAACATCAGCATGGACGAATTGAAAAAAAACTCTCACCTGTGCTTCTTGTTGTTGAGAGTGGCATAGTTCTCCTGCACAAACAGCGGCATCAGCGAGTAGTCGGAGAAGAACAGCTCCTGCGAGTCAGCAAAATGAACTATCAAGCGCCCACAGTCACAAAGCACCAGTATCACTAACCAGTACCAGTCCCGGTCACGAGTACCAGTCACCAGCAACAGGGGACCAGTACCAGTACCAGTCGCCAGTCACCAGTCTTCTCACCTGCTTGTCGAGTAGCGTGCCGCCAGCCGAGAGCAGAGTGCGCGCAGCCTCGAACGGGTTCTGAACACACATTAATAACCTCTCTAAACATGGGCGGCTGTTCAGACATCGTCTTGTAAAACGTGAATACAACGATTCTTGTAAATACGTCCAGTAAATACTAGCATGATGGCATGTTGAATGTGACAAACGTTTGCGATAACACCTTTCTGACATGAACATCCACTCCCATCCCCGCTCATCACACAGTCCCCTTTTCTCCTTCAGACTAGCCACACTACTCGCGACTTCTCGAGCACGCTCCTTTACCCACACTACACAGTACCATTAAGCCCTTTTTACTTTCTCCTCTCTCTCCCGATTCTCACCCCGCACTCACCACCGCGCAGTCCTTCTTCTCGATCTTCTGCTCCTCCCCTGCCTTCCCAATCGCGCCGCGCATCTGCAGATTGTAGATCGTCTGCCGCACGTCGTGACCGCTCATCTCGATCAGCTGGTCCACCTGCAACGCCGGTCTGGGTCCCGACACGAACAACATGATACCGTACCTCGTCCTTGGACAGCTTGATCTTCTCCTGACACGCAATCGACATGATGCGGCCCTGAAACGCAAATCAATCAAAGTTATGTTTTGTGAGATGCAAATCGATCAAAGTTATGTTTTGTGAGAAATGAGTTTCATAAATTATCTATCCTGGCAGGTATAACACTACCAACAATGGATTGTCCACAATGGAAAAAAACGCAGTACAACATTTCTTTCCCAACACCAAGTCGACAGTAACCAGTTCCCTGTTTTTTTGTCGGGAGCGCGTGTCTCACAGAAACACTCTTTGCGAGTCTAGCCTTGCGGAGCGTGGAACTCACGGCCGACCAACCCATTTCCATAAATCCCCATTCAGTGCTTGACTATATTTATGGATAAACAATTATGTTTTTTTCAAACTATATGTAATGATATGATCTTTCACAACTCACAATGGAAACATATATACACTGTATAACGTCAGAAAGTTATTAACAATAGAAAAACGGTGGTTGTGAGTTTCGATTCGATAAGCAAACATGATCATTACATCAATCAATCAATCAATCAATCAATCAATCAATCAATAATGATTGATCGATGTGCATACAGAGCATCCCTCTTCCCTTGTCCACCCACCCTCAGCTGCTCGACGCGCGGCCGCGGGAAGCGCACGTCGAAGCAGTAGTTCACCTGCAACACCAAATCGAATGCGTAATCGAAATCGCCAAAATGACCATTACAAAACGAAATCACGCATAAGAACTCTTTTTTTGCGTCGAAAGGGTGCAGGTACAACAAACTGTGATCGAGTACATATCTCTTGTATACAGTATCCCTACTCTATCCTAATATCGTCTCCATCTCTCAAAGCCATTCATTTGTGTTTGTGACGTACAAATGGTACGTACGTATTCTCGGCGCAACAAAACTCATGTTATAGGAACACGCAGTAGGCATTGCAATTTACGTAATCGATATTGTGTGCTACTTGATTCGAGATAAATATTCTGAATTCTTTGTTTGTGAGCTATCGCGATTATACCTGTCCCCACAAACGAATACAAATCGAGCAATGTGACGGTCCACCCCTCACCCACCATTCTCAGACCCTTTCCCCATACCATCTCACACCACCCACCAGACTCCACACCTGCCCCTCGATCTCCCCTGATTCTCGCCGTCTCTCTCTCTCTCTCTCTCTCTCTCTCTCTCTCTCTCTCTCTCTCTCTCTCCCCTTCTCTCCCCCGCACCCACCAGACTCCTCATCTTCTGGTGCTGTCGGTCGTTGCAGATGCATATGATGGGAATGCGCGAGTCCTTGATGATCGCAATCAGCTCGGACAACTGCAAGGAAAGCATGCAAAATTATGAGATCACAAAAGTCCAAAGTCCCGCAAATATCCCAAATCCCAATCAATTTGGACACTTAGAATATAGCATTTGGCGATCAGCAATAGTAATTCGTCTTCGATGTATACTTTCGAGTTTCGATGACCATAAACATTCATTCATTCATTCATTCAGATTAGCACGGACAACTGAAAGGAAAGCATGCATAATTAATAGATCACCGAAATTTTCCAGTGAAATTAGTGTTTCACCGACAAACTAAACAAACTACTTTTCCGACGACCCATCTTATACTTGTTGTTTTCCCAATCGCCTTTCTCAACCAACATATTCGGTCACAGTTCTCAATCAAAATATTAAATTTCTCAGATAACGTTAAGAACATCTTTCAGCGCAACACTGAAACAAATGCTTCCCAATGATACCCAATACTATTGCTGTTGAGTGTTGACACATCCTCTGTCCAAAATATAAAAGAAAACGTTTCCCAGTTTAAACTTAACATAGTTAGTGCAGTAACCGTTGCAACTTCTTATTCGAAAGAACCACGTCGAAATAGGCAGCGTTGTCAATAGACTAGAGATGGTCCGGTTAACCGTCATTTCGGTTATTTTTCCGGTTTTCGGTTATTTAACCGGTTCGGTTAACCGGTTAACCGGAAACCGTTTTGATTTCGGTTTAACCGGTTAACCGAACCGAAAAACCGTGACAGAAACCGGTTTTCGGTTAACCGAACCGGTTAACCGAATCGTTCGGTTAACCGGTTTCCCTGTAGCTGACTGTCTAGGCTATGTTCGACGCTCGTATTGTCAAATTTCTCGAGTTTTGTGAGGTAACAATGGCGGTGACTGACAAATAAGATTGAATTTCGCGCTATCTTTGATGATCTCACACCTTCAGTGTCGGTTTCGATAACCGAAAACCGATTAAAACCGATTAAAACCGGTTAAAACCGGTTAACCGGAACCGGTTTTTTGACGTCACGGTTCGGTTAACCGGTTAACCGAAAACCGTTTTAAAATCGGTTAACCGGTTAACCGGAACCAGTTTTTCGAAATTTCGGTTCGGTTAACCGGTCAAACCGAACCGAAAAAACCGTGAAGAGTTTAACCGGACCATCTCTACAATAGACTCATTGTCAGAACATTGATCCATCAAACCCATCCTTCCCGAACAATAAGGCCTCCCTCCCCTGTCCAGCTACCTTCCTCTGTCTCTCTCTCTCTCTCTCTCTCCCTCTCTCTCTCTCCCTCTCTACCCACCCCCGCCCTGTCCTCGTTGCCGCTCATTCCATCGACCTCGTCCATGATCAGCACGTGCTTCACCTCCTGCACTGACGAGTCTGCAACGAGAATGCGTACAGTGATCCCTGTTCCAGTGCCCAATATCTACCTCCGAACTGCGCTTCATCCAAGAAACGAAGGATCATTGTCCCAATCTCTACCTTCCCTGTCAACTGTGTGTGATAGGTGATAGGGAGAGAGAGAGAGAGAGAGAGAGAGAGAGAGAGAGACCCACCCTTCTTCTTTCCGAAGAACTCCTCGATCTGGTGGCTGCCGCTGAGCTGAGCCACGTGCGCCTCGAGGTGCTTCTTGTTGCGCACGTCCTGAAAGGAGAGAGGGGGATGACTATCAGACTCTCTCTCTCTCTCGCTCGCTCTCTCTCTCTCTCTCTCTGTCTCTCTCTCTCCCTCTTCCGCTCTCTCTCTCTCTCTCTCTCTCAGGCGCTCGCCTTGCGCATGTCAGATATAAGTCGGGTTCATTTTTTCACAAAAATGTGGAGAACTGTGAAATTGGCACATGTTTCGACTAAAGTTTGCAAATTCATGCCGCCATGCGCCATAGATTCGAACTCTATAGGTGAGATCAATGATCGCGAGTGTACGCCACTACACTACGCTGCCACGTTTACGGTGCTGCGCCTACTAATAGTCGACAGCACGCAACTCAAACAGGCTTGTGATAGCTAATGCTTATCGTGAGTATAGAGTGACTGATTTAATTGTTATGTTTCCAAATGTCATAGGGAAATTAGTTCTTTCGTTCAGTATGAATTACATTCACCAAGTAAGCATGTTCACGTCTTGTATCTTTGAACAAAATGCATTGTTTCCCTTCTTTCAGAGAGAGCAGTGCATGCGTGGATGGCCTAGTGGTATCGTTGCGTTGTCCGCACGCTCGCTTCTCTGGTTCGAGTCCCGCGCGCAGCGAATGTTTTGCCAAGACAAGTTATCCCTATCAGGTCTGGTCTGTCTGCAAAATCGGCCCATGGCCGATTCTGCAGATGTGTTCTCTCTGCAAGCCTGCCAAATTGCCCTTTAGCTATCCATGGGCCTATTTTGCAAAACCCAAGACAGAACACTTGCAATTTGATGTTGCAAAATCAGTCGCATTAGTTGCCTATTTCACAGTTCTCTATAATTTTGTGAAAAAGGCAATTGAACCCGACATATATGGAACAATCATCTGATGCAATTTTGAACGTCCATCGTTATCGTTATTCTCACATCAAACCCTTCTTCACCTTCACGTCCTATTTAATACAAAACAAGTTACAGACGCCACAATCTTCGAAAAGCATTGATGGAACAACACTGTCTCTCTTCCTCTCTTTCCCACTCTCCCCCCTCTCTCTCTCCCCCACCTCTCCCTCTCCCCCACTCTCCTCCCTCTCTCCCCTCCACACCCTCCCTCTCTCTCTCTCTCAATCTCCTCTCTCTCCCACTCTCCTCCTCCTCTATCTCTCTCCCACTCTCTCTCCCTCTCTCTCCCTCTTCCCCCCACCCACCGACGCATTCATCTCCACATAGTTCACGCCCATCAGCTCGCATGCCATATGCGCGCACGTCGTCTTCCCGATGCCTGCAAGCAGCATATTTGGAATGTGTATTTCATGTCGAGTTAGTAGGTTCTTATGAATGATTTCGTCTTGTACGTGTCATAATCAGATTGCGATTCCGAATAAACAATTCGAATATGTATAAGTATATTATGTCGAGTTAGAGATGGATGAAAAAAAACTCTGGAATTAATCGCCACTCCAATACCTTCGTTACATTTCTCATGTGAAACATATTTCAAAAAAAAAACACTGGAAATCGAAGCATTCCACTAACCCGCATCCACTGAACTTCCCAGTCTCATGACTCGTCACAGAGTCAGACTAGACTGACTAGGAATGTTTTGAACACACCGAGGAACCACCGACAGATACTTCACGCAGTCTAACGTGAACCACTAAACCCTTGTGCTTTATCTCCGTTGACCGTTGTTCTACTCTTTATATTAGCAGTAAATGTAAATCAAGATAAACTGGTCGTTGCAAGATTACCAAACATTTCGATTTCTTTTCACACATACATCGTGTGAAACATATTTCAAAAAGTTTAAAAAAAACGCACAGGGCCCTCTTCTTTCTACACCACATCTTGTCTCGTCACATACTAAACCGACAGAGTCAAGCTCAACGGCTCTTCTTTTCTCTCCTACTCCATCGTCATCCTCCACGCTAGGCCAGTTCCCATGCCCCCCCCCCTTCTCCTCTCCTCCACTATCACCGCTACTGTCAGGCAGGGATGGTGGACAGTGGACTACTGGACGCCCCCCCCCCCCTATCCACAAATTTGGAGACTTGCCACCAAGCCAGTTCCCATGTCTTCTCTCATCCTCTCCCACACGCCCGCACAATCTATCACCTATCCACTAAAGTTCCCGCCAATCTCGTAAATTGTTTGCCACGGCGTATACAACATGCTTGCGCATTAATTGTGCTCCTGGAGAATTGGGGAGAACTTTATCACCTATCACCGTGCTACTATCACGTAGGGATGGGACAGTGAACACTGGCTGGACTACTGGACGCCCCCCCCCCATCCACCCACCAGGCGATCCGCTCAGCAGCACGGCTTTGAAGAACGAGCCGTCATTCTGCGCAGCCCACGGCGCGGGGCGGGCTGCAAACAAGAGAGGGTACGTGAAACGACAAGCTGATAGTATCAGTATCAATACTCTATCAAGAAGAAAAGATGAGACACTGATACTCTATCAAGAAGAAAAGATGAGACACCGCTGCAGCAAGAGGGCGTTTGTGAGCAAGAGCACATTTCAGGATAATCACATAAAACGTATGACAATATATAGGCACATGTTCGAGCATTAGAACTATAAGAAGGTCTCAAAAAGTCAGAATGTCAGAAAGTGGGCCCCCCCTACTCACGTCTCTTCTGCTTGGCGGCCTCGCCGGTGTGCCACTTGGGCCAGTCCTTCAGCCATGCCATCAGCTTGTTCATCGGAGACTTCTCGCCGTTCTGACCGACCTGCAGAGAGACACACATTACCCACGCGAACCAATCCATCCATCTGACACCTCTATCAATCGATCTCAATCAATCAATCATCAATCCTTTATCCAGAGACGTTATATCTGAATATGAATATGACCTCTGATATCATTAGTTATTCAAGGAAACCCTAGTTATTAGCATGAAACGTGTAACACATACTCAAAAAAACAAAAGTATACATTTGGATATTGTGTTGACATGTTGACAATGCTAGGGTCTATAGGAAATGCTAACCGCATTACTGCGCATACCCGGCGTGCCATTCACGTAGAACGTAAAACATACTATCGCTGGCATAGCTGTACCCCACTATACTCCCTACTTCAACATGCCAATGTTGCCAATCACAACAAATAGCATCGTTAAAGTGACCAATACTGCTTCCCTGATGGTGGTGCAACGACTAACGTCAGGCGCGGAGACGCCCCATAGCACATTACCTCTGTGAAACTGTGATATTCATACTCACCGCCTACCCACCAACCATTTACTATAACAACCATTCCACATAAATAACTCCTCCCACTCACCAACCACCATCGTGTCATGTTTGGGTTTGCGAATCCGAATAATCACTTCATTCTGATCATATACTCCCCCTTCCCCCTCCCCCCCCAGACTCACCAGCTGTCCGAGCGACTTGGGCCTGTACTTGTCCACCCAGGGAACAGAAACGGGGGCGGCAGGGGCGGCGGAGGCAGCCACAGTGGAAGACGACTGCAATTGGACAATATGCATACTCGTAATAATTGTACAACGCAAAGTCTCAGCATATAAATGGTGCAATTAAAACACGCATGCACATCCTACAAATCACAAACTAATTCTGCCTTTCACCTGACAGTGGAAGACGACTGCTAATAGCACATATCACACTGTCTCTGTAAGAATCGAACACTTTTCGGGCATGTGGTTACTAGGAGCTATGTCAGCGCACATTAAGGTTATCGAAGGTCCTCTACAAGATGCAAATAGTCGTTTTTGTCAAATATGCAAATTTGGCCCATTAAGGGACCACTACCTCAAATCGGTCAGTTTTTGTCAAAACACTTCAAATAAGGACTCGTTCGATTTCTTATCCGATTTTAAGAACTTTTTCATATACTGAACTTTTTGAAAACATTTGATTTGAAAAAGTTATGACCAAAAAAATGAAAAATTTGCATATTTTCCATTTTTATGAGTATGTTCCGGTCCGAAAAAACAAAAATGAATTACACCACTAGAAAGAGCGTTTCATGTTTAGTTTGCATGATTTTTAACACAAAAATCGATTGGACCGTCTTTCGCCATCCAAACGATTGAAAGTGGTCCAGGCAGCAGAAATGGGGCTGTGTGAACGTTTTCATGTTATATCAATCCGAAAAAACAAAAACTAAATACACCATCAGAATCTACGTGTTTTGTTTTGTAAATGAGCACGTTTTCACGAAAATCGATTGCACTGTCTTTCACAATCCGGACAGTTGAAAGTAGTCAAAAAGGATTGATTAACGTCGTTAATAAGTTACAGTTGAATTCATTTCTCAAGAAAACACGAGAATCTACGCGTTCCCTATAAAGGACAAAACGCGTAGATTCTGATACTACAATCTGTTCTAGTTAATTCAGATTGATACAGCAGGTAAACTGAACAGAACTGTGTGCATTGTTTACAGATCATTTTCAACTGTCCGGATTGTGAAAGACAGTGCAATCGATTTTGGTGAAAACGTGCTCATTTACAAAACAAAACACGTAGATTCTGATGGTGTATTTAGTTTTTGTGTTTTCGGATTGATATAACATGAAAACGTTCACACAGCCCCATTTCTGCTGCCTGGACCACTTTCAATCGTTTGGATGGCGAAAGACGGTCCAATCGATTTTTGTGTTAAAAATCATGCAAACTAAACATGAAACGCTCTTTCTAGTGGTGTAATTCATTTTTGTTTTTTCGGACCGGAACATACTCATAAAAATGGAAAATATGCAAATTTTTCATTTTTTTGGTCATAACTTTTTCAAATCAAATGTTTTCAAAAAGTTCAGTATATGAAAAAGTTCTTAAAATCGGATAAGAAATCAAACGAGTCCTTATTTGAAGTGTTTTGACAAAAACTGACCGATTTGAGGTAGTGGTCCCTTAATGGGCCAAATTTGAATATTTGACAAAAACTACTGTTTGCAACTTGTAGAGGACCTTCGATAACACCAATGTGCGCTGACATAGCTCCTAGTAACCACCTCGTCCGATTCTTACAGAGACAGTGTGATATAGTGATATAGTTCGATTCTTTCAATAAGCCGCACGCTGTGGGGCAGGTTAGAGGAAGACGGAGAATCAGCTCGCTGCAATTGCGCGCAAAACAAGCGAGTTAGATGGTTAAAGCACCGTATTTCGAGATTCGAGCTGCAAACGAGGTAGATCGAAACACTATCGCTCTGGCGCAGACTATAGTTAAATAAGAAATCGCTGACAAATTACCAATCACAAAGAGCTATTGTGGATATCCAATATAGGAAACATATTCTTAGCATGGTTATTCACCACATCACAATGTTCCCCCCACCTAAACCAATCTCATCATTAATCGCTAATCCAACTGTGAGGGGAGGAAAGGAACATCCGGAGCTCCACTGTTGTATTATCCACTCCCTCCAGCAGAACCGACTACCGTACACTCCTCAACTCACATCAAGTGAGCGAGCCCCTAGAATAAGTACACCAAAATCTAGCTATTAGAGCTATCCAGCTATTAGATCTCCAAACGCTCGAAGAGCGACGCTTAATAAACGATATTGCGTATATTCATAAGGTTATGACTAATCGCACTAGTCTAGAGTATTCTGGCCTCTTCAACATTGTACCTTCCCGGTCTCGCGTTTCTCATGGGTGGCGCCTGATTCCTTGCTTTGACACAACTTTAAAGAGCAGCACGTTTTTCAGTAGGGTTTTTGCACTATGGAACACACTCCCCAACAACATCATTTTATCTGCGAAACATCAAACAGTGAAATCGTACCTCCTAGATAACCCCCATTTGTTCCCTCCGTCCAAAATTAGATAAGTGCTCATTTGGGAACCTGTGTTATCTGTTTTATCCTATTTTTGTGTTTATTTATTTTCCAATGCCGTATTCACTCTTATTATGTGTTTGTCCTGTGTTCATATATATAGTATACGCGGTAATAAATATTATTATTATTATCTAGAACTACAGTATACTCCTCGCATTCAGCGAGGAAGTACATAGAATGACCCAATAAAAATGCATAGCAGTAAAATTGAATCCACAAAAAGTCTATGTGTATGTGTCTTTCTATTTATCTATCTGTCTTTCTTCTATTTTTGCCAACTGCTTCTCCACTCCCTCCAACACAACCGACTACCGTACACTCCTCAACTCACATCAAGTGAGCGAGCCCCTAGAATAAGTACACCAAAATCTAGAACTACAGTATACTCCTCGCATTCAGCGAGGAAGCACATAGAATGACCCAATAAAAAATGCAGAGCAGTAAAAGTAAATCCACAAAAAGTCTATGTGTATGTGTCTTTCTATTTATCTATCTGTCTTTCGTCTATTTTTGCCAACTTTTTATCCACTCCCTCCAACAGAACCGACTACCGTACACTCCTCAACTCACATCAAGTGAGCGAACCCCTAGAATAAGTACACCAAAATCTAGAACTACAGTATACTCCTCGCATTCAGCGAGGAAGCACATAGAATGACCCAATAAAAAATGCAGAGCAGTAAAATTAATTTCACAAAAAAGTCTATGTGTATGTGTCTTTCTATTTATCTATCTGTCTTTCGTCTATTTTTGCCAACTTTTTACCCACTCCCTCCAACAGAACCGACTACCGTACATTCCTCAACTCACATCAAGCGAGCGAGCCCCTAGAATAAGTACACTAAAATCTAGAACTACAGTAGACTTCTCACATTCAGCGAGGAAGCACATAGAATGACCCAATAAAAAAGCATAGCAGTAAAATTGAATCCACAAAAAAAGTCTATGTGTATGTGTCTTTCCATTTATCAATCTGTCTTTCTTCTATTTTTGACAACTGCTTACTGGCCTGTGGGTGACTAGTAGGAAACTAGCTCGTCCGATTTTTCCTACTAGTAAACTAGCTAAATTTTTGACTACTAGGAAACTAGTTCAAAAACTAGTAGGAAAAATTTCCTACTAGTTTCCTAGTAGGATTTTTCAAAATGGTCCCACCACGATTTGTAATTCTACTGTAAGTACAACATTTTCGTATTGTTTGACGAAAAAGTTATTGTTTTGTTTTGTTTTAATTGTTGTTTATTAAATGTATTTTTTCATTGTATGCGTTTATCGTGATATCAAAACATGTGTGCTCATTCTAGTCGACCTAATCAGCATCATCACGCACAACATTATCTATTTTTTTTCCGATTTTTTGTTGTTGCCAACCTATCAGATAATAGCGCGTCTTCATCTTTTCCGTCGTCATCGCCGTCTTCAACCCCTCATTCATCTTCTTATTCTTATTGTATTTCCCGGTATGTATTGATTCGTATTCATTCCCGATGTCTACTGATTCGCCATATTGTTCCATTGTTCGCTTTGCTTACTTTCACTCGCATTATCTCACTCCGAAATATTTGTTTATCAGTCAACTATTGCATAAAATAACGTGTGATTACAGGTGATCCGCGAGCTGACATGGACCCCCAACATTGCGTCGCTCGTGTTCGCCCATGTGGCGCAAAGGCATACGACATCAAGCAAGCGAGGTGAGGTGAGGAATTGATTTATTGCATCCCACTGACCCGCTTCAAAGATTTGTTTCATCTTAATTACAATCAATTGAAATAGTAATAGCGCTAGTCTGTAAATGTAACCGTATTGTTAAGATTTTAGGAGACGTGCCGCGATGTGGAGACCGGGCATCGCTACGGCGCCCCGTGCTGTTCTCATCACTTGGCAAGGTGAGATTTATGTTTTATAGTGGCAGTGTATGGTAAAGCGTCGGCTGTAGTTCTAACACACTTCGTACGTTCATCTATGGTATCGAGTAATTAATGAAAGGAAGATGTCATTAACGATTTTGTAGAAGACTGATTGCGCTAGTTCTTACACTGTAATGTGTAGATAAAATAATCAGTTTTATCTCGATGTTTGCAGCTGTTTGACCCGGACGGCAGTGCTACCTACGAGGCAATGGAGTAGCAGCCAGCAAACCAACGAGGGAGGCAGGATCGGAAAGTCTGAGGCGCACGCCAAGCTTCATTGCAGGTATATTTACACTTATAACGTATAACGTATCGTTGAATGATGTTTAACGTGTTTCAGGTCGTATGTGAACGCTGCGACCCGAATCATGCTCGAGTGCTTCATCTCCACTCTGAAGGCGGCCGTCGTGCGCCAAATGCAGAAGAACTTCTGGAAGGTCCTCCAGGACAACCCACCCTATTCCGAGTTCCTTACATTTGTCCTCCAGCAACTCGTCTAGCTGCAGATGTTGTACGATGTTTTGACTCTATTAGTGTGAATTTTGTGAGTGTCATATTCCCATGATTTTTTCAATATCAGTAAATTAAATGTTTTGAGTTGTTCACTAATTGTATTTTGATGTTGGTGAAATAATAAATTTGTTCATTCAAAATCGTTATTCCAGTCCGATTTTATACAAATGACGCATACAAATCCTACTATATTTTTCAACAAAAAAACTACTAGTAAACTAGTTCACTATTTTTCCTACTAGTTTTTTTCAACAAAAAACTACTAGTAAACTAGTCACTATCGTAACTAGCCGTCTACTAATTTACCACCTCACTAGTAGGAAACTAGCTCGTTTCCTAGTAGTTTTTCGACTAGTTTCCTACTAGTCGTGATTGAGCCGAGTATCCACTCCCTCCAACAGAAGCGACTACCGTACACTCCTCAACTCACATCAAGTGAGCGAGCCCCTAGAATAAGTACACCAAAGTCTAGAACTACAGTATACTCCTCGCATTCAGCGAGGAAGTACATAGAATATCCCAATAAAAATGCATAGCAGTAAAACTAAATCCACAAAAAGTCTATGTGTATGTGTCTTTCCATTTATCAATCTGTCTTTCTTCTATTTTTGCCAACTGCTTATCCACTCCCTCCAACAGAACCGACTACCGTACATTCCTCAACTCACATCAAGCGAGCGAGCCCCTAGAATAAGTACACCAAAGTCTAGAACTACAGTATACTCCTCGCATTCAGCAAGGAAGTACATAGAATGACCCAATAAAAATGCATAGCAGTAAAACTAAATCCACAAAAAGTCTATGTGTATGTGTCTTTCTATTTATCTATCTGTCTTTCATCTATTTTTGCCAACTTTTTATCCACTCCCTCCAACAGAACCGACTACCGTACATTCCTCAACTCACATCAAGCGAGCGAGCCCCTAGAATAAGTACACCAAAATCTAGAACTATAGTAGACTTCTCACATTCAGCGAGGAAGTACATAGAATGACCCAATAAAAATGCATTGCAGTAAAATTAAATCCACAAAAAGTCTATGTGTATGTGTCTTTCTATTTATCTATCTGTCTTTCTTCTATTTTTGCCAACTGCTTATCCACTCCCTCCAACAGAACCGACTACCGTACATTCCTCAACTCACATCAAGCGAGCGAGCCCCTAGAATAAGTAAACCAAAGTCTAGAACTACAGTATACTCCTCGCATTCAGCGAGGAAGTACATAGAATGACCCAATAAAAATGCATAGCAGTAAAACTAAATCCACAAAAAGTCTATGTGTATGTGTCTTTCTATTTATCTATCTGTCTTTCATCTATTTTTGCCAACTTTTTATCCACTCCCTCCAACAGAACCGACTACCGTACACTCCTCAACTCACATCAAGTGAGCGAGCCCCTAGAATAAGTACACCAAAGTCTAGAACTACAGTATACTCCTCGCATTCAGCGAGGAAGTACATAGAATGACCCAATAAAAATGCATTGCAGTAAAACTAAATCCACAAAAAGTCTATGTGTATGTGTCTTTCTATTTATCTATCTGTCTTTCGTCTATTTTTGCCAACTTTTTACCCACTCCCTCAAACAGAACCGACTACCGTACATTCCTCAACTCACATCAAGCGAGCGAGCCCCTAGAATAAGTACACCAAAATCTAGAACTATAGTAGACTTCTCACATTCAGCGAGGAAGCACATAGAATGACCCAATAAAAAAGCATAGCAGTAAAATTGAATCCACAAAAAAGTCTATGTGTATGTGTCTTTCCATTTATCAATCTGTCTTTCTTCTATTTTTGCCAACTGCTTATCCACTCCCTCCAACAGAACCGACTACCGTACACTCCTCAACTCACATCAAGTGAGCGAGCCCCTAGAATAAGTACACCAAAATCTAGAACTACAGTATACTCCTCGCATTCAGCGAAGAAGCACATAGAATGACCCAATAAAAAATGCAGAGCAGTAAAATTAAATCCACAAAAAGTCTATGTGTATGTGTCTTTCTATTTATCTATCTGTCTTTCGTCTATTTTTGCCAACTTTTTACCCACTCCCTCCAACAGAACCGACTACCGTACATTCCTCAACTCACATCAAGCGAGCGAGCCCCTAGAATAAGTACACTAAAATCTAGAACTACAGTAGACTTCTCACATTCAGCGAGGAAGCACATAGAATGACCCAATAAAAAAGCATAGCAGTAAAATTGAATCCACAAAAAAGTCTATGTGTATGTGTCTTTCCATTTATCAATCTGTCTTTCTTCTATTTTTGACAACTGCTTATCCACTCCCTCCAACAGAACCGACTACCGTACACTGCTCAACTCACATCAAGTGAGCGAGCCCCTAGAATAAGTACACCAAAGTCTAGAACTACAGTATACTCCTCGCATTCAGCGAGGAAGTACATAGAATGACCCAATAAAAATGCATTGCAGTAAAATTAAATCCACAAAAAGTCTATGTGTATGTGTCTTTCTATTCATCTATCTGTCTTTCGTCTATTTTTGCCAACTTTTTACCCACTCCCTCCAACAGAACCGACTACCGTACATTCCTCCACTCACATCAAGCGAGCGAGCCCCTAGAATAAGTACACCAAAGTCTAGAACTACAGTATACTCCTCGCATTCAGCAAGGAAGTACATAGAATGACCCAATAAAAATGCATAGCAGTAAAATTAAATCCACAAAAAATCTATGTGTATGTGTCTTTCTATTTATCTATCTGTCTTTCGTCTATTTTTGCCAACTTTTTATCCACTCCCTCCAACAGAACCGACTACCGTACATTCCTCCACTCACATCAAGCGAGCGAGCCCCTAGAATAAGTACACCAAAATCTAGAACTACAGTAGACTTCTCACATTCAGCGAGGAAGTACATAGAATGACCCAATAAAAATGCATTGCAGTAAAATTAAATCCACAAAAAGTCTATGTGTATGTGTCTTTCTATTTATCTATCTGTCTTTCGTCTATTTTTGCCAACTTTTTACCCACTCCCTCCAACAGAACCGACTACCGTACATTCCTCCACTCACATCAAGCGAGCGAGCCCCTAGAATAAGTACACCAAAGTCTAGAACTACAGTATACTCCTCGCATTCAGCAAGGAAGTACATAGAATGACCCAATAAAAATGCATAGCAGTAAAATTAAATCCACAAAAAATCTATGTGTATGTGTCTTTCTATTTATCTATCTGTCTTTCGTCTATTTTTGCCAACTTTTTATCCACTCCCTCCAACAGAACCGACTACCGTACATTCCTCCACTCACATCAAGCGAGCGAGCCCCTAGAATAAGTACACCAAAATCTAGAACTACAGTAGACTTCTCACATTCAGCGAGGAAGTACATAGAATGACCCAATAAAAATGCATTGCAGTAAAATTAAATCCACAAAAAGTCTATGTGTATGTGTCTTTCTATTCATCTATCTGTCTTTCTTCTATTTTTGCCAACTGCTTATCCACTCCCTCCAACAGAACCGACTACCGTACATTCCTCAACTCACATCAAGCGAGCGAGCCCCTAGAATAAGTACACCAAAGTCTAGAACTACAGTATACTCCTCGCATTCAGCGAGGAAGTACATAGAATGACCCAATAAAAATGCATAGCAGTAAAACTAAATCCACAAAAAGTCTATGTGTATGTGTCTTTCTATTTATCTATCTGTCTTTCGTCTATTTTTGCCAACTTTTTACCCACTCCCTCCAACAGAACCGACTACCGTACATTCCTCAACTCACATCAAGCGAGCGAGCCCCTAGAATAAGTACACTAAAATCTAGAACTACAGTAGACTTCTCACATTCAGCGAGGAAGCACATAGAATGACACAATAAAAAAGCATAGCAGTAAAATTGAATCCACAAAAAAGTCTATGTGTATGTGTCTTTCCATTTATCAATCTGTCTTTCTTCTATTTTTGACAACTGCTTATCCACTCCCTCCAACAGAACCGACTACCGTACACTCCTCAACTCACATCAAGTGAGCGAGCCCCTAGAATAAGTACACCAAAATCTAGAACTACAGTATACTCCTCGCATTCAGCGAGGAAGTACATAGAATGACCCAATAAAAATGCATTGCAGTAAAACTAAATCCACAAAAAGTCTATGTGTATGTGTCTTTCTATTTATCTATCTGTCTTTCTTCTATTTTTGCCAACTGCTTATCCACTCCCTCCAACCGAACCGACTACCGTACATTCCTCAACTCACATCAAGCGAGCGAGCCCCTAGAATAAGTACACCAAAGTCTAGAACTACAGTATACTCCTCGCATTCAGCAAGGAAGTACATAGAATGACCCAATAAAAATGCATAGCAGTAAAATTAAATCCACAAAAAATCTATGTGTATGTGTCTTTCCATTTATCAATCTGTCTTTCTTCTATTTTTGCCAACTTTTTACCCACTCCCTCCAACAGAACCGACTACCGTACATTCCTCCACTCACATCAAGCGAGCGAGCCCCTAGAATAAGTACACCAAAGTCTAGAACTACAGTATACTCCTCGCATTCAGCAAGGAAGTACATAGAATGACCCAATAAAAATGCATAGCAGTAAAATTAAATCCACAAAAAATCTATGTGTATGTGTCTTTCTATTTATCTATCTGTCTTTCGTCTATTTTTGCCAACTTTTTATCCACTCCCTCCAACAGAACCGACTACCGTACATTCCTCCACTCACATCAAGCGAGCGAGCCCCTAGAATAAGTACACCAAAATCTAGAACTACAGTAGACTTCTCACATTCAGCGAGGAAGTACATAGAATGACCCAATAAAAATGCATTGCAGTAAAATTAAATCCACAAAAAGTCTATGTGTATGTGTCTTTCTATTCATCTATCTGTCTTTCTTCTATTTTTGCCAACTGCTTATCCACTCCCTCCAACAGAACCGACTACCGTACATTCCTCAACTCACATCAAGCGAGCGAGCCCCTAGAATAAGTACACCAAAGTCTAGAACTACAGTATACTCCTCGCATTCAGCGAGGAAGTACATAGAATGACCCAATAAAAATGCATAGCAGTAAAACTAAATCCACAAAAAGTCTATGTGTATGTGTCTTTCTATTTATCTATCTGTCTTTCGTCTATTTTTGCCAACTTTTTACCCACTCCCTCCAACAGAACCGACTACCGTACATTCCTCAACTCACATCAAGCGAGCGAGCCCCTAGAATAAGTACACTAAAATCTAGAACTACAGTAGACTTCTCACATTCAGCGAGGAAGCACATAGAATGACACAATAAAAAAGCATAGCAGTAAAATTGAATCCACAAAAAAGTCTATGTGTATGTGTCTTTCCATTTATCAATCTGTCTTTCTTCTATTTTTGACAACTGCTTATCCACTCCCTCCAACAGAACCGACTACCGTACACTCCTCAACTCACATCAAGTGAGCGAGCCCCTAGAATAAGTACACCAAAATCTAGAACTACAGTATACTCCTCGCATTCAGCGAGGAAGTACATAGAATGACCCAATAAAAATGCATTGCAGTAAAACTAAATCCACAAAAAGTCTATGTGTATGTGTCTTTCTATTTATCTATCTGTCTTTCTTCTATTTTTGCCAACTGCTTATCCACTCCCTCCAACCGAACCGACTACCGTACATTCCTCAACTCACATCAAGCGAGCGAGCCCCTAGAATAAGTACACCAAAGTCTAGAACTACAGTATACTCCTCGCATTCAGCAAGGAAGTACATAGAATGACCCAATAAAAATGCATAGCAGTAAAATTAAATCCACAAAAAATCTATGTGTATGTGTCTTTCTATTTATCTATCTGTCTTTCGTCTATTTTGCCAACTTTTTACCCACTCCCTCAAACAGAACCGACTACCGTACATTCCTCAACTCACATCAAGCGAGCGAGCCCCTAGAATAAGTACACCAAAATCTAGAACTACAGTAGACTTCTCACATTCAGCGAGGAAGCACATAGAATGACCCAATAAAAAAGCATAGCAGTAAAATTGAATCCACAAAAAAGTCTATGTGTATGTGTCTTTCCATTTATCAATCTGTCTTTCTTCTATTTTTGCCAACTGCTTATCCACTCCCTCCAACAGAACCGACTACCGTACACTCCTCAACTCACATCAAGTGAGCGAGCCCCTAGAATAAGTACACCAAAATCTAGAACTACAGTATACTCCTCGCATTCAGCGAAGAAGCACATAGAATGACCCAATAAAAAATGCAGAGCAGTAAAATTAAATCCACAAAAAGTCTATGTGTATGTGTCTTTCTATTTATCTATCTGTCTTTCGTCTATTTTTGCCAACTTTTTACCCACTCCCTCCAACAGAACCGACTACCGTACATTCCTCAACTCACATCAAGCGAGCGAGCCCCTAGAATAAGTACACTAAAATCTAGAACTACAGTAGACTTCTCACATTCAGCGAGGAAGCACATAGAATGACCCAATAAAAAAGCATAGCAGTAAAATTGAATCCACAAAAAAAGTCTATGTGTATGTGTCTTTCCATTTATCAATCTGTCTTTCTTCTATTTTTGACAACTGCTTATCCACTCCCTCCAACAGAACCGACTACCGTACACTCCTCAACTCACATCAAGTGAGCGAGCCCCTAGAATAAGTACACCAAAGTCTAGAACTACAGTATACTCCTCGCATTCAGCGAGGAAGTACATAGAATGACCCAATAAAAATGCATTGCAGTAAAATTAAATCCACAAAAAGTCTATGTGTATGTGTCTTTCTATTTATCTATCTGTCTTTCTTCTATTTTTGCCAACTGCTTATCCACTCCCTCCAACAGAACCGACTACCGTACACTCCTCAACTCACATCAAGTGAGCGAGCTCCTAGAATAAGTACACCAAAATCTAGAACTACAGTATACTCCTCACATTCAGCGAGGAAGTACATAGAATGACCCAATAAAAATGCATAGCAGTAAAACTAAATCCACAAAAAGTCTATGTGTATGTGTCTTTCTATTTATCTATCTGTCTTTCGTCTATTTTTGCCAACTTTTTACCCACTCCCTCCAACAGAACCGACTACCGTACATTCCTCAACTCACATCAAGCGAGCGAGCCCCTAGAATAAGTACACTAAAATCTAGAACTACAGTAGACTTCTCACATTCAGCGAGGAAGCACATAGAATGACACAATAAAAAAGCATAGCAGTAAAATTGAATCCACAAAAAAAGTCTATGTGTATGTGTCTTTCCATTTATCAATCTGTCTTTCTTCTATTTTTGACAACTGCTTATCCACTCCCTCCAACAGAACCGACTACCGTACACTCCTCAACTCACATCAAGTGAGCGAGCCCCTAGAATAAGTACACCAAAGTCTAGAACTACAGTATACTCCTCGCATTCAGCGAGGAAGTACATAGAATGACCCAATAAAAATGCATTGCAGTAAAATTAAATCCACAAAAAGTCTATGTGTATGTGTCTTTCTATTCATCTATCTGT
Organism: Rhabditoides inermis; assembly: GCA_963966185.1. Taxonomy (NCBI): domain Eukaryota; kingdom Metazoa; phylum Nematoda; class Chromadorea; order Rhabditida; family Rhabditidae; genus Rhabditoides; species Rhabditoides inermis. Next base: position 93,473 of record CAWZYM010000366.1, on the reverse strand, counting down.
CTTTCGTCTATTTTTGCCAACTTTTTACCCACTCCCTCCAACAGAACCGACTACCGTACATTCCTCCACTCACATCAAGCGAGCGAGCCCCTAGAATAAGTACACCAAAGTCTAGAACTACAGTATACTCCTCGCATTCAGCAAGGAAGTACATAGAATGACCCAAAAAAAATGCATAGCAGTAAAATTAAATCCACAAAAAATCTATGTGTATGTGTCTTTCTATTTATCTATCTGTCTTTCGTCTATTTTTGCCAACTTTTTATCCACTCCCTCCAACAGAACCGACTACCGTACATTCCTCCACTCACATCAAGCGAGCGAGCCCCTAGAATAAGTACACCAAAATCTAGAACTACAGTAGACTTCTCACATTCAGCGAGGAAGTACATAGAATGACCCAATAAAAATGCATTGCAGTAAAATTAAATCCACAAAAAGTCTATGTGTATGTGTCTTTCTATTTATCTATCTGTCTTTCGTCTATTTTTGCCAACTTTTTATCCACTCCCTCCAACAGAACCGACTACCGTACATTCCTCCACTAACATCAAGCGAGCGAGCCCCTAGAATAAGTACACCAAAATCTAGAACTACAGTAGACTTCTCACATTCAGCGAGGAAGCACATAGAATGACCCAATAAAAAAGCATAGCAGTAAAATTGAATCCACAAAAAAAGTCTATGTGTATGTGTCTTTCCATTTATCAATCTGTCTTTCTTCTATTTTTGACAACTGCTTATCCACTCCCTCCAACAGAACCGACTACCGTACACTCCTCAACTCACATCAAGTGAGCGAGCCCCTAGAATAAGTACACCAAAGTCTAGAACTACAGTATACTCCTCGCATTCAGCGAGGAAGTACATAGAATGACCCAATAAAAATGCATTGCAGTAAAATTAAATCCACAAAAAGTCTATGTGTATGTGTCTTTCTATTCATCTATCTGTCTTTCGTCTATTTTTGCCAACTTTTTACCCACTCCCTCCAACAGAACCGACTACCGTACATTCCTCCACTCACATCAAGCGAGCGAGCCCCTAGAATAAGTACACCAAAGTCTAGAACTACAGTATACTCCTCGCATTCAGCAAGGAAGTACATAGAATGACCCAATAAAAATGCATAGCAGTAAAATTAAATCCACAAAAAATCTATGTGTATGTGTCTTTCTATTTATCTATCTGTCTTTCGTCTATTTTTGCCAACTTTTTATCCACTCCCTCCAACAGAACCGACTACCGTACATTCCTCCACTCACATCAAGCGAGCGAGCCCCTAGAATAAGTACACCAAAATCTAGAACTACAGTAGACTTCTCACATTCAGCGAGGAAGTACATAGAATGACCCAATAAAAATGCATTGCAGTAAAATTAAATCCACAAAAAGTCTATGTGTATGTGTCTTTCTATTCATCTATCTGTCTTTCTTCTATTTTTGCCAACTGCTTATCCACTCCCTCCAACAGAACCGACTACCGTACATTCCTCAACTCACATCAAGCGAGCGAGCCCCTAGAATAAGTACACTAAAATCTAGAACTACAGTAGACTTCTCACATTCAGCGAGGAAGCACATAGAATGACACAATAAAAAAGCATAGCAGTAAAATTGAATCCACAAAAAAGTCTATGTGTATGTGTCTTTCCATTTATCAATCTGTCTTTCTTCTATTTTTGACAACTGCTTATCCACTCCCTCCAACAGAACCGACTACCGTACACTCCTCAACTCACATCAAGTGAGCGAGCCCCTAGAATAAGTACACCAAAATCTAGAACTACAGTATACTCCTCGCATTCAGCGAGGAAGTACATAGAATGACCCAATAAAAATGCATTGCAGTAAAACTAAATCCACAAAAAGTCTATGTGTATGTGTCTTTCTATTTATCTATCTGTCTTTCTTCTATTTTTGCCAACTGCTTATCCACTCCCTCCAACCGAACCGACTACCGTACATTCCTCAACTCACATCAAGCGAGCGAGCCCCTAGAATAAGTACACCAAAGTCTAGAACTACAGTATACTCCTCGCATTCAGCAAGGAAGTACATAGAATGACCCAATAAAAATGCATAGCAGTAAAATTAAATCCATAAAAAATCTATGTGTATGTGTCTTTCTATTTATCTATCTGTCTTTCGTCTATTTTGCCAACTTTTTACCCACTCCCTCAAACAGAACCGACTACCGTACATTCCTCAACTCACATCAAGCGAGCGAGCCCCTAGAATAAGTACACCAAAATCTAGAACTACAGTAGACTTCTCACATTCAGCGAGGAAGCACATAGAATGACCCAATAAAAAAGCATAGCAGTAAAATTGAATCCACAAAAAAGTCTATGTGTATGTGTCTTTCCATTTATCAATCTGTCTTTCTTCTATTTTTGCCAACTGCTTATCCACTCCCTCCAACAGAACCGACTACCGTACACTCCTCAACTCACATCAAGTGAGCGAGCCCCTAGAATAAGTACACCAAAATCTAGAACTACAGTATACTCCTCGCATTCAGCGAAGAAGCACATAGAATGACCCAATAAAAAATGCAGAGCAGTAAAATTAAATCCACAAAAAGTCTATGTGTATGTGTCTTTCTATTTATCTATCTGTCTTTCGTCTATTTTTGCCAACTTTTTACCCACTCCCTCCAACAGAACCGACTACCGTACATTCCTCAACTCACATCAAGCGAGCGAGCCCCTAGAATAAGTACACTAAAATCTAGAACTACAGTAGACTTCTCACATTCAGCGAGGAAGCACATAGAATGACCCAATAAAAAAGCATAGCAGTAAAATTGAATCCACAAAAAAAGTCTATGTGTATGTGTCTTTCCATTTATCAATCTGTCTTTCTTCTATTTTTGACAACTGCTTATCCACTCCCTCCAACAGAACCGACTACCGTACACTCCTCAACTCACATCAAGTGAGCGAGCTCCTAGAATAAGTACACCAAAATCTAGAACTACAGTATACTCCTCACATTCAGCGAGGAAGTACATAGAATGACCCAATAAAAATGCATAGCAGTAAAACTAAATCCACAAAAAGTCTATGTGTATGTGTCTTTCTATTTATCTATCTGTCTTTCGTCTATTTTTGCCAACTTTTTACCCACTCCCTCCAACAGAACCGACTACCGTACATTCCTCAACTCACATCAAGCGAGCGAGCCCCTAGAATAAGTACACTAAAATCTAGAACTACAGTAGACTTCTCACATTCAGCGAGGAAGCACATAGAATGACACAATAAAAAAGCATAGCAGTAAAATTGAATCCACAAAAAAGTCTATGTGTATGTGTCTTTCCATTTATCAATCTGTCTTTCTTCTATTTTTGACAACTGCTTATCCACTCCCTCCAACAGAACCGACTACCGTACACTCCTCAACTCACATCAAGTGAGCGAGCCCCTAGAATAAGTACACCAAAATCTAGAACTACAGTATACTCCTCGCATTCAGCGAGGAAGTACATAGAATGACCCAATAAAAATGCATTGCAGTAAAACTAAATCCACAAAAAGTCTATGTGTATGTGTCTTTCTATTTATCTATCTGTCTTTCTTCTATTTTTGCCAACTGCTTATCCACTCCCTCCAACCGAACCGACTACCGTACATTCCTCAACTCACATCAAGCGAGCGAGCCCCTAGAATAAGTACACCAAAGTCTAGAACTACAGTATACTCCTCGCATTCAGCAAGGAAGTACATAGAATGACCCAATAAAAATGCATAGCAGTAAAATTAAATCCACAAAAAATCTATGTGTATGTGTCTTTCTATTTATCTATCTGTCTTTCGTCTATTTTTGCCAACTTTTTACCCACTCCCTCAAACAGAACCGACTACCGTACATTCCTCAACTCACATCAAGCGAGCGAGCCCCTAGAATAAGTACACCAAAATCTAGAACTACAGTAGACTTCTCACATTCAGCGAGGAAGCACATAGAATGACCCAATAAAAAAGCATAGCAGTAAAATTGAATCCACAAAAAAGTCTATGTGTATGTGTCTTTCCATTTATCAATCTGTCTTTCTTCTATTTTTGCCAACTGCTTATCCACTCCCTCCAACAGAACCGACTACCGTACACTCCTCAACTCACATCAAGTGAGCGAGCCCCTAGAATAAGTACACCAAAATCTAGAACTACAGTATACTCCTCGCATTCAGCGAAGAAGCACATAGAATGACCCAATAAAAAATGCAGAGCAGTAAAATTAAATCCACAAAAAGTCTATGTGTATGTGTCTTTCTATTTATCTATCTGTCTTTCGTCTATTTTTGCCAACTTTTTACCCACTCCCTCCAACAGAACCGACTACCGTACATTCCTCAACTCACATCAAGCGAGCGAGCCCCTAGAATAAGTACACTAAAATCTAGAACTACAGTAGACTTCTCACATTCAGCGAGGAAGCACATAGAATGACCCAATAAAAAAGCATAGCAGTAAAATTGAATCCACAAAAAAAGTCTATGTGTATGTGTCTTTCCATTTATCAATCTGTCTTTCTTCTATTTTTGACAACTGCTTATCCACTCCCTCCAACAGAACCGACTACCGTACACTCCTCAACTCACATCAAGTGAGCGAGCCCCTAGAATAAGTACACCAAAGTCTAGAACTACAGTATACTCCTCGCATTCAGCGAGGAAGTACATAGAATGACCCAATAAAAATGCATTGCAGTAAAATTAAATCCACAAAAAGTCTATGTGTATGTGTCTTTCTATTTATCTATCTGTCTTTCTTCTATTTTTGCCAACTGCTTATCCACTCCCTCCAACAGAACCGACTACCGTACACTCCTCAACTCACATCAAGTGAGCGAGCTCCTAGAATAAGTACACCAAAATCTAGAACTACAGTATACTCCTCACATTCAGCGAGGAAGCACATAGATCGATGATCGATTGAGACCCCTCATCTCATCGATGCACAACCAACAGGCAAACGGGGACACTCATTACCCTTGACGCATCTACAAGACCTCATTGTCCCTCCTCTCTCTCCCCCTCTTTCTTTCTCTCTCCCTTTCACACTCTTTCTCTCTCTATCCCTCCTTTTTACTCTCTCCCCTCTCTCTCTTTCTCTCTTTCCCTCTCTCTCTCTGTCCCTCTCTTTCCCCCTCTCCCTCTCTCTCTTTCTCTTTTTCGCTCTCCCCCTCCTCTCTCTCACTTTCACCCTCTTTCTCTCTATATCTTTCCCTTTCACTCTCTCTCTCCCTCTCTCTCCCCTTCTCTCTCCCTCCCTCCCCTTCTCTCTCTCTCCCTCTCTCTCTATCTCCTCTCCCTCTCTCCTTTCCCACTCATCATCCCTTCCTCATTTACACTCTCTCACTCATCTACACACCTCCCTTCTCTCTCTCTCTCTCTCTCTCTCTCTCTCTCTCTCTCTCTCTCCCCCCTCACCTGCATCGACATGGGCATGGGCGTGTCGGGCTGCGGTTTCCTGGCAGGGGCAGAGGGACGGGCAGAGGCGGCGGGAGTCTGCATTCATAATCACAATATAGACCATCTTCCCATTACTGCAGTCCCTCGCAGACTGTTTACCATAACCAGACATCTTAATATCTCTGTCTCTTTCTCCTTTCCCGTAGTCATCATCCCTTCATTATTTACACGCTCTCTCTCTCGATAGCAAACATTCTTGGAACGAGCAATTAACGAGAGCCCACCTTGGGTTCGGCAGTCTTCCTCGGCGACTCCCTCCTCAGCGCGGCAGCTGGCGCGGGTTTCTCCTTCACAGGAGTATTCGTCTTCTCCTCCGTTCGACGCGGCTCCTTTGCCTTCTCCTCCCGACGCTTTACCGGAGAATCGGCAGTCGACTTGTTCTGGATAAAAGATTGAAATTACTTCATTGTTGATCGCGATTCGCAGACTTCTGATTTCCATTTCAAGCATCAGGTAAGACTGGATGAAAAATAAGCTTCACGTGTACACATTTTAGAGAGGAAATAAAAGAACGGCAATCGCAATAATGACTTTCCTCGATTACACTCACTCACTCATCTACCCTCACTCCTTCTCTACCTTACTCTCTCTTTCACTCACTCTCTCTCTCTCCCTTTCACTCTCTCTCCTCTCTCTTCCTTTCACTTTCTCTCTCTCTTTCGCCCCCCCCCCCTACCACTTCCTCTAATCATCAGACTCGTAACCGTAAAAATAAAATAACACCCCCCCCCCCTAGCCGGCCTTGATATCTCTCTCTCCCTCCCTCCCTTTCACTCACTCTCTCTCTGTCTCTCTCTCCCTCCCCCCTCTCTCTCTCCCTCCCTACCTCTCCCACCCTTTCTCTCTCAATCTCCGTCCCACTCCCTCTCCCACCCTCTCTCTCTTCCTTCCTCTCCCACCCTCTATCTCTCCCCTCCCTCTCCCACCCTTTTTCTCTCAATCTCCGTCCCACTCCCTCTCCTCACTCTCTCTCCCTCCCTTTCACTCACTCTCTCTCCCTCCCTTTCACTCCCTCTCTCTCCCTCTCTCTCTACCTCCCTCCCTCTCCCACCCTTTTTCTCTTAACCTCCGTCCCACCCCCCCCCCTCTCTCTCTCCCTTCCTCTCCCACCCTCTATCTCCCCCCCCCCCTCTCTCCCTCTCTCTCTCCCACCTTTCCGGCCCTGCTGTTCTCCTTCTGCGACGGGCTCACGTCAGTCGACTTGGACTCGGCGGCCTTCTCGGACTCCTTCGCCTTCTTCGCCTGCAGGCGCATCATTCAAAACGAATCGACATTTCCAGTTCGGTTTGGTGGAAAGAAGAAAAGAAGCCGACGTCATTGTAAGAAGCACAAGAAACGTTCACCGTCATCCACTAATGTGGTTTTGTTCTTTCGAAATGTTCGCATTTCCGATATTGACATTTTCTAAATTCACATACCCATACCCAACCAAGTATGTTTCATAACTCGCTCAATCTCCGAATATTGAACATTTTTGCAATCGTAGAGTTATCTTAAAGGGAGTGTACACTCTGAATTCCGAAGTTGAGTTAGCACCGGGATGTGAAAATATGTTATGGGGATATGGGGGGAAGGGGAAATGGGGGGGGGAAATGGATATGGGGGGGAAACATCGATTATATTGCGATTCCCCTCCGAACAAGCAACTAATAACAACATCGAAAACTGTGTATCAAAACTCTCTCATTTCAAGAACTGAAAATTTTGCAATATCAGACGCAATATCAGACTTCCAGACAGACAGCAACCGAGGGTAAACAATCCGCCCAGCGTCTCCTCTCTACAGCAAATACTTGCTCGCATATTTCAGGACACATAGATGAAATGGGTTTTTATACGGGTTGAAAATTCCAGTACGGGAACCCAACAAAAGTATGTTCCGAAACTCTCATTTTCCGAACTGTAAACATTTTGCAATAACAAACTTTCATACAGACCGTAATCGAGAATAAACAATCCGCCAAGCGTCGTCTCTCTACAGCAAATACTAAATCGCAGATTTCAGAACATAATTAAATGGTTTTTTAATGGATTGAGCATTGAGATTTCCAGTTCAGCAACAAAAGTATGTTTCAAACGTTATAATTCTCCGACTATCGGGCATTTTGAAATATCTGACAGTAATCGATACTAAATTCATCTACCCACCTTCTTCTCCTTATACTCCTTGTCCCTCTTCTCCTTCTCGATCTGCGCGCTGCTCTTGCCAAAATTGTTGAAGAAGTCCAGCGCGTCCACCTGCTTCAGCTTGCTGGCCGACTTGGCCTTTTCTGGAAAAGAAAAATGAAACAACAAATGAAGCCTATGCATCTAGTATCTTAGGCACTACTGTATGCTTCATATCATTTTGATTGTGTTGTCATATTCAGATATAACGTTTCCGGATAAACAATTGATTGATTGATTGATTGAACAAAATGTAAAGGATAAAAAGGAAGATGAGAAAGGGGGCAGAAAGAAAGAAAGAGAGAGAGAGAGAGAGAGAGAGAGAGAGAGAGAGAGATCCACTCACCCTTCTCCTTCTCGCCCGTCTTGGAGAAAGAGAGCGTCTTCTGTCCGGGCAGCAACGCCTTCTTGCCCTTGGGAACCTAACAAAAAATATATGTATTTGTGAAAAAAATATGTTTCAAGATCTAAACATCTGTCGATCCCGAAAAAGTAGCACTAATTTGGTTAACAATCAGTTGTTAAAAACATTTTAAAACTAAATTGATAATCACTTGCCTTCTTGGTGGCGAACTCGTCCTCGCTATCTGTCGCGCTCTCCATCTGGAAAATCAATATCATGTTCAAGTCACAGAATACTGTACACTTACAAACACAACACCCTAGTTTCGCACTTGAAATCCGAAAGTGCAAAGATACGAGTTCAAAGTGAATACCAGTCTTAGCCGAAGTTTCATCACACATCGAGTTGTGAAATATTGGAATCTTTTAGATCGATCAGGGATAGATGCTCTGGCCATTAGACATGATGAAACGCCCGTAAATATGTGCCACAGCCTATGCAACGTGCTTGCGCATAAATTGTGCCCCTTGAGAAATGGAGAGGACTCTACCCCACTATCCACCCACCTCCTCCTCGTCGCTCTCCTGCTCGGGCGTCTTGGGGCGCATCTTCTCGCCCCGCTTCTTCGCCGAAGCCGGCGGCATCTCGTCGTCCGACGACACGACCACTCGAGACTTCTGGAAGGCGGGATGTGTAATACACTGTTTAATATGTTTATATAGTAATATGATGTTTAATACACCATCACCATCAATTACTTGTCCAGATACGGGAATCGCTATATATTGACCATACAACGTGGTTGTGTACAACTAATAAAAGAGAAACAGAAAGAAGAACCGGTTTCTTCCGAAACCTACGACCACTCATATGAGTGATTTCGTTTTGTACGCGCGTCATAATCATGATTGCGAATCCGAATAAACATTTGATTTAAAGGAAAAATAATGATAATAATAATAATAATAATGATACCTTAGCCCTCTGCTTGACCGGGGAGGGCGAGGCGGTGGGGGCGCGCTTCGACTGCGACTTCTTGACGGAGGAGGGACGGGAGACGAGCGGCATCGCGTCGTCCGAGTCTGAAAACCAATCAATTTGATCAAACATTTGGTTTAATCGGAATCGCAAGCCATCATGGCACGTAGGCACGTGTGTACAAAATAGAAATCATACAAACGTAACGTGTATAGTGATGGAGAATCAAAATGCGATTGTGATGTGACCACCAACAACGCACCGCTGTCGATGACGCGTCGCTTGGCGGGCTTGGCCCTCTTTGCTGCCTTCTCCATACCGCGACGCACAGACGACGGGAACGGCGACTCGTCGTCGGAGGCTGAACATGGAGTTGAGCATGTTCCAGCGTTCAACACGACATGGTATAGTAATAACAATAATAATAATAATAATAATAATGACATAGTAATAACAATAAGGGGAGTCGAACAGCTCAGTTCCACGCTCCGCAAGGCTAGACGGCAGCGCGCCTCACAGAGACACCCAAGGTGAGACGCGCCCTCTAGTCTTCTATACGTTTAACACGACAACTAGAGCCGAGCGCGTGATGTAAGCAAGAGAACGAAGAGAGTGCAACTCACATCCGAGCTCGACTAGATCGTCGTCCTTGCTGGACTTGTCCTTGGCGGGGGTGCGCTTGTCGCCTCGCTTCTTTGCGGGAGGCGGGCTCGCCGTCTGACGAGCGATCGCAGCCTGAAATATACAAAATGTCAAACTATCGTGGGTTCTCCTAGGCCCTGCCCACGTTTGATCGAAAGAAGAAGCAACGTCAGGTGGAACTCCGACAGGTACTATACGAAACCGATACTGCTAACCTTCTTGAGGTCGCTTAGCGTGGAGCCGCTGGTGGACGTCGATGCCTTCTTCGCGCCGCCGCCGAAAAAGCTCCGAATATCCTAAAATACATCATAGAACAACTGAACAAAACAACAATAACATTGATTATTCGCGATTGATAAAAACTGAAACTCACGCTCATTTGGAACGGTTCTACGTGTGTGCGCAGTGGAAAGATACTGCAGTGATGTAGTAACCTTCTGAAACTACTATACTAAACTATAACTTACAAAAGCATAAATAAACAACAAAATAAAGCAAAAACCGGAATATTCGGCAGCATTTTCCCGCGCATCAGTATGTCACCGATGCACACTTACTTTAACAAAAATACGATAAAACGCGCAGACTTACAGGATTTTTCATTTTAATGTTTAGGAAACTTTCAGGATATTCACGCATGCTGATAAATTAGTAATGTTATACTGACAAAAGTTTGGTAGTATCTGTTCAGATAATGTAGTAGTGATAAAAATTATCAGACGTCTCACAGATCTGTGGCAGACGTCCTGCAGATCTGTGACAGAAATCTACCCACAGAAATCTACCCACTGTCACAGATGCCACACAGATCTTAGCGCGGTTCTGCGTGAGATCTGTGGGGAAACTAATAAATAAGTAACAAAATCGTAGAATGATACTACGGCATAACGTTGGTAGTGTCTTGCGCGTTTTCGATTTTTTGTCGTATTTACCATCTCGCATCTGCGACAGACAGGCTTCGGCTTTCTGACCCTCTGTTTCTAATACCCTCCTGCCTCAACATATTGTTGAGAACAGTAACAGACGAATCATCTTTTTGAATATCGATTGCAATATGACATTTGAATGATAAAAACTGAGTAGTCAATACCTCGATGTTTGCTATTCCATTCGATATGATTTCTACACGTGTATCACCACGTCACGGCGATTCACAACTCAAGAAAATCGTTAGCTCAAATCAGCCGCGACAAGCGTAGCCCCGCCCCTTTGGTCCCGAAAAAAGGGGGCGGAGCCTCGCTTGTAGCTTTTGGTCCTGTCACGATCCCAGCAGACTCTGATGTGCTTTGTGTTTTGGTAACACGCTCCGCGCGAGTCGCGCGTTTTTGTAGCGCAGCTCCGCTCACCAACAAATTATTAACTGTGAATCGCCGTGCACGTTGCACATATTATGCAAGAAGCGGGTTTACATTAAAGCGTATCTATAAAAATACATCAAACAAGCACTGCGATCATATTTACTATTTGTTCTTCTTCTTTTTCTACTTTTTCTTCTGTATACTAACCTCTTCTCTCCAGATGAACTTCTTCTTCCTTCTTCTGGTTGTGAGTGACATTGTGTGTTTCTCAGAGGCGACTCAGCCCTTGGGTAGACCCAACCACCGTCCTGGAAGATTCTTCAAGAACCTCGTCAAGGATAGCGAGAAGACGAGGCCGAAGTTGGTATCCAGAGATGAGCTCAACGTCATCCGAGACGCCCTGCGTCGACTGGTTGCTGATGACGAGCACCAGCGCGTTAGTCAAATCGAGTATTCTGACGACGAAATCATCGCAGCTGGTAATACTTATTAGTATGTGGTTTTATATTTCTCTCCTACTGGTTTTAGGAAAACGTTGTCGTGACATGAAATGCGAGTTTGAGAGGAGTGGTGCGTTCTCAACGTGCCGATGTGGACCATTTGAAGAAAACTAACAACACAAAAACTGCTTTTGTGTGTGAATAATGTTTGAGCATTTCTGTGGTTTCGTCATTGCCAATCGTTTGTGTATGTTTACGCATCTTCATGTAAGCTAAAGTTTCCGCCATTTCTCCAGTTCAAAACTCCCCGCTCCATTCGCGCGCCATGGCTGTTTTGCACCGGTCGCGCGCAAGCAGCGCACTTAGGGATATACCTCATCGATCAGTGATCGATGATCTGGCGGAGACATGATGCAAGACCCGTAAAACATGTGGCACAGCCTATGTAACGTGCCAGCGCACAAATTGAGCTCTTGGAGAAATGTAGAGGACTTTATCCTGTGGTAAGCGGGACAGTTGTGCGAGTTTGCGACGCGTAATTCAAGGTGTGGCTGTGGCTAGCAAGTGAGACTCGGACCGGCTGCTGAGGAAAAAGCGCGGCCAAGAAGTCGACTGGCCATGGCAACAGAAACACGTCAATCACCAATCTACATTAGTTAGACATCGATCGAACACTTAAAAAAACACATCCACGTGTGAACCGGAAAAACGAAACTGGTTGTCACTTTACTTTCACGTAGCATGATAAAATAATAAACTTTTTTTAGAATTTACAGTTTTGAAGCAGAAGAACATGAACAAAGTGAAAACTCCAAACATCGCAATACTGCGTATTACGTGTTTCTACATACATTCTGCTTGCGGTATCCGGTGCACAACTTCTCCCACTGACACTGATAGGATTCATCTGTAAAAAAACACCTACACAGTCCTAGTTCTAAAACACTGTTCACATCTGACTTTCATCGTTGTGTGACTAATTTGAGTTTTTTCATGTGCAACCCAACTTCCTCTGCTGACGTTGTCGTAGTCCAAGAAACCCTTTGATAGGTTTCATATTCACTAAGTTTTTATGATTCACGACAGCTTTGTTCCATATCAGTGAATCAGTGAGCAGTAATATTCTGCCCGTGAAATAAGACAAATTCTTGATTAAAAACAATAAAATTATGAAGAGTTATGAGTGTCCGTTCACAAAACAATCACTTGGTCATATCAACGAGAGTTTTTTTTTAATTTTTCAAAGGGACAGTTTCACATAAAATTGAATGTGGTTTATTCGATAGTTCGTAGCGTCACATCTCTAACTTGCTGCGTCATCATCCAATCGGTTCTGATCTTTGTCTAACCTTCCTCTCGTGGAGAAGTGGAACTCATTTACACGGGCCCATCATATCATATATCATCGGGCCCATCTATCGGACCCATCATTTGTGGGCACTGATATGGAACAACGTCGTCGTGAAATGGAACTTGATGCAGCGATCACAAAACGGGAAATTAGTGGAAGATAGCCAGAAGAGCGGCGACAAGAGTGAGAAGGGGAAAGGTGGGGGCGGAGTTGAAGCACACTCGTGTATCCTCATTGACACACGCTTCATCCACATCGCGCGTCCTGAATGAAACAAAACGATCAATGAACAACTGACCATATCATCCTAGTTCTAAAACACTGTTCACTTCTGACTTTCATCGTTGTGTGACTAATTCGAGTTTTTTCATGTGCAACCCAACTTCCTCTGCTGACGCTGTCGTAGTCCAAGAACCCTATCTTAATCTCGACCAGGAGGACCCCGGATTCAACCGGCTAATAAAAAGCGATACATGGCTGACTGACATCTTGTTCATCTCGTCGCCGTAGGTGCACATTCCGGAGACATCGCCGCAGAGCCGCTGGAGGATGGGACGCATGCATCGGGTGACGGAGAGGAGATACCTGAACGCGTGCTGCTTTCGCACACTCTCTCTCTCACACATCACTCCCATCCTCCCTCCCTCTCTTTACCCCGCGCTCTCACTTGCACTCGGATCCATCATGTTGTGTCGACCCGCAGTCCTCCATGGCAACCTGGTCGTCGGGAGACGCGTTTTGCATGGCAGCGTGACAGTTGACCAGTGAAGTGGCTGGAACAAGGTGGCAAGGAATGATGAATGTGAGTGAAGGGAGAGAGAGAAAGAGAGGGCGAGGGAGGAAGGCAGTGAACAGCTCACCTATTTCCGGATTGTTGCACCGCATGTTCGAAACCACGAGGAAATCTGGAATGTCGACTCTATTTTTTTTTATGCGCCGGATTCACGTTTTTTTTACTTGTATACACTCGTTTGGATCTGGCACAAACTGAAACAAGATGTATGTCGCACCTGTATACTGGTACCCGTCTCCCTTGCTTGAGATCAAATCGAGGTAGTCAGTTGACATGCATTGGGACAGTGTGGACACGCACTTCGAAAACGTAGATAGATATCTGCAACATCACACCACATTGTCTTCACTAGTTCTGGGAGTTAATTTGTCGCTCACGTGTCACTGTTACTATAGGCGCCGGACGGACTATTTTATACGTTCGAATCGCGAGAGACAATATGGCAAAGTGAGAGAGCGGCGCGCGCACAACGTCGGCCTCTCTTCTTTTCCCACAGTCTTTTTCGCGCGCGCGCGAATTCAAATGTTTAGCCGTCAATAGAAGACTCCGAGCACGGTATATTGTGATGGTTCTTCCATCCCCGCTCGCACAACATCTACTCACTCGCAGCCGGTGGACTGGCTCACTGATGCCGCAGTCGCGTTAAACACATCAAACGCGGGCAGAGTTTCGTTTGGCATCGAAGATCCATACGAAGTGAGCAACGCGGAGACACAGACTTTGAACCTCTGAAAGACAGCGTCATTAAGGGATTTGTTCTTTGTGAGTGTATGCAGTGTTCATTGTGTACGCATATGCGTTTCCACAACTCACCGACAGATCCGCGTAATTGCAAGTGGCCCATTCCTCTGAAGGAGGGAGAGAGGAGTTGCCTCGGAGAGACGTACTCGGAAGGGTATAGAGACCGCGGCCCAAAGCGGGACACGCTGCAACGCTTAATGTACAGTGCTTGGAATTTAGGCTCCTATTGACGGCTAAATGTTTGAATACGCGCGCGCGAAAAGGCTGTGGGAAAAGAAAAGACGCAGCGCGCGCGGCTCTCTCACGGCCCGGCCGTAGTGTCACTCATTTGTTCACTGACCAGTGAACTCAGACGCACGCTGCGCAACAGTTCCGCGTCGCGGATGGCTCAAACAATTTAGAAAGAATTGTGGCAGCGAACGGAATCGAACCTGCGATAAACAGATCACTGGCCGCGCTCGCTAACCACCTGACCACGAGACCATGTTCGCTGCCTCTCAGAAATCGACAATGATGATGAGCTTATTTTTCTTTAACATGGAAGACGCGTTGCGTGTGCGTCGCGTGCGTCTACTGTCACGCAAATCAGTGAACGCGCGCCGGGCCGTGTCTCTCACTTTCCCCTTGTCTCTCGCGATTCGAACTATTAAAATAATCCATTTCAAAATAAAAAAGCTTAATCGAAAGTTCGTTACAGACACACCACACCTTACCGTACTACAGGGAATTTGAAAACTGTGTTTACTATAAACATAGGTATGTTATTTAATTGAGTGGACTGACCCGCTGACAAGGCTAGAGAGACGAGGAGGAAGTTGCGGGCCATGGTGGCGGCAATGGTAGTGCTAGGTATCTCCGCACTATTTCAACTCTTTTCTGCGCTCATCCCATTTTAGATAAGCGTGCTGCATTGTGCGTAGTTTGGATGGGAGAGATAATGGATACAGTAGCAGTGAGACTTCACTCAGTATGAATTTAATCTCACGTAGTATGTCATTATGAATTCTGAATAAAACAACTTTACACTTTTGATTCAAAAATTGTTTTGCTGATGTGTTGATGAAAGCAATGTGACTTTTGTTAATATAAAAAAACTGAAACAATGTCACGATATGAGTTATGAGTGATATTCATAATTTTGCAACAGTGGTGCGGTAGTGCGATAACATGTGGTGCGGTGGTGCGGTGGTGTAGTGGTGCGGTGGTGTGGTGGTGCGTGGTGCGATTTCCTAATAGCCCATTTTCACTTCATTATCTGCGTGATGTGACGTCACTATGAAGAATGTATTCGCTGATCGCTTCATGCTTCACTGTTAGCCAAGCGATTGCACCGATTTTTTTTTGAAAACGTGCAACTTGTTGCAGTAAAAATAAACAGTAAAAATTGCTACCCCTGAAAAAATGAATTGAGTAGGTTGCGGGAGGACAGACAGACATACCGGGACAAACATACGGACAGACAGACAGACAGACAGGACGGACAGACACACGGACAGACATACTTGTCTTTGACCTGGACGGCGCAGTAACATGCTGTTTTCAAGTGAACTGCTTGAGACATGTCTTGATTGCTTGTTCGATGATCGCGGACGGCGCAGCTGAGGACTTTTTGAAGGAGCTCTCATAATCCCTCTATTCCGAACAACTACTTGCACTCATTGTGAAACGTTTCTACAGTTAGAAGAGAGAGAGAAACAGAGAGAGAGAGAGAGAGAGAGAGAGAGAGAGAGAGAGAGAGAGTCCGCTCTCCCGCTCCTATCGAAGCAGTCTCCACCCCCTGTGGTATTGAAATAGCACCTCTTGACGCACTGTTTGAATTGTACAGCTTTTTTAGAGGGACCAACACGTGAGAAAACGAAAAAAAATATACAACAAAACTAAGTCAAATGTTGAGACACCATTTGAAAGCAGCAAGGGAAGCCAGCCATTAAAGGTACACTGGCGACTTATTTTTGACTCGGAATGTTTGAAAGAATCATCTTAACCCAAATCTTAATCGATTTGTGAGAAAGAACAACGATTATCCGTTGCTGTCAAATGTTGCAACTCGCTGTTGCAACATTTTTATTCAAACTCAAATTTGGTCCCGCCACGACTTCCATTCCGTTGAACTCTTCAATACTGCAGAAATAGCGAGAGAACACATAATCCCAGACGAAATAAGCCTGTCCACTTACTATGTGTCTCAATGCGTGTGTGCGCCGTATGTAGTGGCACAGACCTCGCCGGTTCGAGTCCTGTCTACGGCAAATGTTTTGCATGAGTGGTAATGCGAGTTCAAGAGAGCTAGTTGCAGAATAAAGTCGCCACTGTTTCTTTAATGTGAGACATCTACTATGATACAGCGAAACAAGAGAGAAAGATATACGTTCCTCGCACGTTCCAAACGCGCTCTCTCATGTATAGCCTAAACCTGGGAAGGACGAGTTTAGAAGCACCGACTCTATCAGTCACAAAAAGGAAACAACTAAATGCGTCAATCTCCTCGAAACCATAAAGCACCTTGTAGAGCATGACGAAGTCGTGGATCCAGCGGCGCTTCTCGAGAGACTGAAGCTGAGAAAAACCCGTTGCTAAAAGTAAGAGCGTTACCACTACGCCATGTAATGCGAGAGAGTCAGAGAATTAGAGATATGAAAAGCAAGGAGAATCTTCACTGCACTTCGTTCAGTATGTTCAAATTCCATGAAAATGTTGTCAACGAAAAAATCCTGAGCTAAGTGCGAGCATATTATACGACCGATTTGGCACGAATAAATTAGTTGCAAGATTTTGCAACTAGTATCTTTTTCAATTCCGTAATTTTAAATTTTCCGTGACATAAATCTCCCCACAGATCGGTCACAGATGCCACGCAGATCTTGGCGCGGTTATGCTTGCGATCTGTGGAGAGACTAATACATTATTAGTAACAAATAAACTCAATAAACTTATATCAAGTTCTCTCCTATTCCACAGGAGCACAAAATGCGCGCAAGCACGTTTCACACGAATTGGCAAACAGTTTTCAAGAGAATGACATCAATGACAGAACATCGATCACTGATTGCTCCTGCATACTTATCTTTGTGTTATCATACAACCAAATTGGTACGAATAAATTAGTTTTTAATATATTTTCAAACCAATATCGTACTACTTGTAATTTAGAAAGGGTATCTGATCTAAAAGAGTTTTTTTTCATTTATTTATAAACATTTATCAAATATCATATTTTCAATCTCCCTCACACCATACAATTTTGAATGAGTTAACCACCCTCAAAACCCTGTCACAGAAAAATGTTGTGCGAGGTGAGCTGCATCTAAAAGGGTTTGACGGTACTTACGAAATTGGTTCTATATAAATATTGTTCACTTAGCTTATCCCGAGTATTGTGTTAGTACGAACAGGTAACAGTAAACATGGTTCCAAATCTCCACATCTTTGTCAGACTATCTATGTGTTCTGATAACAACTAGTTAAGGTAAATGTAAAGGTTTCCCCTCGATTCAAGAGATTACTCTGCGGAGGAGGTCGAAGGTAAACTATGGCACTACACTACCCCCGATGAGTATCACATTGACTACAGGTTGCGAGTGGCGCGCGACTCGCACGCGGGTGAACAGCGAGTAATTGTCATCCCTGGCAACGACTCGCTGTTGACTCGCGTGCGAGTCGCTCACCACTCGCGCGGGTCAAGCACACATCACAGGCCACGCCCCCTCCCGCTGCCACACAGATCGCAGGCCACGCCCCCTTCTTGTAGACCACGCCCATTTTTTTTTGTCATTTTTATCCCTTTGGAGAAATCAAAGACTTCGCTTCAAATTACTCATGATTCATGATTGAAACAATAAACCGGTTTATGATTCACACGTAATATCGATAACAACGTAGATAACAATTCACATTATTCACAAAAGGTAACGAGGAGGAAATGAGAAAACATGAGATATTCACATGACAAGACAATGAGACAACAGAACAGGAAAAGAGAATTCCGAAACGTAACAGGTATCAATACTATGGGAAAACGTGCCTATCCAGGAATCTGTGGAGGAGGACTTGCTGGGTCCACTCGGGAGATATCCGCACGCGGCAGATGGCTGGAACCCTTCGGTCTCCTCTTCCACTCGCCGTTCTCGTCCGTGCCGACGAACACGCACCTCCGAAGATCAGCTCTGAAAACGTAGCATGTTCATCAGTCTGTTATATAGTAACTTCAATAGTAATTTCAATAATAAAAATAACACTCACAACACATCGATAGTGATCGCGGTTATCTGCTTGCACCATAACTGTTTTCGATCCTCCAAGTCACTGGATTTTGCGATCACACTGTCCGAGAGGCCCAACGCCGACAACGTGAAATCTAGAAGATATCGATTTTTACAAAACAATACCCACGATTTACCTTGAATTTTTCGATAGACTTGCTCGGGAATGTTCTCCCACACCTTGCCAGAGTCCCCCAATCGGTGTGCTTGCATCCCGGGGGCACGGTAAGAGATAGCATAGAATCCAGTGAATACGTGAACGAATAGCTGATGTGATTATGCAAAAGATTTACGTACAACGAAACTAACTTAAATGACGTAATGGAAGAATCGGTCTCGGCGGCGGTGGAGGGGGATTGGGTCGAAATTGGAGTTCGAATGCCTCAGGTATCACGGGTAGTTCTTCAGATTGTGAGGCATCACCACAAATCGACTCTTCATTACCGATCTCCGGACTTTTCGAATGGCCTGTTGGCACATCATTCACGCGTCAGATGAAGGGTCCGCGTTCGACCCATTACATTTCTTAAAACCGTTAATCATTACACATTAATTTCCTTAACTCAACAAACAAAACACACAAGAACGGATACACAAAAGAAAAGTATAAAGTTGTGCATCATAACATAAATTCATGAAAAAATATCTGAAGGTTAATCGTTGCGAGAGTCACTCGTAATTTCGAAACACAGCTGCGAGTGACACGCGAGTGGATTGCGACTCGCTGTTGACACGCGCGCCACTCGCACGCCTCTCTTCCCCGCACTTTTCCCCTTCTCGCACCAAACCACTCGCGTCTCACTCGCTCCCCACTCGCAAAATAACACCCACTCGCGTGCCACTCGCGTGTGACTCGCAACCTGTAGTCAGTGTGTGTTAGTACGAATTGGTATCTCTAAAATAGTAGAAACATAACAACTATATAGTGGCTCCCCCGTTTTGGCGGTAGGCAAGTTGTGAATCGTCATTCTTTCATTAAGCACAAGCGCATACTTGATGCGTTGAACAGTTGACATTTTCTTCATTGCGCACTCTCATAACCGGTCGACCGGTGTCTGTTGACCGATCAGTGACGATAAGTTTATGGAAATGACATGCAAATGAGCGTGTTCGATACAGTATCCGTGAACCTGAGAATGGAAATAACTCTTTCCAAACTTCATGAAATTGCACAAAAATTTGATATGAGGTTCTTGGGTGGGTTCCCTACAAATCTCGGAGAGCGGATTTTGAAAATTGGTTCTCAGAGGAGAGATAATTAATAAAATGCTAATTACATTGGAATCATATCTTTAAATCCAGCCGATAAATTGATCGATATCAAGTACCAGTTGTCTATTGACACCTATAGGGACTTAGTTGGCACATTACTAAGATCATAGTATGATGTTGAACAGTAGTTTTCCCTATAAGAAGACACAGTTCGCTAAATAACTCCCCAGTCGCTTCATGAAAACCGCTCAAACTTCGTCAGTAGGTGATTCTTGACCCCCACTACAACTCTCGGAGAGTACATTTGTGATTTTGTTTCTCCTATTACAGAAATTTTCAACTATATATAGCAATCCTGGGAATGAGGCGCATTTGCATAATTTTCTCATCGGTCTGCGTCATTTCTTCGGCCAGAGATAATTCGCCTACCGCGAAAACGGGGGACCCACTATAGTATAAACAAAATTCTTTATATATTCTGCCAGACACTCCGAAAACAAAGTGAGTCTCAAGAATCTACGTTGTTGTGTCAACAAAACCTCCTTCTGCGGCGGTGTAATAATATTTATAGAAGCGAGGATGTACTCTCGAAATTACAATGTCTTGCCGCTCTCTCGTCGTCCAGAAATAGCCGCCCCCGCATGATTCATTTTGGTCACATGTGTGGAATTATGCGAGATGAGAGAGGAGAGAGGAGAGAGGAGAGAGGAGAGAGGAGAGAGGAGAGAGGAGAGAGGAGAGATGAGAGAGAAGAGAGAGAGAGAGACAGAGAGAGAGAGAGAGACAGAGAGAGAGAGAGAGAGAGAAAGAGAGGCAGAGAGAAAGAGTGTGCGACAACAACATTCCACGCGACACTACGCAAACATAATCAAAGGTTCACAGTTTTCTCCTCGTTGTTATTCCTCTGCACCTCGAGCAAGGCGCGGTAGTAGCTATTGTTTTAATTTCTCCATTATCTCATTTCAATTTTTCACACGTTGTCCCACAACGGTATCATCACTTATTTCGCAAATGACTATCCGCAACTTTGGATATTCTATTCACGCGAAAAAAACGTATTATTGTTTATTTACCGGGAAGCATACAACACATGTGTCCATTCGTGCACTCTTTCCCATGTGCGTACTTCCCCAATATCTCTCTCTCTCCTTCTTTCTCTCTCTCTCTCTCTCTCTCTCTCGCTGTTCAGGGATAGTGCTGATGTACTTGCCGGATTCCGTTCACAGGGCAAAAGACAGTTTGGCGAGCGGCCACCGCCCCGCCTACTACTGCCCACTAATACATCCCACACTCTCCCTTCCACAACACAACCCACGGCGCATAGTGCATGCGGCCATTAGGCTCCGGCAATTGCCATTCTTTCATAATACATGCGCTGTATTGTCTATTGTGCTTGCATATCTATATCTCATATCCTCGCCGGACTTCCTCTTTCCCTTTCACGTACGCACAACGCGCTATTCGGTTACGCTGTCCAATTAGCGAGGCGAGACTCAGACCGACTCAGACTACAACACGTATTTATTCATCAGCCTGCACCCAGACAGACGCTGTCCGATGCTCTCTCACTCTCTTTCACTCTCACCGTTGTTTACGCGATGTCCTCACCAGCGAGAGAGTGTCTGCAGGAGAGGGCGGCTGACCGGTGAGAGACGCGCGCGCGGGGGCGAGAGAGCGCGCGGATTTGAGAGAGCGGGGCGGGGGGTCAGAGCGCGGCCAGCACCGACTGGAACCAGCGGCGAGAGGACAGACGCGCAGTCGGGACCGCCGCTGCGCCCATCCAACAACAACCCGCCCGAAACACCCCCCGCAGGCGCGCCTCCCCGAACATTTCCGCCCGCTCCATTTCTGCTCCGCGCCGCTACTATTTATGGAGTTTGATTCGCTACGTTGATTTCTGTTACACTCGTTTGCTCGCCTCGCCCTTGAGAATCGTCGTCGTAGTTGCGACGATTTGGCACGCGTCCAATGCAATTTGCTTCGCCTCTCTCTCTCTCTCTCTCTCTCTCTCTCAGTGCGCAGTCCGGTTTGCTTATCTCTCTCTCTCTCCTTCTCTCACCGCTTCACCTTCTTCTCTCTCACACACACACCACCCCACACACACACTTGAAACGTGTCCTTCGAACTATCTCGCTCGCGCTGGCCCCTTCCTGCCAGCTCGGCTGACTGCAATATCGTTGGTCCCGGCGGTCTCTGCTCGCTCGCATCGCAACTATCGGCCAGTCTCGTCTGCCTCTCGTTCAGCCCACATGCAAAAAAAACGCATGCAAAAACCTGCACTTCTGCGGTGGAAAAAAGTAGTGGCGCCCGGCTTGAGCGCGCTGAAAAAGCCGCCGGCGGTCACGGCGCGCACTCTCAAAAACGAGTTGTCTCTTGTGGCCAGCTCGCCTCTCTCTCCCCTTCCCTTCTCTCTCCCGGGCTCGCTCCGCGCGCTGCGCTGGAATGTGCTTTTGGTCGTATCGATCGAATCGAACTGAAGACCAGTCTCTCACCGCCCCTTGCGTCCGCTCACTGCTCTCTCACCACTGTGGTGTGAGAGTGCACACTGCAACAAGCACTGATTACGTGTCGCGTTGCCCGTCATTTTAGCGTGTGTTCTGAGTGAGCACAAGAGTACAGCCGACTTTTCTCCGCAGAGAGAGAGAGAGAGAGAGAGAGAGAGAGAGAGAGTACTTGTTGTTGTTGTGTACTGGCTGCCGCATGCACTCTCTGTTTTCGTGTTTCGCTCGCTCTCCGGCCGACCGCAGTAGTGCTCCGAGTGCACCCCACGTGCCCTTCCCCACCACTATATAATCCCACAACGACCCACAACATAGCTCAATCGTTCCTCCTCGTCTCAGACTCAGTCTTAGACTCAGACACACTCACTATTCGCCCGGAAGTGTCGGCAAAAAGCCGCAGCTTCGCGGAACTTGTCTTTTTCCGATGTCTCACCACTTGTTTCCTCCCCGCCCACTGCTCATGACGCGCTTTTCTCGCTTCGCACTCCTTAGTGCGTAAACGCAGGCTTCGTCCTCGATTCGCAGTAAAACGATAATCCCGCATAGTCTCGGGAATAGTTCGATTCGCCGCCGGTTTCGCCACACATTCCTTTCACATGACTCACGTGCTGTTGTCGGGAGTATTCTAGGCAGCGGCGGTCCGCATGTCTATTCGTGTTGTCACCAGGCACGTGTGTGGTCGGCCGCTGTATCCCTTGTTTTTCCCACTTTTTGCCAGCCTGGGTGGTCGAGGCTCAATAGTCGTCTCTTAATTGAGCGGATCCCATCCTATAATATATCAGGCGAGTCGAGTCACTAGTACATCTTAGATGTATGATGTTCATGTCTCGAAAATAGTTCTCCGGGTCGCAAGTGCATCATGAGTCACGCGTCTATTTCCTTATCCACGCTTAGTCATGACTCAAACTGACCAGCTCGCTCCTCCCACCTCACAGCGAAGTAACAAGTAATTCCGGCAGGCGTATGACTCACCCTGTGTGTGTGTGTGTGTGTTTTCAATGTCTGAACGGGGCGTGTACGTCGCTTTCATCACCGCCTGCTCCCTTAAAGGGCCTCCGCCTCCAGCCTCCGAGTCGCACTGTTTGCTCGCCGTGTCTCTATCGCTTAGCACTTTGTATCGTCCACAGTCAGTGTTGCGTTGTCCCACGCGACACGTCTCTGTGTAGTTTCGTTCGTTCCAATATGCCGTCCGCTCCGCAGTGCACATCTCGCAACATTTCCCGTTACATGTTACTGCGCGTCTCTCTTATTGAAACCTGACGCTTGGACCCGACCTCTGCGCTTCTTATGCGTTCTCGGTCTAGGCGAGCGAGGGGCGCTTCTGATCGATGGCCTCCCGGTCTGTGGCGCGCGCGCGTTCTGTGCCCGTAGCCCGTCCAGTGAGACCGTTGGTCGCAGTGCTGCCGCCTCTGCTCCCCCTGAACTTGCCCTTTCGCCACACTCAACGTGCGCCCGCCCACTTCCATTCACTTGCCTAGGCACTTCCCAGACGACCAGTGTTCCATTTCTACCGGTTTCTGCATAACCAACATGTGTCTGGCTGTCTGCCGACGCGGAACCCGTTCTTGTGTTGTTCTGGAATATCTCTTTAATATCATCTGTCTCAATCACCCGACTCTTCTTCGACTCTTCTTCGGCTCTCGTCTCTCTCGTCTCTCTCTTTCTCTCTCTCTCCCGCCGCTTCTCTTCAGACCCCTCGCCCCGTCCCCCGCAAACACTCGCATGCATAGTACACTGCCGACGAATCAGCTGATCGCGCACTTTTGCCGTCTGCCGCTCTCTCACCCGCCACTCACTGCCTCGCTAGAACCCACTTTGTCTCACCGCCCGCCACTCTCCGCACCCCGCGCACTGCCTTGCCCGGCTGTCAATATTCGTATAGCGTGTGTGGTGTGTGTATGCGTGCTGCGCGGCGGGGAGCTATCTATGTGTGTGTGTGTGTCCAGCCAGCCGGGGCTGGGACCATCGATCGCGTTGGCTCGCGTCCAGGAGTCTAGCCCCTCCCCCTTGCACTTTCACTCTCACCCTGCACTCACACGGGCTCTCTCTCTCTCGCTCGCGCATTTCGCATCGACTACTCTACGTCACTGCGCGCGCACTCGCCCCTTCCCCCTTTCTCCCTCCAACCACCCTCCTTCCACCATGACTTAACCGTATGCGTATTACATCGCTCAAATCATGAAATCATCGTCTCCCTGTGTGTCGTAGTATTTACACCCCCCCCCCCCCCCCCGACTGCTGCTATACGACGTTGTTCCCTCCCCGTCTCTCTCTCTCTCTCTCTCTCTCTCTCTCTCTCTCTCTCTCTCTCTCTCTGCTATATGTTTACTGCGGCGCTGCATGTTGTTGACTGTGTTTTTGTTTGTGCGTAGCGTCGCTCGCTCGCGCTCTTTCCCTTTTCTCTCACTCTCCCACTATACGAAGACCGGTCTCGCCCACAGCGCGCGCGCCCAGCAGCAGCAACGCACATACATGCATCTACGCACTATTTGTGTGTCTCTCGTTGCGCGCCCCGCTTTCTGATCACCGCCCGCGCCTCACTCCTTCGTTCATAGTGCTCTATTGCAGCCGCCGCTCTGTGCGGTCTCAGCGATGGGTCCCTCCCGTCAGCTCGCCTCGGCTACGACCAACTGCCGACAGCCGACGCTCGTTCGCTGAACAGGTGATTAACCATAATCCAGACATAAGTGCGACTGTTCACGGGATTGTGCTTGTACTCTACTCACCGGGTGCTTGTAGGCTGGCTGCTCGCGGAGGGAGACCTCGGTGGCGTGGTCGTCGCGCGGGTCGCGCGTCCGTTGTTGTATGGAAGGACTGCCACTCGTCTCGACGATGACGTCACCACCACTCTTTCCGAATGTACTACCCGTGCTTTCGTGCCGGACTCCCCGTCCGCGCACCGCCTCCCCCCTCTCTCTCTTTGTTCAGTAACCGCTAGAGACACACGGCTGTTACACCAGTAGCAGCTTGGGTACATGCTCTCATGAGAAGACACTCTTTCGCCATGTTACGCGTACGCCCCACCCTCACACCACCACCCACCGATTATCTAATAATCGCCAAGTCTCGTCCGATTTGCTCCTATGTGTTTTTATTATTCTTTGTATGATCACTCGCGTATAGCATAGTCGCGTTTCCTGGCCGGCCGACCACCGACGAAAACGGGTTCGGCTGTAGACCCGGCATCTGATGTCGGGTCGGAGGGTCGACCGGCCCCGCGACTCTACCGAGCCCCGCCCCCACACGCCCCGCCCCCCCCCATCCCTCCTCATCTAGACATGCTTGTATATATCTACACCTCAATCAGCACCCACTGCCAAGTGTCGTGATTGTTTTAGCGCGATATGCAATTTCACCCCCGATCCGACCCCCCGTCCACCGACCCCCCCAACCACTCTTCCTCGTTGAAATACCGTGTAACCCCCGATATTGGTATATCCTAACTATGAACCGAATTGATATGTGCACCTCTCTCCTCTTCTTCGGAACAGAAATAAAACATCAAAAGCCACCTTCGGGTGGAACACAAAATGGTGGTTTGATGTGTGTTCAAAGTCCTCTAAACATGACAATGGTGATATTAGGAATACTGTGAACATGGTGCGTACTCGCTCAATAACAGCTGTGATTTATCTCTTCAAACTGCTGCCGAAATGAAGCGACTGACCACTACTTAAATACGCACAGAAGTTTAACCGGAAGACTCGCTGCTCTCCAGTCCCTGCAAAAGTTGCGCGCAAACACGTTGCACCTGAGTTGACAAACAGTTCACGAGAGCTACATGATCATCGATCACTGATCGTTTCCGTGTATTTCACAGATCTGCATGACGGCGCGGAGTGATTTGAACTGAAGAAATGTCGGAACTTTATCAAAGAAGACAAAGGAGATACCATGAATACTGTGAACGTGGTGCGTGCTCTAACTATAACTACTACTGCTTTCTAACTATCATAAGAAAGACTATAAGAAAGATGTTATCGGATCAGCTTATGGGGCAGGGCGAGTGCATATACGCAACTATACTAAGTAAGTATCTACTGAACTCGATAACTACTACTCTATACTACTGTTACTTAATAAGAAAGTTGTCGTTGGTCAGCTTAATGGACAGGGCGAGTGGAGATCGAGCGGGGCATCAATCCGGATGAAACGAGCCGACACGGATGTGGCGTTCTGAAAAGGAGCTCACATTCCGAGGAGGCTCTTATGAATCACGACGCACCTTCGAGCAGCGAGACAGTAGTAGCTCCGAAGCAGTGAGCTGAAAGAAGTTGTGGTCAGAGCGAAATCTTATTTGACCGTTCAGAATAGACATTATGACCCCTCTGGCCGGTAATTTCAGGTTATATAGTGGCTCCCCCGTTTTGGCGGTAGGCAAGTTGTGAATCGTCATTCTTTCATTATGCACAAGCGCATACTTGATGCGTTGAACAGTTGACATTTTCTTCATTGCGCACTCTCAAAACCGGTCGACCGGTGTCTGTTGACCGATCAGTGACGATTAGTTTATGGAAATGACATGCAAATGAGCGTGTTCGATACAGTATCCGTGAACCTAAGAATGGAAATAACTCTTTCCAAACTTCACGAAATTGCACAAAAATTTGACATGAGGTTCTTGGATGGGTTCCCTACAAATCTCGGGGAGCGGATTTTGCAAATTGTTTCTCAGAGGAGATATAATTAATAAAATGCTAATTACATTGGAGTCATATCTTAAAATTCAGCCGATAAATCGATCGATATCAAGTACCAGTTGTCTATTGACACCTATAGGGACTTAGTTGGCACATTACTAAGATCATTGTATGATGTTGAACAGTAGTTTTCCCTAAGAGAAGACACAGTTCGCTAAATAACTCCACAGTCGCTTCATGAAAACCGCTCAAACTTCGTCAGTAGGTGGTTCTTGACCACCACTACAACTCTCGGAGAGCACATTTGTGATTTTGTTTCTCCTATTACAGAAATTTTCAACTATATGTAGCACTACTGGGAATGAGGCGCATTTGCATAATTTTCTCATCGGTCTGCGTCATTTCTTCGGCCAGAGATAATTTGCCTACCGCGAAAACGGGGATCCACTTGATCCACTATAAATAAGACGAAAGAGCTGGAAGTGGTTTTAGTTTCGGGAGTAGTTCGAAGAGACAGACCGCTAGTTGTACAAAAAGACAAGCTCATCCGGCAGAAGAGAGACAAGAAAGGCGACCGTCCACGTACCGTGTGCACTTGCTGATCGCAGTCCATTCGACACTCGCAGGGGATGGTCTCCCGCCGCGCACCGCACGCATAGCGAGTGAGGCGGGTGATGCTGGCGTTCGCGGCCTCAGTTCATATTGATATACAGTGTGTCAGTGTCGAGTTATTTATAAAAAATAGAGAGAGAGAGTGAGAGAGAGAGCGCGCCATACCGTCGAGCAGTCTCCTTCAAACTCAACCGAGCGAATGATGTGACAGTCTCGCCGAAACAGCGACTTCCACGCGTTGTCATAATCGGGACTGAAAATAGAAGAACTCTATCTGTCTCTCTCTCTTTCTCTCTCTCTCTCTCTCTCTCTCTCTCTCTCTCTCTCTCTCTTGTTCTCTCTCTCTCTCTCCATAACCGCCCTCTCTCATTCTCTTTTCCCCCTTCCTCCAGCTTATTTTCTTACTACTTTCTTTCAAAAAACCCTGCCGCAAATGTAGTTTGGAAAGGGCCTATTACTTCCACTAATAGTCAGTATCACAAACATCTGATAACATGTAACTATAATGCGTCATATTGTGCTACACTAAATCACTATGTTTACGATAACCGGTAACTCATGACTATGCACATGCATAGTATTAGTAATAATACAAATCTAAAGAAAGAGACAAAGAGAGACAGGAAAGAAAGAAAGAGAAAAGAAAGATAGATATAGATAGAATGAGAGACAAGACAATAAAGGATAAAGAGTGAGAGAGATGAGAGAGAGAGAGAGATGAGAGAGAGAATAGAGAGAGGGAGGTGAGAGAGAGAGAGACGTACTCGATGCGGATTTCCCAGAGGAACGGCACCAGTGCGATCAAAAGCACCCCGCCGAGCACAGTGGCCATTCCGAGCACGCGCAGCTGGTGGTAGAAGTGCATGCCGGGTCTCAACACGAAAACGTTAGTATACGGTAGTGTCCGCAAGACAAGTGTCCTCATGCATGATCTGGGTCGGAATATGTCAGTATCGAAAATACGATTATTTTTCTGACCGCTCGATTTTCTAAACGAAAAGTTGGTATACGGTAGTGTCCACAAGTCCTCTAAAAATCAGAATACAAGAACCGTAAAAAAGATGCACGTTCGGCCAAAAAAAAACTACGATTATCTAACCATCTTAGGCACTTTGAACGATTTCGTTTTGTAGGTTTTGTATATGTATATATTTGTATTTGTACTCGAGAGCCTTAGGTCAGTCCCCTTATTGGCTAGGTCGACGGTTGTATAACTCGAATCTGCTGATAAACAAACTTTTAGATGAGCTGCAAAAAAGGGGGAGAATGCGGTTGTACCGTACACTGTAGATTGCCGAGAGTCCATAATGTCCACATTTCTTACCGGGCAGGTTTCACGCAGGCTCCGAATTGCAACCGCGCACGCGACAACGCGCGGGCGAAATGGAGAAATGGAGAAAACAAGAAAACGAAAATAAGCAGAATCAGGCGCCATTATACTGTAAACGATGTACAAAAAAGAGATGAACGAATATATTCGCGGAAAAAAACCACTGTCACGCTAACACGCAAACTTTTTTCCATTACCTTTCTTGAATAACAAAAGTGTACATATAAACGCGATAAGTGTCCACAATTCACATTGTTATATGAAATGTGGTGTTGTTATTCCTTTTTCCTCTCCTAGGTTTTCGCTTGCTCGATGTTCAATGTTGTTTTATCACACCGTTCGAACGAAATTCGTATTATCGGTTATCGGAAATCGGAACTCGCTGTTGTATACTGTATTCTACCGTAACCTTACCATCATCATTCACATAACCGTCTGGGCTATTGGAACAGCATATAGTGTCAAGTAGCCCATTCAGACTTTAGTTTAAAGGGGCTTGATATTTGATACTCGATTCTGATTCTTATTCACTTCACTTTATTGTACTTACTCACTGCATCTTTCAATTTAGTGTCAATTACTTCCACAATCAGTACTCTTTCACAATGACATATTCACATAACTTCAGTGCATCGTTAACAATGAAATGCGTAATTAAATATACAATGAAATACATAATTAAATATAAAGGCGAAACGTCGGAATAAAACTGTTTCTATCGCGGTACATCGGCTGAACACCACATCTCATAATAATTAAATATAATAATTTCTAGATGGTGGCAGTGGAGGTGGACCTACCGGTATGGCTCGCCTTCCTCATAAACCACGACTTTCTACCCGCAATAATCATTGCATTGGTGAGAAGGATACCGTATACCGTATGCTATAACATATACTGTATACAGTATACTACAGCATACTGTACTGTATATAGTATAGTATTAGTATAACTCACAATTTTGCTGTTCACAGTTCACACCACAACGTCAACTGTCAGAGAAATATTGAAAGCCGCAGTCAGAGCTCTACTAACCACACATCTACAGCTCGCCAACATTACTTCCATACCACTCACCCTTCCAGCTCGCCTCCTCCGGTCTGTTCATCTCCCTCCACGTTCTCCGGCTGGGCGGCCGCATTCCAGAGTGCCAGTCGGCGTTCGGACTGCTATGCGCGTCGCACCTGGTGAGAAGAGCGTGCATGTTTGTTTTATAGAGCCTCTTCACACTTGCTGCTTTTCTCACTTGTTGAGAAAAGCAGCAAGTGACTCGTATGACTCGCAACGACGACTTACGGGATCGTTAGGCTTGAGACTTTTTCTTCTTCGTAAAGGCGAGGTCTGAGGATTTTTTGGACTACTCTGCGCATCGCATCTGGTGAGAAGAGCATGAATTTTGTGCCTCCTCAATCTCTTCTCTCAGTCTCTTCACCAAAACAAATTTGCTTGTGGTGACTGTATGTTTCCCGTCATATATTGTTGTGATTGTGATGTCATGTTCAGCTATAACGATTCCTCTGATTCTCTGACTCTCTTCAAAGATCACGTCTCGCCACGAAGGCTGGCGGGATTATTAGGCTTGGATTTTTTTTGTAAAGGCGAGGCCAGACTGGATTACGTATCAAAACCGCATTATGTGATACACAAAAAAAAAACTTTTCCAAGGATCTGTCTGAGGTTTTTTCTACCAGAAAAAGTTGAGCTCACCGCTATTTCATCGCTCTCCTTTCCTTTCTCTATGCCCCTCTCTTTCTTGATAACGATGTCAGAAAATAGACCGCGCACTGCCCGGAAAGTAAGCAATGACCAATGTTAGCACGTTTGCATGCGATTTACATAGATTTTCATGATATTCCACACACCCCTCATTTGTCGGTCAAAAAAGGAACACACTATACTATAGCTGAACTGTTCAACAAGGATAATTGCGTAATAATTGAGGTTCGAGTCACGACACTGGCAACCATCATAGAAGAAGAAGAAGAAGAAGTCATCTCATCATACAGCATACAAAATACAAGATTATATCTTGCAGATCAGTGACATCATCGCCTGTATCGCCATCGCTTCATGGACGTGCGCCGCCATTCCATAGTGAGTGATCGTTGAAGGGTCGTCCAGACTAAACGCAAACGCAAACGCACACAGAAACGCACGCGACCAAAATTGAAACGCGATCGTTTTTCGAAACGAGTGAAACGCAAACGCAAAAGCGCGACGTGTTCAGACGAAACGCGCGCGTTTCTGTCGCGTTGGCGTTTCGCGTTTTGCACCCGACGTCTGCGTTCATCGAGATCCAACTTCGATGAACGCTCGAAATGCGCGCGTTTCTGGCATGAAATCGCTATTTTTCAAACAAAAAATGAAGATTTTTTTCAAACTTTAACTTTTTATAGTCAGTTCAGTGCGAATTTAGTCCACTAATTCAAGCAGTATCAAAGTGTGAGCACTTTCCCGATGATTTTGTAAAATATAATGCTAACTTATGTACTTGACTTCGTATTTGCACTGTTTAATTCAATAACAAAACAATATTAGATAAACTAAAACATTAGATCATTTCAAATCTAGAGTGATGTTTGTTGATGTTCAGTCGTGAAAAGGTGTGTGGTTCTCACCAGCGTTTCAGAAACGCAACCGCCAGCGGTCTGCGTTTCAGCCAGCGATTGTAGAACAAAATCTTGAAACGCAGACGCAAACGCTCGCGTTCTGCGTTTGAATTTAGTCTGGACGGCCCTTTAGATGTTACCGCTCACTGGCAATTGATTGCGCGCAATCAGCGACTCTCCACCGCTCTCGTTTATGCTAACTCGAGTTGCACGCACTGTGGGCGAATGAGGGTGTCGATCAGAGGATTTTGACTCCATCTGAGTGTGTGATATCGATGGGAAAGATATTACTGTTGTTGAGTAGATGACATCATCAGCTTTCAATCGAGCCCAATAACGAGACGATTACTCATTTTTGAACTGAGTTACAGCCATGTTGCCAAAAGTGGCAACATCGGCAACAATAGGCCGTGTGCCTGGCCACAGCTGTAGTCTTCATTTTAACCCCGCAGAGTACTCACAAATCTAAGTTTAAAACCAGTCTAGATTATGTCTTGAAAGGCCGCTTTGTAGTAAAAAAAAGACACCTTTTGAGAATCTTTCTCAAGATTAGGGCGCGTTCAAAAAATTTTCTGAGGGTCGCAAGTAAATCTTGAGTTTGAAATCTCTTACACTCTTACGATTAGGAACTATTTTAACTACACTATCTGATATTGCAATGAAGTCAAAACAATACGAGAAACACAGATGTTTCGTACTGCCTGTCTCAACCCTCGATCTACACTGGTCCTGTCCTAACACGTTACTGGAAAAAAGTCCAATTTGGATTTGGATTTTTAGGACATTATCAGTGTCATATTGCAGTGACCTCGACGGCACTGGAATAGCTATGTGGTTCGCCCATGTGGGAACAACATGCTTCAACTATGGACTCTACTGCGAGTGTGTCATATCCGTGAACCGACTCTGCGGTAGGTCCGCTCTCTCTCTCTCTCTCTCTCTCTCTCTCTCTCTCTCTCTCTCTCTCTCTTCTCTTCGCGTGTTTTAATTACATACTTTTCATCACGTGACCATTTATTATTAGTTATCCACTTAGTGACATAGTGTCTTTTTGTGAACTGAAAAGTCGAGTGCAGGCAGATTTGCATTTCCGATCTCAATCGAAACATTCTTGAGCATAAAAACATCTTCTTTTTCTCTTTAAAACATCATTTTCAGTAAACAAATGCTGAAGAAATGAAGTTAAGAAAATGAAATCGTCTTGCGAAGGTCTTACAAACAAGAAAGAAAAAAACACAAACACTACAATTTCAAGAAGATACATTTAAATTGCGTGAGATGCAGTAATGCAATCGCGGTCAATTTTTTTCGAAACTGCGTTTGCAACTGATTTCGACTAAGGCGTATTGAATGAGTTGTTTCGAAAAAACTGACCTTATCTGGAGTAGCTACCGTAGACTTTATTGTGCAATTTGAAATGGACACACTCACACACACACTGGTTTTTCTGACACCAATAACAATAATTAATCCATAAGTGCATACATACATAACATGAATTACAAACTTGTACACAACTTATACTCAAAGTCTGCGAGTGCGCTAAAAATATACAGTATATGTCATAGCATACGGTATACAGTATACTTCTCACCAGCGCAATAAACATAGGTTATACTACTATACGTTTATATGCAGTACAGTATGATGTGGTATACAGTATGCTGTAGTATACTGTATACAGTATATATGTTATAGCATACAGTATCTCTATGGGGGGCACGCGACGCGGCATGCGCACTCTCTTTTCTAGTACTCTCTCCGAGTGACCGGGGAAAACAAAGAGTGAGTTTACTTGAAATGTCAGAACTGTCCAACAATAGGCGGTCAGTTTCTACTTCTCGAAATACATCGCAATTTGAAAAACTCCGTAATCTCAACGGTACACTCCCGAATTGCTCACGGAATAGTTCCGAATACCACTTCGGAATGCCTATAAGACGTCGGAATCGCCCCTCCCAAAGTGACTAACCGCACCTTTACTTGGGATGTTGTGCAACAAAGTGCGAGTTTCGATCAAGTGTCCATGTGTTGCAGCCGTGGAAGGAAGAGTGACGAGTTCACGAAAAATGCCCTTGTTTTGTCATATTCAGCATATAGATGCCGGATAAACACTCGAACTCGCCCATGTGTTTGCAGCAGTGGCGCGTCCGTTCCGCTACAAGGAGTGGTTCTCGATGCGGGCCACTGCAGGCATGGTAGCAGCTGTGCTAGCGGCGAGTGTCGTCGTATCCGCACCCCTCGTCATCGGTGAGCAGAAACTATCTCTCTCTCTCCCTCTCTCTCTCTCACTCTCACTCTCTCTCTCTCTTCCTTCTCTCCCTTCTCTCTCTCTCCTCTCTCTCCCTCTCCCTCCCTCTCTCTCTCCCTCTCCCTCTCTCTCACTCCCCCCCCTCTCTCTCTCTCTTTCTCTGTCTCTCATTCTCACGTACCCTTTTGTAGAGCAGTGTTCGATGAACTTCGATTCCCACCTTCGAGTGTGGTACTACGAGGACACTCCGTGTGGCAACATGCTCGCTACCATAGACTTCTACAATGGCAACCTGGCCACGTTCATCAGGTAGCAGTAGGTGTTCATAGTGGGGCAATTAGGAAATGACACCAGACACCAGACACCATGACACCACGACCCTCTGGTGGTGTTGACATCATGGTGTCGTGGTGTCAACACCACGACACCACGACACCACTTTACAAAACGAAAAATTCTGCATCTTTTTCAGTTATATAGAGGTCGTATGCAGTTGTGTTTTGTGAAGTGGTGTCGTGGTATCGTGGTGTCTGGTGTCATTTCCTAATCACCCCATAGTGGTCCTTCTGTCTTCTAGCCTGGCGCGTCTATCTGCTGTAAACCTGACAAGAACACCAGCACACGGTAGCAGATATCGCAGTTTTGAAGCTGGAGTGAAGATCATTCCGGTTTCTGTTTCCGCTGATAAAGAACCCCGAACCAGCCGGTCACAATTGTCAGAGATAGAGACTCAACGTTTTTTTCCGGAGTTGGTGTAGCAGTACCGTTTGCGAAACACGCCTAGAAAAGTATAACTTATAGGGTCTGTCCTATCAATGAGTGCTTTCACTGAAAAATTCACTGAAAATAGTGAAAATTTCATTGAAATGATGAAAATTTCAACGAATGGGTGTAATATTCAATGAATTGGTGAAAATTGCATTGCAACTGTGAAAATTTCATTGAATGTAGTGAAATTTTCAAAGAAAGTTTCATTTTCAACTTTCATTTTCAACGGCGGCTGTCTGTTCGCTCAGAAAACGGGCAGAGTTTCAAATTTCTATTTTTAACGAATATTCGTCAGTTGTACTGCGTACGTTTTATTCCTTCAGCTGTTTTTTCTTCGAAATATTACATGTTTTGTTTGTTTATATGTATGTTATTTTTTTATATGTTCATGTTTTTATGATGTTGTAATTACAATACATTGATTGAACGTCAGGAGCAGGAGCGCGTCGAAGGAAGGATGCGAAGCTCCGCCGCCCTTGTCACCGACTTCAAGATCATCAAGGTGTGAATATTTTCTGAATTTTTACCCATCTCGTTTCGCTTGTGTGTTGTTGATGTTGTGCCCACATATTGCCATCATCCCGCCGTTGTTGCGCCTGCTGCACCACAGTACCTAGAACATGTTAATAGTAATATCTAACGGTTGTGTTCAGTGCTTCCCGTCTGGAGTGAATCAAGAACATCTGGAAGACCGCCAACAAGGGGCGGACGCCTGACCGACGTTGTCATCGCCACCGACATCAAGTTCATCAAGGACAAGGTGTGTGTTTTTCTGGTTTATTCCTCATCTTCTTACAGGTACGTGTTGTGTGTTTCAAAATATTTGCATTTATGGACAGATTTGTAATTTTGTGTATTTCTTTAACATCCTTGATATGCATTCCAGGACGAGTGCGTTACGAAGATGTGTGTGAGTGTAGGTGACGGCGAGGGAGCAGTGGATCTTCATGTGCGCGGCGCACAAGAACCCCCTCACCCCCACCTACTCAACAACACCAAGTACATCCCCTCGTCTTCACCAAGGTACGCCATGTTTTGGGTTTGTCAATATTATTGTTTGTGTTTTTCATCATTTTTTTGTCTAGGAGTCATCGATCTCTAAACTGGGCTCGATCTGCAGTCGTGTGAACGACATCACGCACGCCTACACCACCACCCGCCGACGCACATGTATCGCTTCACCCTCTCCGTCAACAAGTACGGTCTGATGAGCGCCGAGAATCTCATCGTGCCCATACTCTCCTCCCAGAACACCCCCTATATTTTTTGCCAGAGCTGTACAATTTACGTTTTAGTGTTAC
The DNA here is from genome assembly GCA_963966185.1 of Rhabditoides inermis. Lineage (NCBI taxonomy): Eukaryota > Metazoa > Nematoda > Chromadorea > Rhabditida > Rhabditidae > Rhabditoides > Rhabditoides inermis. Next base: position 57,759 of record CAWZYM010000366.1, on the reverse strand, counting down.
TACAAGTTGGAACGCTTTCGTGTTTTGTGCGTGTCGTTGGTGAGAAAATTTATTCATATGCATTTGAGATGGAAACACGGTATAAAACGAGGAAACAAAAACAAAACGCTTGAAAAAAACGTTTGAGAAAGCGAGACGCACAACAGGGGATGTACTTGGTGTTGTTGAGTAGGTGGGGGTGAGGGGGTTCTTGTGCGCCGCGCACATGAAGATCCACTGCTCCCTCGCCGTCACCTACACTCACACACATCTTCGTAACGCACTCGTCCTGGAATGCATATCAAGGATGTTAAAGAAATACACAAAATTACAAATCTGTCCATAAATGCAAATATTTTGAAACACACAACACGTACCTGTAAGAAGATGAGGAATAAACCAGAAAAACACACACCTTGTCCTTGATGAACTTGATGTCGGTGGCGATGACAACGTCGGTCAGGCGTCCGCCCCTTGTTGGCGGTCTTCCAGATGTTCTTGATTCACTCCATGCGGGAAGCACTGAACACAACCGTTAGATATTACTATTAACATGTTCTAGGTACTGTGGTGCAGCAGGCGCAACAACGGCGGGATGATGGCAATATGTGGGCACAACATCAACAACACACAAGCGAAACGAGATGGGTAAAAATTCAGAAAATATTCACACCTTGATGATCTTGAAGTCGGTGACAAGGGCGGCGGAGCTTCGCATCCTTCCTTCGACGCGCTCCTGCTCCTGACGTTCAATCAATGTATTGTAATTACAACATCATAAAAACATGAACATATAAAAAAATAACATACATATAAACAAACAAAACATGTAATATTTCGAAGAAAAAACAGCTGAAGGAATAAAACGTACGCAGTACAACTGACGAATATTCGTTAAAAATAGAAATTTGAAACTCTGCCCGTTTTCTGAGCGAACAGACAGCCGCCGTTGAAAATGAAAGTTGAAAATGAAACTTTCTTTGAAAATTTCACTACATTCAATGAAATTTTCACACTTGCAATGAAATTTTCACCAATTCATTGAATATTACACCCATTCGTTGAAATTTTCATCATTTCAATGAAATTTTCACTATTTTCAGTGAATTTTTCAGTGAAAGCACTCATTGATAGGACATACCCATAGTACTCGAAAAGTAGAAAAGTACTGAAAAGTACCAGAAATAGAACGGAATAAAACTGAATAGAAATAGTACTATACAGTGAAAAATTAATACTAGAAAAAAGTGATGCTTACCTAATCATATTCAGTGTGGTGGCCAACATCACAACAATATGATATGAAAAAGAATCATACAGTATCTAGGGGGAAGGGAGAGAGAGAGAGAGAGAAAGAGAGAGAGAGAGAGAGAGAGAGAGAGATAGATAGATAGATAGATAAACAGAGAGTACAGACTTATACAGACTTATGGTTATTGAACACTTTGTTCAGCGTGGCGTCGAATCTGCTGGCTGTGTACGTTCTGCGCAAGAACATCTCCAAGCTGAAGAGCAACAAGAAGATGGGAGTGGAGATCAAGTTCCTGCAGCTGGTGTGTTTGTAGTTTATAGTTTATTTTAGCTTTAATAGTTTTTATAGTTTATAGTTTGTAGTATATTTTGTGAGTGGTCATAGTTCCTGCAGCTGGTGAGAGTTCGGAATCGAAATCATTTCAATTTCCTGCGACCGTTGGACAAAACAATTCGCAACGCACCAAACCCATGCTATTTTTCCGCCGAGAATTTCCCCACCCCCATGTAAAGTCGTAAAATGAAAGAATGATAAAGTTAAACAGTCTGCAACTGCATAGTTGATCAAAATATCAAATCAAATATCAAATCACAATTATATCAAATTATTTGTCTTGCAGGCGTGTTGCACGACCGTCAACATCTGCTGCACCCAATTCTCTTTTCATATACTCGCCCCGTATTGCGAATCGAAAGCCGCACTCTTTCTCACCACAACTACAACGTGGCTCACCAACTTTGCCAATTACGGGTACGAATGACGAATCTCTCTCTCTCTCTCTCTCTCTCTCCCTCTCTCTCTCTCTCTTTCTCTCTCTCTCTCTCGTTCTCTCTCTCTTCCCCCCTCTCTCTCTCAAACTCCCCCCTCTCTCTCTCTCTCTCTCTCTCTCTCTCTCTCTCTCTCAAACTCCCCTCTTCAGTTGGATCGTCTACTTCTTCCACGCCCCTCTCCATAGGTACTCCAAGAAGGCCGTCCTTCCGGGGGCGTCCGTCGCCCGAACCCTCACAGTCGACTCGGCTTCCAAGCGATCCGTGTCCGCGTGGTCGTAAACAGTGTTTGATAAAGAACATTTGGCGTATTGGAAAGCCTGAGCGAGTGGAGTAGATAAAATTTATTCTTTCATCGTAACTTTATGCGAGTAGAAATTAGAGTAGAACAAATCATTCTTCTACCGTAATCCACATCGCGTGTAGTAGGGCAAACTATTATCCTACCGTAACCACAAGTGAGTGGAGTGTGTCGAACATTGTGCTACAACATAGTGAACGTTTTCACGCATTTAAAACCGAATAAAAAACTTTATTTGTAGTTTAATACTATTTGAGTTCATTGGTACATTGGCTTCCAGTGGTTTTGGAGTTTCGCGATTACCCTTCCTACTTCCTAGTCCATCCGCTCGTCTATCAACGCCTTCATTAGTGGAATGTCCACTTACTGATACATTCATTTTGTTTTTTTTTCCTCGCAATGTTATTTGATCTCTACGGCTACGGCTAGACGCCAAAGATCAGCAGTTGTGCATATATAATTCTGAGAGCTCATTAGCGCATGCGTAAACACCGTTGTTATTCTTAAACGTTTTCAATTGATTCTCTGTTTTTGATAATATGCACAATTCATTAAGAATGTTAATGTTCGAATTTCGTCATTTACTATGTATGTATCACCAACATCTTCAAATCAGCAACTTATTTCGAAATGAATAAGTATCATCTGTTTGTACGAATGATAGCTATCCAATGCAAATTAGAAGTTGAATGAATTTCGGTTATCCGGATAATTGATTGAGGTTTGTATAACAATGTGATGGGAAGGGATTGGGAAAAAATGTCCGAAGCCTGCAATCGTTGTTTTATTCGGTGCGACTCGCACCGCACTCGCAGACTAGACTGTAGTCGTTTTGTACCTTATCAGTTATCTTGTATGAATATATATGTCGTTCTGTACTATGTACTCGTACTGTCATCGGACGCTTACTTGTTGTATGATGCATAGCTATAATCAAATCTGGGCGTTATGTAATTCTCTTACTATTGGTAGCTTCGACCCTCCCGCAGAGCACTCTCTCGAAAAGGGGGCTTTGACTTTTTATTTTTTCATTTGGTAGACAGTACAACAATAATCACACAAGGATTTCATCGCAATAATTCAAGTTTAGAAATACATTTTTCTACCCACCTTTTCAATGTCATTGGATTTTCTCATCGACTATAGCATGATTCCTGCTGTTTTCATAGCTATTGTACTCAACATTATCGTGTTTTGTAAACCTATATGACGTATTTCAGATTGCTTTGTCAGGTATTTACATCGTTATTCGAGTGCTTTTTCTTGGTCGAAAAATCAAAGAGTATAAATCGGCATTCGGGCTTTTGGTGGCGTTTCATTTGGTAATACATCCTCCTTGTTCATTGTTTTTACTATTGTAATATTACAGATTTACACAGATCTCATTGCTATAGGAGTGTGGACATGCGTAGCAATGCTTTTGTGAGTCTGTGTTTCACATTTTCACTGTTCATTAAAGGAGCATGTGCAACTCACTCTACAGATCAGATTTGTAAACTACCATGTGATAGAAGATAAAAATAAATAACTTTTCGTTAATAAACGATATGCCTAAAATTAACGGAACAACTAACACCGCTTTTGACTGTGTACCACCTTTTAGAGGAAGTCAATGGTATATCACACTAGGAAATGAAGTTTTCGCGTATTAATAATAATAATATTTATTACCGCGTATACTATATATATGAACACAGGACAAACACATAATAAGAGTGAGTACGGCATTGGAAAATAAATAAACACAAAAATAGGATAAAACAGATAACACAGGTTCCCAAATGAGCACTTATCTAATTTTGGACGGAGGGAACAAATGGGGGTTATCTAGGAGGTACGATTTCACTGTTTGATGTTTCGCAGATAAAATGATGTTGTTGGGGAGTGTGTTCCATAGTGCAAAAACCCTACTGAAAAACGTGCTGCTCTTTAAAGTTGTGTCAAAGCAAGGAATCAGGCGCCACCCATGAGAAACGCGAGACCGGGAAGGTACAATGTTGAAGAGGCCAGAATACTCTAGACTAGTGCGATTAGTCATAACCTTATGAATATACGCAATATCGTTTATTAAGCGTCGCTCTTCGAGCGTTTGGAGATCTAATAGCTGGAGGCGTTGGGGATAAGTGAGCGAGAAAAAGCCGGCACGGTGACATATTCGGCGCGTAAAATGTCTCTGTACCGACTCAATCAGATTCACCGACCCCACATCTTTAGGATTCCATAGTTCTGTACAATACTCAAGTTGGCACCGAAAATAGGTTACGTGTGCAACTTTAAGAACAGTGAGATTGCGAGTACGATATACGCGCAGAAAGTCGTTTATGGAGTGAAACGTATTCTGAACAATGTTGGAATAGTGATCGTCAAAGACAAGAGAACTGCTGATAGAGACGCCTAAATCCCTGACAGTATCGGCAGGGGCGAGAGTTGTGCCGTGTGCGGAATACTCATGCCTGGGATTACGACGTCCTATATGCAGTATCTGTGTTTTCTGAGTAGATATTTGTAAACCCCACTGAAGGGACCACCATGCGACTAAATCAATTGCCACTTGAAATTTATGCTGGGCGGAAGGATCATTCGCATCAAATGCGAAGGAAATTTTCAAATCATCGGCGTAAAGCGCACACTCAACATAGTCGGGAAGATTGGAGATGATATCATTAATATATACATTGAACAGTATGGGACCTAGGCAAGACCCCTGTGGTACACCACAGTTGACAAGCCGTGGAGAGGAAAGCTCATCACCGACCATTACTTGTTGGCGACGGTCGGTCAAGAAACTTCTAATCCATCCCAATACGTTACCGCGAATTCCCAGCGAATGCAACTTTTTGTATAGCAAGTTGTGATTAATAGTATCGAATGCCTTCTTGAAATCAAAGTATATACAATCGATAACCATTCCATTAGATAGGTGTTTCAACCAGTGACTATGACACTCAATAAGTTGAGCGTTTGTAGATCTATTCTTGCGAAAGCCAAATTGCCTAGGTGTGAGAAGCGAATTCCTCTCAAGAAATTCCGTAATTTGCTTGACGCATATGCGTTCCAGAACTTTCGCAACACTACTTATAAGGCTGATAGGCCGGTAGTTGAGTGGATCATCACGAGCCCCCTTTTTATAAAGAGGTTTTATATACGCCAGTTTCCAAATCTCAGGGACATTGCATACGGAAGTAGACATTGAAAAAAGAATAGAGAGTGGGACCGAAATCGTATCAACCGTATTTTTCAAAAAGGCATGCGAAATATTGTCAGGGCTCGTGTTCATTTTAGATGCTAGTTTGGAAATAGTTTTGTGTACATGTGCATACGAAATCTCAATGGTGGAGAGCTGACTGACAGCACAAGGAAGGGGCGCACCCGCAGGGATAGGACCTCGCTGCGAGAAGATCGCATCGAAGCACTCTCCGAACAGCTCCGCCTTCTCCCTCGACCCGTGAATCAACTCACCCTCACGAGAGAGCGAGGCGACACCATCACCAGGAAACAGTTTGGCGCGTACATCCCGAAATAGCGCGCACTTGTTGCTACCATTGATTAATCTCGCCTCGCGTTTGCAGTTCCAAGAGAATAACGCCTTTCGTAGTTTATTTTGTGCTCTGTCCGAAGCACGGCTGGAAGGCTGTCTAATCGAATACTTAAGAGCTGCGCGTTTCAATTTGAGAATATGACTGGGAAGGTTAGTATTTTTATACGGGGGCAGAACGGGAATGTGAGTGTGGATGAGGTGTTGCATTCGCTGGTTGAAAAGCGCGGTAGCCTGTTCTAATGTCAGTCCTATAAAGGCAAGTGTCCAATCAGTACAAGCAATGGTTTTGTTTATTTCATTCCAATTCGCCCTCCGATATGCGAAACGCGGCCTCTCTCCAGCGGCCTCACTCACCCCGAGTCGCAGCCGATACTCAACGGGCAAGTGATCGCAGACAGAAAAACGCGGCATCACACGGACACATTGGAAAAGCGATATGGAATCAGTGAGAACGATTTTTTTTCCAGGGTATGTCTTGCAAAACATACCCTGGAAAAAAGTAAAAAAAGAATTAGTTATACCGAGAAAATATGGAAGTAGTTTTGACTAGAGTTTCGTTCGATTTCCGAAACGGTCATTTCCGAAAAATGACGATTTCGAAATTTCCGTTTCGGAAATAACCGAACACTTTTCGGAATTTCCGAACCGAACGACCGTCTGTTCGGCGCGCGCCGAAACGGCAATGACCGAACTCGGGTCGCGCCATTTCGGAAATTCCGAAAAACACATTTGCATGATATTGATGAAATGTAACTCACCGATGGTTCACTCATTCTCCACTATCAACTCGTGAACACGGTCGAGTCAAGCGAAAATCCCTCCTTCCAGAAATTATTCTAATATTTTTCGGCAATTCCGAAAAGCGCGGCCGAAAGGAACGGCCGCGCCGAACGATTCCGAAACGGTTTCCGAAACTTCGGTTCGGTCATTGCCGAACAGATCGGATTTCGGGATCGGCCATTTCGGAAATTCCGAAATCGGTCATCATTTGCCGAAATGTCTATTTTTCGGTCGTCATTTCGGCAGCCGAACGAAACTCTAGTTTTGACGTTTTAACAATGATTCAATGCTAGATAGTACTCAGCTCCATTGTAGACTACTTTTCGCGCTACTTTTGTAATAATATAAAACTACTGACCGGATAGGCACCAAAATGTGAAATATGCACATTTCAGTTGGATCGTCTACATGTTCAACTCGTCGCTGCGGCGGTCGGCGTTGCTGAAAGTGGAGCAGTCGAAGACGAGAGACACTCAAGGACCGAGAGAAACGCGCGCTTCCCGAGAAACCCGCACTGTCATCCACCACAGTCAGGCGACCTACGCCGCGTGGCAGATAATCAAGCTTTCGAGACAGATAAATGCAAATACAAAGTTTATTAATGAAGTCGTTGTGCACTATTATGATAAAAAGGCCGTTGTCAAATAGTTTTATTATTAAAAAAAACTGTTTTTTTTCTGTTAGAAATACGGTCTATGTGGTTATAGTATTTTTGCGCGAGTGGTCTTATGTTTCTTATGTTAGCGCCACTGTCTATTGGTGAGTCATTCGGAGTTAGTCATGCTGTACTCTGTTTTATGGTTTTGTTTATGGTACTGAATCACGACCAACTTTACGCTAATTTGTCACAACTTCTTAAATTTACAGGATAATTCACCATATTTTGGTGGAATCTTCCGGATCTTAGCATGGTAAGTTCGCTTTACATACTTTTTCCGGTTTACCTCACGAACGTAGTAATTTCTTCCACTATAGCCTGCGCCAGAGCGAAAGTTTTCGATCTACCTCGCTTGCAGTTCGAAATACGGTACCATAACCGTCTGCCTCTTGTTTTGCGCGCTATTGCCGAGAGCTCACTCTCCGTATTCCTCTGATCTAACCCACCGCGCGCAACTTATTGCGAGCACAGAACTATAACTGGATAACGATTATCAACTTGAGACCGTCTGAGATTTTTTCTAATTCTCAAGATTGTAACTACACAAATATGTAATTAGGTGGTGTACTCGTTTCCATCCGCGAATCGATCCGCAGCCATCTCGGCGTTTTTCCATGCAGCATTGTTTTTTTCAAATCAATTTCCTGATGTACTAGTTATACGGTACGTAGATACTTTAAAACAAGATTGAAAGAATATGCCGACAGCAAACCACACAGCAAAACACTGGAAGAGATATTTTTTACATCTACTAATCTACCAGCGCCGCTTATGCAAAGGACAAATTATTCGGTCAGAACCTTTTAATCTTTCGTGCATAAAATGTTTACCGCTTGTATGGTTTCAGTTTAGAGCAATCCGTTAAACTAAACAAAAAAAATGAATTTCCGATGCAAATCACTGATATCAATCAAAGCCGAAACTAAAACCGAAAATCATACCGGATTAATTTGAATGTTATAAAAGGATGATTGCGTGAACTCCATACCAACAATGTTGAGAATTATACTTCTCTTCTTATTCGCAACAACTGCCGTGGATTCAGAAACCAAGTATGTTCTATCGAAATTATATGTTAAAGTTGAACATTAAATATGTTCAGTAATGGAGGACCGAAAACTTCGAGCGATTTGATGAAAACACACAAAGCATATGTCCAAGAAGCCAAGCGGCACTGGGGAGAGTACAAAAACAAGTTCGGTGAGTAGTCTTGGGCAATAGAGATTTCATGGTTCCCATGTAGGCAGGAAATACAACGGTACGGAAAACAAGGTTCGCCACGAAGCGTACATCATAAACTATGTCGAAATGGCCATCCAAAACGATCTGTTCGCTAAGGGAGAGTCGCAATTCGAAGCTGCGCTCAATCAGTATTCGGATTTGGTGAGTTTCTGACAAGACTAATCACAATGTTATTGGTTGTTTTGCATGATTACCTGTGAATATGTATTTTCTAACACAAGATGAGTGTACTCCAACACACGTCGTTCTTTTGTAATGTAATGTAATGTTTATCGTAATTGACTAGGATAGGTATACACGGGAGCAATAAATAACGAAGATGCAAATGCAACAGTGTACAGTACATGCTACCGTAATATTTGGGTGGATAGATGCTGCTGCCGTGGGAGACAGACCGCAGTAGAGTGACCGCACCCGCGCCCCCGATGCCTACCCCGGCACCGCCCCCAGAGTGGAGTGGCTACCACATAGTGGAGTAGTGCCGCTAACTGTAATTGAGACTGCATTGCGCGGTGAAGTGCAGTCAGTATACTAGTTCGCTGTATATGATTTCAGAACATTTTTCATGAGATAGTTCGTCAGATTTGTTTTGAATATTTTGGAATTGTCTTCACAAACGATGGAAGTTGGTAACTGATTCCAAACAGTGCAAACTCTGTGAGATAGGCAAGATTGTTCGAGAGCAGTGGTTGATTTTGAGAAGATTTTCAGTCCATTTCCAGCATTAGCGATTAGAGATGGTCCGGTTAAACTCTTCACGGGTTTTCGGTTCGGTTTAACCGGTTAACCGAACCGAAACTTCGAAAAACCGGTTCCGGTTAACCGGTTAACGATTTCAAAACGGTTTTCGGTTAACCGGTTAACCGAACCGTGACTTCAAAAAACCGGTTCCGGTTAACCGGTTTTAACCGGTTTTCGGTTATCGAAACCGACACTGAAGGTGTGAGATCATCAAAGATAGCGCGAAATTCAATCTTATTGTCAGTTACCGCCATTGTTACATCACAAAACTCGAGAAACTTGACAATACGAGCGCCGAACTTAGCCTAGACAGTCAGCTACAGGGAAACCGGTTAACCGAACGATTCGGTTAACCGGTTTCGGTTAACCGAAAACCGGTTTCTGTCACGGTTTTTCGGTTCGGTTAACCGGTTAACCGAAATCAAAACGGTTTCCGGTTAACCGGTTAACCGAACCGGTTAAATAACCGAAAACCGGAAAAAATAACCGAAATGACGGTTAACCGGACCATCTCTATTAGCGATACATTAATTCATGCTTTGCTAATTTCAGGAAAATTCACATGTCCCCCCAATCTGAAAAATGTGAATCACGCCGTGCTATTGGTGGGCTACGCAAGTGATCCTAAAACCGGGATCCAATACTGGATTATCAAGAACAGGTTTGTTTTCGAAGTTTTCATTTTCAGAACATTATGGAAACCTTCTCTGTGCGTACAAACCTATGTAGCTTCGAGGGTCCACCTGTCATTAAGTATTTCAAAAGTCCGGAGTCCGAACATAAAAACTAATTGAATCGAATGCGCACTCAAGATATTAAAAATCAGAATAGAAAGAAAAAGCGGAACAAGTTCGCTTCTTTTTCACGAGAAAATCTAAGGTGGTTAGAGAGCGACTTCGAAGCGAAAACGATACCACTAGCACTACGCTATGAGGTCATATAGTAGCGTCAACATGATAAATTGGGGTTATTCTGAAATCGCTCGGTACGTGTGCGTTCCAAATCCATATTGTTTTTAACGTGAAACTCTGAGAGATTTCAAACATAATAATACAGATTGTTTCAGTCATGGTATTGGTTGGGGAGAGGCGGGATACATCAGACTGTCGCAGCAAGGAAATCAGTGCAACATTCTCATGTTTGGAGCCTTCTATACCGAATTCTGATTCTATCGACACAGCGCCACTAGCGAACGAAAATGTTTGATAAACATTATGCGTCCATGTACCCTCTCTTTCTCCCTTGAAGAAACAACCGGCGTCTCCTATCTGTTACGAACAATCCATGAAAGAAAGATTTATAAACAACTGCATATGCGAACTGTACATGGAACATATCCTAGACGACGTTCAAAGAGGCTGCGGAGTGTTACATTAACACTGTTCTACTCTTGCAAAGTACAAAACAACGAGGGGTGAAATCGAATACAAAAGTTCATCAATAACCGCAGATGCAAACTGTACACGGGAAAGGTTCTATAAAGCTGTGGTTATCAGTGTTCTTTAAGATCAATAACTGTAAAAGCAAACTGTACACAGTAAATGTTATAGACGTCGTACAACTAGATTGTGGTTATCAGTGTCCTCTTAGCACTGTTCTACTCTTGCAAAGTACACAACAGGGAGGGGCGGCGTGGATGGATGGCCCGCGTCGTCTGCGATCGAAGACGAGAGACCGCACGCCCCCGTGTCACTGGAATGCGAATGGTGAAGGGAAAGGTAGCCCCCGCTTCGAGAGACGGCACGACACTAACCACAGCTCTCGCCGAATTTCTCAACAACGAATGAATGCGTTGGGTATCAGTATTCAGTAACGATCAAAACAGATAAATCCAGATTGATCGTTCCCAGTTTAGTCCAGCTCAGTGACATACATATCAGACAGTAGAAAAAACTACCAAGATTGAAAACACTTGTTCGATCACGTTATGTATTTTGCGACCATAAAATATAATTCTCTTTTCTCTCTCCCTTCTCTCCCTCTCTATCTATCTACCTCTGTTTCTATTTTTCTTCCCCCCCTCTTCCTCTCTCCCTCCCTCTTCCTCTCTCCCTCCCTTCTTTGGGAGCGATTTCAAAGTGTTTCGAAAGGATAGTTCAGGCATTTTTTAGTGTTCGGGAACGGAAGTGATAGGGGGAGACTGAGCGCAACTTGAAGGTTCGAGCCCGACGAGCAAGGAGCCGATTGGTGTGCTGTGGTCGACAAGTCGTCTAACGGCAGCGTGGGACAGCAGGAGGGAACGGGGGAGGGCGGAGAGAGGTGATGTTGTTTTATTGGGATGTGCACATGTTGCTATGCAGAGGGACGATGGGAGACGCTGACCTCACTGGAATGTCGGACACTGGCAAGGACGAAGAGGAGGACAAGGAACTGGAGGAACAGCGAGAGGCGACAGTACATTGCAGGGAGCGTGATTCGCTGGACTGGAAACAAGAGGTGCATGCTCTCTCGGCAGAGCACTCCTGCACGTAAGGCACAAGTGAGTGACATTGGTGTTGCACGTCATTTGAAGTATTCGCACTTTCAGTTCGCAGAACTTTCAGTTCAGTTCAATTCAGTTCGCGGCAGTCCGTCATCACGGTGAGCAGCTATACGTGTCTAGAACATCACGCCATCACACACTTCTCGGGAAACGATTGGTTTCAATGCGCAGCGTGCAACTATGCCACCCCGGCAGTGAGAGCAACCTGGTGAAGGACATTCGTACGCCGAGGGTAAGGACAGAAGCGGGGGGGGGGGGGATATGCGCAGTCGATGCGAGTTCTTTTCAGGTGCGTGAGGCGATTGGTCGATTGGTTGTGGAGTGTTTCTCCGCCGCCGCTGACTCTCTCTCAGTGACGGACACGACGGCAGGATCGTGTGCAAGGTGAGGAGGTTATGTGGGAGTTGGAAGACTTGCTATGTGTTTTAGATGCGAAGGTGGTCAACACACAGCTTCTTTGTCTACAGCCACATTCGCGCACCGCGATTCGTCTGCGCGACTTGCGGATTAGGCACGGCACGTATGTTGTTGATTATTAGAGGTTTTTTTTTAAAAAAATGTTATTGTTTCAAAGGAGCTCGAATATGCGCCGCCATATTCGGAACAAGCACGGAGGCGTGGGAGGTATGGACGACCGAAGGAAGAGTGGCAAGGTGGGAGAGAGAGAGAGAAAGAGAGAGAGTATCGTTTGTTGATGTAGGTGGCTGCCGTTCGGGAGAAGTGTTTCCCGTCGCACATCCACTCTGACGATGAAGCGCCAACGACATCTAGGTCTGCGAGGTCGTCTGACAAGAAGATGAAAAAGATGGAGGAGACGAAGAGGAGGCACTCCAAGAACCAACAGGTGGGAAGATGGGAGAGGATGGATGTTATGAAATGTTCAGGACAGCGAGAGTGACGACGAGAGTCCGATGAGCTCTGCGATGGCAGATGAGAAGGAGCAGAAGAGGAGAGAGAAGAAGAAGCGAGAGAAGAGAGAGGAGGACTGTGCGGAGTCTGACGAGAAGGTGGGTGGAGAGGAGAGAGAAATGAGATATGGTCGAAGGTAGAAGATGGTCATACTGCCTCTTTCAGAAGCTCAATTCGAACAGTGACTGATGAGGTGATGACAGGATGGATCCTCTATGATCTATGGACGACTTTCTTCGTTCCCATTCCAATAAGTTCTTTATTCACATCATTCCTTCACTTTTCCACTTTAGTTTCTTCCAGCCCGGAGTATCGATATTTGTCGCATGTTCTCAGTATCTGTACTCCAAATCCAAGTTATGATACGTTTTGTTACCAGAGTTTTGCTCGTACTCGTTGAATATATGTTTTTTCCACATCATGTTGCATCAAAGAAAGGGGAGGCACCAAAATTGTTGTTTGTAAAATTATTGGAGAGATGACCGGTTTGAAAAGAGTCCAATCATCATCATTCTCTCTCCACTTCTCTCCGATGGCGGTCGCGAAACAGCGCGCGCCTGCCGCCGCCTCCGCCGCTGTCAATGTCGAGGTACGGTAGATGACCAGACTGTACGGTAGATTGGGCTACGGTATGTAGACGGTACTGTAGCTACCGTATTCGTAGATCCAGCACAACGAGTGCTCGCCGCAGGAGCTGGCAGTTGTGCGCAGGGCCATCAAGGTATGTATACGGTAGTCTCTCTCTCTCCTCCTCTCTTTCTCTCTCCTCCTCCTCTCTCTCTCTCCCTCTCTCTCTCTCTCTCTCCTTCTCTCTCTCTCTCTCCTCCTCCTCTATCTCTCCCCTCCCTCTCTCTCTCTCTCTCTCTCTTTCTCTCTCTCTCTCTCTCTCTCTTTCACCTCTCTCCAGGATGCGGCCGCGTACGGGCGCTGGGAGCGAAAGCCGAAAGTGCGTATGTTTTCCATGCAGAATAAAATAGAGAAAGTAGAGAATGAGAGAAAGAGAAATCGAGAGAGTCAGAGAGCAGGTCAGAGAAACAGAGAGAGAGAGACAGAGAGAGAGACAGAGAGAGAGAGAGAGAGAGAGAGAGAGAGATTCTGCTTTCTACAGGAATCTAGTAGCCGTCGCGCCACGAGCGAGCGTGAGAAGAACAAGGAGCTGAGCACGGCAGCCCGGCAGATCAAGACCACCATCGACAAGGTAAGGTTGTACTCGGTGTTTCTTTTTTATTCGTGTCTTACTTTTTTGTCCTTCCTTTTATACATCTCTCTTGTCATCTGCGATCGCATTCTGAACGAGAAAGACAATGGAAGAGAGAGAGAGAGAGAGAGAGAGAGAGAGAGAGAGAGAGTCAGCGAAGCATAAAAGCTTCTTCTCTTCCAGCACCTAGGTCCTTCGTGGCACGTGGTCGTCGGTCGCTCGTTCGGTGCTTCCGTCGGCTTCGAGGAGGCAAAACTCGCATTCGCCACTGTCCCATCCGGATACTATGTGCTCGCGTTCAAGAACGACTACTAGAAGCATGCTACGGAACGACTACTCGTAGATATACTTGGCAACCGGATAAAGTATATGTGTGTTTCTAGAACTGTTTGTGCCTCGACTATCAGAACTTGAGCTACAGTACTCTGGATTGGCGGAATCTGAAGCAAATGGTATATTTAACTGCAAACTCATTTACATATGTACGCCTGAGTCCTATAATGTTTCACGCAAGCTGAGCAATTAGTGAAGACGGCCAGTCGGGTGCATTCTCGCTTCGCCGACCGTTGTCGCCACAAGTTCTGGAATTCTCCGTACGTGGGAAACGCTGGGCCCGCGCGGATGCGGAGTAGCCCACGTGGCACTATGTGGAGTGAATATCGTTCCTAGCAGTCAGATGCATCCCGCATTTCTGGACAGAGATGGTTACTGGAATTGCGGAGCAATTGCATTATCGATCGATTTCGATCGATTTTAAACGTCTACGTCAAAATTGGTTCAATGGTATGGTCCGAAAGACAAATGCCCTCTATGGATGGGAACGCAAGAGCCCGAACCAAAAAGAACCTGCATCTTTCATTCAGTGCAAACACTTACGGCCATCTTACTAGGTTCTTGTGACTGGTTTCATTTTGTACAAGTGACATGTCATACAGTGGGTGGGCAAATCAGTTGCCGCCAGTAGAGAGCGCAGAGTGAACAGAGTGCGAGGCGGCGAAAATCGATAGACATGCGAGAGCACGCGAATAAATTCACATTCAAACTGTCGCGCGCGTGCACTTTTCAAATGCGGGACGGCCGAGCGGAGGGATGGCGGAACTTAATATTCCCTGGACTGTAATCATGTTTGCGTTTCCGAATAAACGTTTGATTTGACAGTCATCATTGCTAAGTGGAAGGAACACAATGCGTACCTGAAGGTAAGTGAGCGATGTTTGGAGGGGCGGAGTTGGAAGCGCACTTTCTGAACCGGATGCGGTTGTTTGTGAAAAAAAACCGGATGGGAATTCTGTTCGGGAGGTGAGCTCATCATATCTATTATTTCTCTCCCTCCCTTTTCCTCCCTCCCTTTTCTCCCCAAAAATGCGGGATGCATCTGACCGCTAGGAACGGTATTCACTCCACATAAATCTTCGATCTAGCGTTGCTTTCTTCCATGTGGGCTACTCCGCATCCGCGCGGGCCCAGCGTTTTTCACGTACGGAGAATTCCAGAACTTGTGGCGGCAACGGTCGGCGAAGCGTGAATGCACCCGACTGGCCGTCTTAACTAATTGCTCACAGCTTGCATGAAATTTCTATCGAACTCCTATTTAAACCTATTATTCTCCGGTAAAATTTTATTACTAATTTATTAACTCACCACAGATCTGACACAGACTGTGTCCGAGATCTGTGTGGAGTCTGTGACAGATCTGTGGGGGGGGCAGATCTGTCACAGATTTTCTACAGATCTGCTACAGATCTGTCACAGATGGTTTTTCAAGTCGAATATTCATCCGTTTTTTTTCTTTTAGCTGCCCTGATCCTACCGCCATCCGTGTGAACCAAAAATTACACCATTATCCAACAACAGTCCGTCCTCATAACAAAGTCGTCTTCAAGTAACAAACATCAATATATCAATATTGATAATACGACTCATTTCGGAACAACCTTTCAACATGAAACAACATTATATCGAAGAAATCTTGAATTGCCGATCTCGCAGCCTTTCTTCTTCTACTTCTTCCTTCTTCTTCCCTCCTTGCCAGCTTCATTCAATCGGCAGACGCCACGCGCTCACGAAATCTGTAATGATAAGTTCAACATCGTACACATAATGAATAATACATAATATACATAAAGTTGAGTATCAAAACTACGACGACTTTTACGCAAATCATTTACACAAAACAGTACATTTCTGCTTACCTTCAGTGTTCCTGATACAACCGCAGACGGCATCATCACCAAGGCAGAGAATGGCTGATCGTCTACAATGAGAGACTCACATGTAACGATAGTATACAGTCTACATAGATACTCACAACATAAATATCAAAAAAGTTATAAAAACATAAGAAAACACTTATAAAAAACAAACATGGCAGTTGATACGTTGCCAAAACCGGCTACAGTCATCAAAATCTTGAAAGTTTTCGTTCCAAGACCAATTTTAAAATCGAAGTTAAGACTAATAAATTAGTTGCAAATTTTTATTACTAATTTATTAGTGCTAAATTAGTAGTAGGAATCCGCAATGATCCATTACTAATGAATGAGTTATAAACTTTTATTACTAATAAATGAAGCTGATTTATTACTATCAAATTTTCATTAGTAATAAGTTACTAATTTATTACCCGGCGTGAATATCCTAGTACCTATTTATTCCTATTAAAATTCCTGTAAGTCTGCACGTTTCGTCTTGTTTTTGTGAAAGTAAGTGTGCTTTTGTGTTATATTTATACGCGGGAAATTGCTACCGAATGTTAGGCGCATTATCTTGCAGCGCCATTCCGCTACAGTAACCCACTATTTTTTATTAGGGCACACAAATTGTTTAATAGAGCAACTTTCCAATAATAATTTAACGTGTTCTTTCTATAGTAAATGTGAGCTGAATAGAAGGAAGAACATGATGTCGAAGATGAGAGGAAGAAGAGGATGCAAATGAGATATGCCATAACGTCGGGTGACGTCACTGCTCTTCTTCATCCTCGTTCTTCATGTCGCCGTCTATCGAAACCATCACGATTCACGATTCGAATATTGTCACCATGACTCGTCAAGGACCTTGTCGCACAGGCAGCTGTCGTCGTGTTTCGCGTCTTCTTCTCCGGACATGTAGGTTTCGCGGAGCACGGCGGATTATCCGCGATAAGATAACACCCAATAGAGAAAAGTTCTCACCCCAGAAAGAGGACAAGCGTCAAGTTTGTGTCGTCCTCGTCCTCCAGCAAATGCCATCTCTCTTCGATGGTATGTATACAGTGTATGAAAGTATACCCGACCTAGTATACAGTAAAAAAACAATGTTGGCTCGCCTCCCTCAACCACACTGCCTCCATCCAAGGGAGCCTGGTCGACTCGTGGTTTACTCAAGCGGACCAGGCTCTCTCTTTTCTAATAAAACGCCCTCCGCGTCTCTGACCGAAAGTGTTTCGCACTTTCTGGTCGCGAAAGAAAAAGTGAGGATGGGGAAATTTCGCTTGCAGAAATGCACTATGAGTAAATCAAAGTCAACGCGGTGTGTTCGGTTCCCTCATGAACGAGGAAGAATCAAGAATGGGAGAATATGGATCTTGCTGATGCTGCTCGTCCTGACTCTCCCGAACATTCCACATGTCGGGAAAAAAGGACACAGAACACTACTGTTTGTGGGACAAGGGCCTTGACGGAAAAGAAACGTGGTGACGATGATTGTGGTGCTAGTCGACGGCGACATACATGAAGAACGAAGATGAGGATGAAGAGGAGTGGTGACGTCACCCGTCATTATGACCTTCTCTTCCTCTTATTCACTGCATTTACTCGGAATAAAATACAAGTATACACACATTATTGGAATGTTGCTCCATTGTACAATTTGTGCGCCCTAATAATAAAATAGTACGAAATCCCAATTCCTAACAACGGAATTCACCGGATTACGGTAGCGGAATGGCGCTGCAAGATAATGCGCCTCCGAATGTTCCCATCACGGCGATTCACAGTTGATAAGCTGAGGGTGGGAGGAGCTACGCTACAAAAACGCGCGACTCGCTACGCGTCGCGGTTCAGCGGCGGGAGATTTGAATTTTTGGTTCGGAGGGAGTTTGAATTTTGTGGTTCGGGCATGTTTGTCAATCCATCAGTGATCACATCTCTAGGCACATACGTTTCAAACGTATTCCCATTATGTTTTCGATTTGATGATTGTTCATTCACTCAAGGAATGACGTAAATAAATTTTATTCTTGATAAATAGAAAACATTCAATAAACCAACAATCAATTTATTTTTAATACACCAAATTTATAACAATAACCATCAAACAATGAGTACATGCGTTTTATCTTTCGTAGACGACTTGGGGTTGGGGATCTTCGAGGTCACTTGACGATCTGTAAAGCAAGTTGCAAGATAAATAGAAACAAAACAATAATCTCACCTCGTGGCGAGGCTTCTTTAGGGGAGTGTGGCCGCAGACCGTATTCTCTCCTCCTCCAACGGAGTGGTCGACGGACATCGACTGAACGGAGAGTTGAACAAGGGGAATGATACGGTAACGGGTAAAGCGAAAATGCACTCACCTTATTGCTGTTGTCGATCGACGGGTGACCGCTCTTCTCCTCCTCTTTCTGCTCTCCTCCCTCGGAGTAGTCAGCGATAAACGGGTCGACCGCCTGAACGGAGAGTTGAACAAGGGGAATGATACGGTAACGGGTAAAGCGAAAACAATGCACTCACCTTATTGCTGTTGTCGATCGACGGGGGACCGCTCTTCTCCTCCTCTTTCTGCTCTCCTCCCTCGGAGTAGTCAGCGATAAACGGGTCGACCGCCTGAACGGAGAGTTGAACAAGGGGAATGATACGGTAACGGGTAAAGCGAAAACAATGCACTCACCTTATTGCTGTTGTCGATCGACGGGGGACCGCTCTTCTCCTCCTCTTTCTGCTCTCCTCCCTCGGAGTAGTCAGCGATAAACGGGTCGACCGCCTGAACGGAGAGTTGAACAAGGGGAATGATACGGTAACGGGTAAAGCGAAAACAATGCACTCACCTTATTGCTGTTGTCGATCGACGGGGGACCGCTCTTCTCCTCCTCTTTCTGCTCTCCTCCCTCGGAGTAGTCAGCGATAAACGGGTCGACCGCCTGAACGGAGAGTTGAACAAGGGGAATGATACGGTAACGGGTAAAGCGAAAACAATGCACTCACCTTATTGCTGTTGTCGATCGACGGGGGACCGCTCTTCTCCTCCTCTTTCTGCTCTCCTCCCTCGGAGTAGTCAGCGATAAACGGGTCGACCGCCTGAACGGAGAGTTGAACAAGGGGAATGATACGGTAACGGGTAAAGCGAAAACAATGCACTCACCTTATTGCTGTTGTCGATCGACGGGGGACCGCTCTTCTCCTCCTCTTTCTGCTCTCCTCCCTCGGAGTAGTCAGCGATAAACGGGTCGACCGCCTGAACGGAGAGTTGAACAAGGGGAATGATACGGTAACGGGTAAAGCGAAAACAATGCACTCACCTTATTGCTGTTGTCGATCGACGGGGGACCGCTCTTCTCCTCCTCTTTCTGCTCTCCTCCCTCGGAGTAGTCAGCGATAAACGGGTCGACCGCCTGAACGGAGAGTTGAACAAGGGGAATGATACGGTAACGGGTAAAGCGAAAACAATGCACTCACCTTATTGCTGTTGTCGATCGACGGGGGACCGCTCTTCTCCTCCTCTTTCTGCTCTCCTCCCTCGGAGTAGTCAGCGATAAACGGGTCGACCGCCTGAACGGAGAGTTGAACAAGGGGAATGATACGGTAACGGGTAAAGCGAAAACAATGCACTCACCTTATTGCTGTTGTCGATCGACGGGGGACCGCTCTTCTCCTCCTCTTTCTGCTCTCCTCCCTCGGAGTAGTCAGCGATAAACGGGTCGACCGCCTGAACGGAGAGTTGAACAAGGGGAATGATACGGTAACGGGTAAAGCGAAAACAATGCACTCACCTTATTGCTGTTGTCGATCGACGGGGGACCGCTCTTCTCCTCCTCTTTCTGCTCTCCTCCCTCGGAGTAGTCAGCGATAAACGGGTCGACCGCCTGAACGGAGAGTTGAACAAGGGGAATGATACGGTAACGGGTAAAGCGAAAACAATGCACTCACCTTATTGCTGTTGTCGATCGACGGGGGACCGCTCTTCTCCTCCTCTTTCTGCTCTCCTCCCTCGGAGTAGTCAGCGATAAACGGGTCGACCGCCTGAACGGAGAATTGAACAAGGGGAATGATTTCCATATTCAGCTCTGTCGCCAACTTCTCCAGTGAAACCAGGCTGCGACGACGCGTCTCGTCACTTAATAGTTAAAATTTACAACGAATCAACTAACACAAGTCAAACAAAGCTACCGCCTCTCCACTTCAGTCTCCAAATTGTGCCGAGTAGTCCACGCCTCCTCACTCGTTGGATAACGATGTGTAGTCAGAATAGATCTAGTGTAAAAAAAATAAATAAATAGTTTATTACCGCGTTGAGTACTTAGCGAGTGCATCATAGAAAACATAACAGTGCTTACGGTAGGATAGTAAAAGTGGGAAAAAAAGAAGAAACATTCGAAGAGTAGACAAAAATAGATAAAATAAAAATAAGCAAACTACAAATGTCGAATTTTAGACATAGGATGCAAATGAGGATTGTCTACTAAGTGGGATTTCACGTTACTGGTTTTCGCAGATTCAACAATATCAGATGGAAGTGAGTTCCATACTCCATAAACCCTCTGAAAAAACGCGCTGCTCCGCAGAAACGAGTCATATGACGGCAAAAGACGATATTTATGAGATGTGCGCGACCGAGTTGGGACTAGTGTAAAAAGACCAGAATAATTAAGAGAGGTTGCTTTAGTGATAACCTTGTGTATGTACGCTACGTCATTTATAAAGCGGCGTTGTTCAAGAGTTTGAAGGCCAAGAAGCTGGAGGCGTTGGGGATAGGTGAGCGAGAACAAGCCAGCGCGACGACATATTCGGCGCGTATAGTATCGCTGCACTGACTCGATCAAGTTCACTGATCCCACATCCTGAGGGTTCCACAATTCAGTACAATACTCTAGCTTGCAGCGGAAATACGTTGTGTAAGCGGTGACAAGAACCTTCAAGTCTCTTGTACGATAAACTCTCAGAAAATCGTTTATGGCATTTAGGGTGCCTTTAACAATGTTCGCAAAATGGTCATCAAAAATCAAGGACCCACACATAGTCACACCAAGGTCCCTTACAGAGTTAGCAGGTGCGAGCGTAGTGCCGTGTAAGCCATATCCAGATCATCATCCGGTCCTACCGGCACAGACACGCATACACGGACATTTCGAGAACTCTAAATATTATCACTCAGTGAAAGAAGAAGATTCCGGCAAAATAGTTACATATTCAGTATCGTTTCCCCACTCACCTCAAATATCACTTGCGAAGACTTGCGGGAAATTCGAAAGTATATGCGAATCTCGGACTCGCTCAGCTTGAGTTCATGAACTTCCGCGTAATACATTCCCAGATGGAAGTAGAGCTGAACGAATGAGTGACTACTGTTTGTTTTATTACTCTGACTCACCATATCTCGCTTCTGGAGAAACTTTGATGTCTTGAGGGAAATCATTCCTACACCCGCATTCACTATGATGTGCTTCTGCTGCACATCAAAGATCCGGCACTGCTCAACGGAGTCGACGGCCGCACAACATAATAACTGAAAACAGTTAATCAACAAACACAATCTAAAATTACCTCGTGTTCCTGGTGAGTCCGCTTGTTTGAAGCGTCCTCGTCCGCATCTTCTTCATCATCTGACCCACCACATGTCGTACACGGACAGTCCTTCAATGATAAAGTAGAAAACGAAGAAATACAAACCAACCCTTCGCATTGCATGGATCCAACCACGGATCTTCGTCGTCCACTGTTCCTGCTCGTCTCCATCGATATGCTGTTGTTGATGCAGTTTCTCGTACCGCCAAAAGTACACGTTATCAATGTCGAAGTTCTGAAAAAATTGAACAATGTTTATCATCGAACTTTAAAAAAAATGCACCTCATCGAAGACAGCTGCGACAGCAGAATCCACACTGCCGTCCCCCTGTGCAGTGCATCGCAGTTGTAGCCATGGTCGACGTCATTCTCTCCTCCTGAACAGGGAGTTGAATACGGTAGACAGAGACTGCGGAAACTATTGACTCACCTCAATTAGAGTAGCGTCAGCAATAAATGTTTCATGATCCTGTTCGTCCTTGTCCATTTGCAAAAGACCATAAAGCATTGTAATAGTTCAAAGAGAGCTCAATATAACTTTTTGCACAAAAATACAAGATATCGCAGCGAAGATAACGCCGTAATATTACTAAAGCAATAAAATCAAATCCACATGAATTTTTTTTAACGAAAACAACGAAATGGGTAACAAAACAAAACAATACAAGATAATACATACACTACCTAGAACATTCTAATACTCCGATTCTCCGATTCACAAGAAAATAAAAAGTGACCTAGAAGCCAAAACCGAATGGGAACTGCGGCAGTGCCTCTGCCTAGACACTCCGGTAGAGAATAGGAGGATAGAGGGAAGGGGTATGCACAACATGAATCTGCTGCGGAATAGCAAAGGGGATCTGAGCACGAGGGGCATGGAGAGGGAAGCAGACCTGATTCTGAGAGGGTGCGACTTGCGGAGTGTTGCTGGTGATGCCCAAACCTTGCTGCCACACAGCAACTTGCCCCGCAGGTCTAAATACCACCAGTAACATAGAAACTAAACTCGTAATAAGAGATTCCTACCGCCACGAATCCGTAGCTCCGCTGGCGATGGGCCTCGCGGTCGATCGAGCACGAGTATCCGAGCTACGCCTCTGATCATCTTTCTCCGAACGGCTCCGTTTGGTCGATCGAGGGCTGCGGCACAGCGACACAGCGCTCCGTTTGCGCCCAGCAGAACTTTGTGTCCTTGTCGACCCACCTCCTCGGTCATCTCCCCCGTGAACTCGAACACTAGATGACGTCACCGCCAGATTCCTTCTCGCGCTGAACTCCTCCCTATCCCGCTCGAATTTGGGCCTGTCCTCGCGGGTCCGACGGTGCTCCGACGACTTCTTCATCGGACTCCTCACCTTCGGTGTTCTTTCCTTCCTGAACTTGCTCCATCGAGGCGACACTGAGGAGGAGCTGCTACCTCCACCTCCTTCCTGTGACGGAAAGCTGACGCGGGGGTACATCTAAAAAATTATGAGATAATAAAAACAAAACAGTTATAAGATATTCCAACGTTTCAAACGTATATTTGAGGTGTCAGTCCCGCGCTATCGATCACTGTAATCTCTTGAGATACCGCTCCCTCTAACGGGACCAATGACCCCGACCCCTGTCGTAAACGGCATGTGGTCCGTATCTTGTCTCTCATACGCATCAGTTATGTGGGCGCTCCGCTAGCGTGCGGCGGGCGCATCCGTGCAATAAAGGCTTCGATCCCCCATCCTGGTCCCTTTGTAAGTGTGTGTGGAGCGGCCCACCACATACTTAACATTGGAGGTCCCTGAGTAACTTTGAGTGTGTTGAGGAGTAAGGCTAACGTGTCCCTTCTCCTCCCCTCACAGGAACTGTCCCGACTCGAGCCGTATGAGTCCAGACCCCTCTCCCCCCGTCCCCATTCCTGCTAGTATTCCTCGTCAGTCTACTAATCTGCACTGTATTCCCCGTCTGGAGCAGCTGCCAAGGAGGACGCGCGGAGAGGAGCCCGTCGCCAGGAGAGAACCACTACCGCTACACCACTCTCTTCTGCCAGGATGGAGAAGCAGCACTGGACACCACCCGTGAGCCTTCTGTAGTATAGTCGCTAGCCACGATACCATGATTGATTAGGTTCTCATGTGTAGTAGCCTCTACAGTGGCCTCACAACCATTTCGATGTTTAGTTGCCATGATTGTTTGTTATGACTTATCTCGAGTTACTGATCGTCGATTGTCTTGTATGTTTCTGTGCCATCATGGATTGTTCTCTCACATAGCATCTCTTCCATCTAAGTCCTCACTGGCTTTGGTAGATCGATCGGTTGACTAGAACTGCATTGTTTATTTAAGTGTTTCCATTGATGTTAAGGTATCACATTGTATTCACCCATAGGACCCAAGAGGCTATGTAGTGTAGAATCATGCTGACCTACCCGTAGTACAAAACATTTTAAAAGCAATCGAGGCCGATTGCTCCCTAAAGGGTGGGGATGTCAGTCCCGCGCTATCGATCACTGTAATCTCTTGAGATACCGCTCCCTCTAACGGGACCAATGACCCCGACCCCTGTCGTAAACGGCATGTGGTCCGTATCTTGTCTCTCATACGCATCAGTTATGTGGGCGCTCCGCTAGCGTGCGGCGGGCGCATCCGTGCAATAAAGGCTTCGATCCCCCATCCTGGTCCCTTTGTAAGTGTGTGTGGAGCGGCCCACCACATACTTAACAGAGGTACTCGAACAACGATATAAGCTTACATGAATAATTATTTATTATGAACATTTTTTAATGAAAATTTGGTGCAAGAAAGCGACAAACTGGGAAATTTATATACATAGAAAACACAGAACAAGACGCAGTGATAACGATTAAAGATGATATTGCTGAGATACTTACAAAAACGCACTGCAATGAGAGAGAAAGAGATATATAACCCTATCTCGGAGAAAGATAGATAGGTTTCCAGGAGGCGTCCACTCTCCTCCTCTTGTTCTTCTCGCATCAGACGGTGAACTGGACCTGAAAACAACATGCATTAAGTGAAAACAGCTTATTAGAAATAATTTTCTACAAATCATAAGCAGTGTTAGGAAATAATACCTTGCGTTTGCGGTAAGTTTTCTTGACTTCCCACAACCTCAAATCGTTTTCCCTGGTTTTCAGAGCCAAATCCTTCAACACCGACTGCCACTTGCACTCATCCAACTTCACACTCTTATACTGGTTAAGGAGACGGTTCACAGTCGAGTGTATGTTTTCTATGACTTGTTCGGAAAGAAGACCCCACCAGCCGTGCATCTCTACAAACTTCATCACATGCACAGCCGCCATGTGCATTTTCGGAGTGAGAGACAGAGACGAATCAGCAGAGACAAGGGACCGAAAGAAATCGCTGACTGCAGTGCGCAAAGCCTCTTGCTTGACCTGGTCCAACACTTCTGCGCGAGCACCATGCTGAATACGTCGCAATGCCCTCATGGCAAGCTTGTAGTGGAAGACGGAGTCATCTGGCTCACCCTCTTCTTCTTCGCTCTCTTCCTCCTCCTCCTCCACCACCTCCACATCAACATCCTCATCACCATGCTGGATAAACAGATCCCACAACCTATCCACATTGTCCCTCTCCAGCATTGTCTGAATCTGGTTTCCTGTGAGCCGCTGATGCCACGCACCGATAGACGCGCCGATCTGCGTGAATCGCTTCTCCAACTCCACTGTGAACTCCCCCTTGCCCCGCACACACACGTCGTCGATCTGCTGCAGCAAATGCTTGCAAATGCAAATGCAGCAAAAGCAAATGCACCTGTTGCTCGGCGGCCTCAAACTCGTTCTTTCGCACTGCGAGCAGTTCGATAGTCCGATTCAGACGATCACCCAGAGTAGCAGTACGCCGATTGCATACGTGAACATAGTCATCGTGCAACATATCGTTCACAAGGGCATCAGAGAAGATACAGTCGCACACGAAATGCACCCAACACTCCACATCCTCATTCACAAAGCACCCACTGCATCGAACCATCAGATCACATGAAGTGAGAATGTCACCAAAGTCTGCGTGCCGCGCGATACAATTCTCATTATACCCACACAACGCCGGCCTTTTCTTCGATAAAGGAGGAACAATCTGCCGAGAGATAATTGCCCTGAGACATCTCTCAGAAGCCTCCATGGTCGATATCTCAGACGAGAGAATGTCAACTGTGCCGGTCGCGAGAGTCAACTTTGCGCGCACCTCCTTCAGACGTGTCTTCACTTCATTCCTGTTCCGCTTGACCCCTGTCGCAACATTACCAACACTTAACCCAGCCACCTTGGCGTCCTCAATTTTGGCGCGCATGAACGCGGCATCAACCAGTGTATCGGACAATCCCATAACAATATGGAGCGATGGAGGGATAATGCAAGTGAGAGGAATCAGAGGGAAAATGGGCGAACGCGGCCAGCTCTTGGAGAGCGTCATGTCGTCAATAGTGCGCTGGGCGAACCGCACTCCCCACTCCTTAACAGTCATCACCCGACCACGAACACAATAAATACACGAAAACCGAGACGACGCTCCACCATGGCCAACACACGTGCACAGGAACTTATAGTCTCCGGATAGAAACCACTTCACCTTCACAACATCATTCCCCACTCGCACAGTCTCGATAGCATTCAGCTGTTGGCACATGTCAGACAAGTGCTCGCAAATCAGCTGATACTCCTCAGCGTCTTCGTACAAACCGATCAATGTGCTGTTCTCCTCGCTGTTGGTGCCTTGCTTAAGCACGGGGACAACACAGAACTTAGTCGAAGAACCTCCTTTATCCCCCATCAAGCCTAACTGCACTTCTCCGTTCGCACTGAGGAGAAGCTTCTTGCGAGAGGCGAGATCGGAACACCGAACACCGAGCACATGGGCAATGTTGTTGAGCGAACAACAGAGAACCTCCTTCTCACCACCCTCAACTGCCACAACACTTTTCGAAATCCGATAATCCCAATCGCTCACGAAATCATTCCGAAGATACAAGTACTCGTGTGTGGGGCTGAAGTCATCCAAGCCGTACTTGATGAGCACGTGCTTCATGATCGCTCGCTTGTGTTGAGTGACGCCGGCAGACAGACACATCATGAGATCCTCAGCCGCAGTCATCCGTTTCTTGGGTGCAGTATCCCACCTGGACGCCAACGATGAAACAATCATACAACACCCTACGTCATCCCCACCCAATTTCCGCGCCAAGCTATCAAGAGTTTTCACTCGGATTGCCCTGCTCTGCCTTCCCACCTGACTGAACTTTTCTATCATTCTCTCCTTGACTCGCCGACCACTCGACACCGGCGGGAGGAACGAACGCAGCTTGTCAATCTCCAATTCCTTCTCGCAAACAGCGTTCGCCACCAAAGCATCGGACCGCACGCCGAAAAGAATCTCAGTGGGATTCTCGGATAGAGAATCACGGACACCACCGTGCATTTCCGACAGACCCACAATATCTACCAAGGAACTTGCCAACCAATCACACACCTTATCCACCGCTTCTTGATCAACCTTCTCACAATCAACCTTACTCAGGCACGCAATGGCAGCTGACACGTGACCGTGCGCAGCACGAAAACAATGTTCTGTCACGCCGTCAAACTGTTCATTACCTAAGAGATCTTTACGAGGCGACAGTGTAGGAGGAGAGGCGAGTGGGAGAGAGTGTGGAAGGAGAGGTGAGTCATTGAACGACGGGGCCGCTTACTCCGAGTGACCTCCGCTGCACGAGAAAGCATCTGTCACATCAAAACCATCATTAACAGAGAATGAGGAGAGAGGGCCTGCGAACAGTGCAGGGAAAGTCGCAGATTTCGAAGGAGCAGATGACGCATCCCAGTGTGCAACTCCGTCCTGATCCGAGAAGCAAGTGTCGGACGACGAAGAAGGAGCAGAAGAATCGGGCTGCGTAGTAGTTGTCCGCACCCTCATCGCGAGGTCTTCTCGATTACTCGTCGACGATGGTGTAGGGGTTGCAGCATCAACCAAGCTATCCTGCATCCCCGTCGCTGCCCAGTGAGAAGTAACAACGTGCCCAGCCTCGTCTCCGTCCTGATTCGTGAAGTCTTTATTCCTATCCTCTGATGGCGTGGAGAACGAATGAGTAGGAGGAGCAGTGAACGACGACCCAGAAGACTTTGACATCGTCACTTGTACAAATGGAGAACGACTGGTAGAGGAAACGCCGACGAAACGCTGAACCCGTTGAGCAGTACAAACAACGCGCCTCCTTTTTTGCGTGGGGACAGGGTCAGCAATCTCCCGAAGACACTCACTACATGAAATAAATTGACAGAACAAGTCGCGCATCAAACACTCTCACAAAGTACAGAAAACCAGAAACATTAATCAACCACACACACAACCCATCATCCCATTCACTCACCCAAGACTGCAAAGTCGTCTCCAGTCGTCGCACCCGTGCGACTCACCGCACGAGTGTAACTTCTCCGGCAGGCAAGAGAAGACAGCTCTGAAAATGAATACAGTATACATTTGAGAGAGAGAGAGAAAAGGAGAAGAGATAAAAGGGACATGTGAAAACAGGACAGAGGTGAGTGAGAGATAGAGAGAGAGAGAGAGAGAGAGAGAGAGAGAAAGAGAGAGAGAGAGAGAGAGAGGCTTCACTCACCTCAGAGAAGTCTTGTCGTCGTCAAGAGCCTGTCGCGCTTCTTTCCATAAAGCGCCTTTAGAAATCTGAAACAAAGCAAACGTATACGTATAGTAAGGGAAGTGATAGTGACATACCTCGGCGACGGACTTTGAAGAACACATGAAGCATGGCGGCTTTTCATGGCCACCAGTTGACTCCATGGAGCTACCTAGAAAATACGATTAAGAACGGGAAAATACATTGCGCGGCTAGTCGCGAACGAGCGCGGAACGTGACTGCACGACACGATCAGCAAGAGACCGGTGAATGGCAAAACAATGAAGGCGGGTTTAGAACAGATGAGCGGTGCTAGTCGAGAAATACGACTGCACGACACAAGCAGCAAGTGATCGGTGAATGGCAGGATAATGAAGACGCGAATAGAACAGACGAACAAACGCGGAATGCGAATACAACGCACGATCGGCAAGAATCCGGTGAATGGCAAGACAATGAATGCTATAATAAAAATGATGAGCAGCCAGCTGCCGGATTGCACGCGCACAAAAAAGAGAAACGAAAGCACAGAGAGACGGGTGACTGGTCAGAGAGTAAACAAAAGAAGACAGCTATGTGGAGAATACACTTCATGAGAAACCAAGAGACCGTTCATGTTCATCGAAATGAGACAAATGGCAAATGATAGAAATGAGAAATTTAATGCGCGCTCCTGACTTTTAAAGCAGACTATTCCGATTTCAGGGCAACAAACTTTACTCACGAAAAAAAAATCACAAAACAACGACGGATTCAAAGTTTACATACAAACATTTCGAAACATTGGAAAGAATCAGCTATATTTTATCGTATATATATATATGTACATGCGACGCAAAATACAACATACCGAAGTACTTTCAATTAGATAAAGCACACAAAGCAGTTATAGTTAGGAAGTATGCGCCTAATTATTCATAAACAAACATCATAATTATTGAAAACAAAAAAATAGCTTTTAAATAATATCTATTTTATCCGCAGGCCAATCGTGTCGAGACCAATCCATGAAAGTGGGCGGAGTTCAGCTGACATCATGCTCGCCGATTAGAGACCGCTACATTTTTAGCCCCGCCCCGTCGCGCGTCGCGCTTGTTTTGAGCTAGCGAGTTTATTCACTTGTGAATCGCCGTGCCCATTTTTGATTGTTTTTTTAAATTGGTGATTATTGTAACCTATAGTTTAGTATATTAGTTTCAGAAGGTTACTACATCACTGCAGTACCTTTCCACTGCGCACACACGTGTAGATCCGTTCCCAATGAGCGTGAGTCCACGCGAATCAGTTCGCGAATCAGAGTTGTTAATCGCGAAACATGTTGTGATGTTGTTTTATTCGAGTTAAATGAAAATTCTTCAAGGGTATTCGGAGCGTTTCTCGGCGGCGGCGCGAAGAAGGCATCCACGTCCAGCAGCAGCTTCTCCTCGCTCGCTACTAAGGGGCGAGTGATTTCGAAATTGTTTCATTTAGTGTCTCGCGAAAAAGTGTTACTTTTCTTGGATGGACACATGTTTAGATCTTGAAACATATTATTCACAGTTCTTTCCAATTGTGTCCACGATATGCAGCATTCAATTAGCTTTCTAAATTGTAAGTCTATAACACACCGTCTCTGTAAGAATCGGACACTTTTTGGGCATGTGGTTACTAGGAGCTATGCCGGGACATACAAAAATTATCAAAGGTCCTCTACAAGATGTATAGGGTCGTTTTTGTCAAATATGCAAATTTGGCCCATTAAGGGACCACTACCTCAAATCGGTCAATTTTTGCCAAAACACTTCAAATAAGAGCTCGTTCGATTCCTTATCAGATTCTAAAAACTTTTTCATATGAAAGAATAAGTTCAAAAAAGTTATGATCAAAAAATGAAAAATTTGCATATTTTAGATTTTTTTGAAAATGTTGCTGACCTGAGAAGCAAGAATAATTAGCACCATTTGAAAGAACGTGTTTTGTTTGGTCTACATGATTTTTATGAAGAAAATCAATCCTGACATCATCTGCCATCCAGACGGTTGAAAGTGGTCCGGAAAGCGGTTATTCTGCGTTTTTCGATTTCTCGCCCTGTGTCACTGCGAAGAAGCAAAAAGCAAATACACCATGATAATCAACGCACTTTGTTTAGTATATGAACATGTTTTCATGAAAATCTATCATGACGTCATCTGTCATCTGCCATGCCTGCAAACTTGTCCGGACCACTTTCAACCGTCTGATGGCAGATGACGTCATGATAGATTTTCATGAAAATACGTCCACATACTAAACAAAGTGCGTAGCTTATCATGGTGTGTTTGCTTTTTGCTTCTTCGCAGTTACACAGGGCGAAAAATCGAAAAACGCCGAATATCGATGTTTGGACCACTTGCAACCGTCTGGATGGCAGATGACGTCATGATAGATTTTCATGAAAACACGTCCATATACTAAACAAAGTGCGTGAATTAATATGGTGTGTTTACTTTTTGCTTCTTCGCAGTGACACAGGGCGAGAAATCGAAAAACGCAGAATAATCGCTTTCCGGACCACTTTCAACCGTCTGGATGGCAGATGATGTCAGGATTGATTTTCTTAATAAAAATCATGTAGACTAAACAAAACACGCTCTTTCAAATGGTGCTAATTATTCTTGCTTCTCAGGTCAGCAACATTTTCAAAAAAATCGAAAATATGCAAATTTTTCATTTTTTTGATCATAACTTTTTTGAACTTATTTTTTTCGAAAAACATTTATATGAAAAAGTTCTTAGAATCTGATAAGAAATCGAACGAGCTCTTATTAGAAGTGTTTTGGCGAAAATTGACGGATTTGAGGTAGTGGTCCCTTAATGGGCCAAATTTGCATATTTGACAAAAACGACCCTATACATCTTGTAGAGGACCTTTGATAATCCTTGTATGCGCCGACATAGCTCCTAGTAACCACCTCGTCCGATTCTTACAGAGACGGTGTGATAAATTACGAACTGAAAACTGACCCATGGTTTCTTGATTTCGTCAAGAGGAATGGACATGAATCTGAAAAAAAATATTCAGTCATTAACTGCTGTACTATGAATACGCTTTCGGCGTTCGATCGAAAAACGCACTAATGCGTGCGATCAGTTCAAATCGTGCCGAAACCGGGAACGTTTGTACTTGGTTATCAACTGGTGATACCACTATGTAAGTCAGCATTGCTCGAGTACTACTATACTGAGGGATCGGCTAAATTGAAATTCCGCTGATAATAGTACCTAATATATGTGGCCAATTCATCTTGCGTAGCTGTACGAGCGCTGAAAAACTCATTCCATCTCTCTCTCTCTCACTCTCTCTTTCTCTCTCTCTCTCTCTCTCTCTCTCTCTCTCTCTCTTTCTCTCTCTCTTTCTCTCTCTCTCTCTCTCTCTCTCTCTCTCTCTCTTTCTCTCTCTCTCTCTTTCTCTCTCTCTCTCTCTTTCTCTCTCTCTCTCTCTTTCTCTCTCTCTCTCTCTTTCTCTCTCTCTCTTTTTCTCTCTCTCTCTCACTCTCTCTCTCACTCTCTCTCTCTCTTTCTCCCCCTCTGCCACGAACACTCAGGATCTTCCCACGGTGGCTCCAGCTTCCATCCAAATGCATTCTTTTGGTTCAGGCACATCTTCCTTGTCAGAATCTTCTTGTGTCATATCCGAATCGTAGGCGCTATTACGTTTGGAATCACGCCATGTCTGAAATTGAGATTACATTAAGAAAATGTTCTACTTCAGTCGTTTCTAACGCACTTTATATTTTTCATTCAGTCGCTTGAGTGGTTTCTTGAGAGATGCTCGTTTCACGTAACTTCTAAATGAATATGTGTACAAAAATGTCATACAAATACTACAACATACACATTCAGCTGATTCTTCCACGACTCCAGAGTTCCAGAGTATCAGATCCGGGCGATGACACTGCCATTTTCTTTATAGTCGATCGTACAGTTTCCGGATTGCCCTTGAAGCTACAGAAAGGGATATGAAGTCAGCTGATGTTGTTTTTGCTGTCTATGCCGTCTCACCCGTAGGGCTTGTCTCCAGTTTCAGCGAGTATAGCCGCAGTCGATGCAATGTACCCGCACATGTGATTGTCCTATTTCATAATCATTACATGTTATATTGAAAAAAAGAAATTACTCGCTGCTGTGGATAGTTGACCTCGTCGTAGAACTTTATGGGAACGTTGACTTCTTGCAATATTTCGTGGCACGCTGCATAGAAAGAGGTCGTCTGAATAAGGTTATCATTTCATTCAAAAAACATTTCTTGCTGACCAAGTAGTCTGTTCTCTCTCTATCGGAATTATACAATACGATGACGCCGGTCTGAATATCGGCTCTGAATGGTGTTTAGGTTATCACAAATACTTAACAATTGATATTACACGTTCGATAATAGAACATTTACCTCATCAGTCCAATCCAATGGTGACTCGCTAGCCGCAATTTTCTCTTTCCGTCTATGTATATCGGAGTAATTTTGACAAAAATTTGCACCATAAATTTTCTTGTTGCATCCACTCTTTGTTTCAAATCATCTTCCATCTGAGTATTGATTACGTTATACTGAATGTTGAATTTATCATCACTCACTTCCTGCGAAGTCCACAGTCCTTGAATATCGTGCTTTATCGACTTCATGTATTCAAACAATTTGTTGCGTTCCGCGATCGTCATCTAATTTTTAGCATATAGTTTATTTTTGAAAAGTGATTGTATTTTCACGTATTTTCACGTTTGTAGCAGTCGTAGTTGACACACGAAATTTAGAGAGGTACGTTTCTTCAAGATTTGTGTGTGTGGAAAATTAACTTTTGCTTTTTACGACGCTCAAACCGAGATAATATGCTTCCAGAGACACAGCTGAAGGAGGGCACATTAGATAATGCAGGCAGCAGCGAAAGAGGGCTCTGTTTAGCGCCTCTCTAAGCAAGCGCCGCCTCTCAGCGTTTCCAGCATCGAAAATCGATAGTTTCCACGATGTGCCAGGTATACGGTAGTCTATAGTACTAGTCTATAGGTGTACATATGTGGCCAGGCACACGGCCCAATGTTGGCGATGTTGCCATTGTTGCCACTTTTGACAACATGGGTGTAACTCAGCTCAAAGTTGAGCAGTTGTCTCGTTATTGGGCTCGATTGAAAGCTGGTGATGTCATCTACTCGACTGTAATGTCTTTCATATCAATATCACACTCTCAGATGGAGTCGAAATCCTCTGACAGTGTCAATGCAAGAGTGTCAATGAGACCGCTCAGTGGCAATCGATTGCGCGCAATCAGCGCCACTCCGCCGCTCTCGTCTATACTAATTTAAGTTGCGCGCACTGGGCCGAATGAGGGTGTCGATCAGAGGATTTCGACTCCATCTGAGAGTGTGATATTGATATGAAAGACATTACAGTCGAGTAGATGTCATCACTAGCTGTCAATCGAGTTCAATGACGAGACGATTACTCAACTTTGAGCTGAGTTACAGCCATGTTGCCAAATGCCAAAAGTGGCAACAATGGCAACATCGGCAACATTGGGCCGTGTGCATGGCCACAGCTGTACTGACATTACCACTCGCGCATCAGTGGAAGAATGCATTTTAGCAGCTTTTTGAAGCTTAAAACACTTTTAGTCAAGCCATCCGCATGTGGGAGCCGCCATTCAGGAGCTTATACTTCTGATATTTTTCGATATCGATCGATATCAAGGGAAATCAACCAATGTCGTTCGATCAACCTCTGATATCGATCGATTATACTTTTTAATCAAGCCATCCGCATGTGAAAGCCGCCATTCAAGGGCTTTATACTTCTGATATCGATCGATAACGATCGATATCAAGGGAAATCAAGCAATGTCGATCGATGAACCTCTGATATCGATCGACTATACTGTCGGTACCAACTACCGTATCCTACAGTAACCCTCCTCCTTCCCACCTCTCATCCTTGATTGTCCTCGCGGCTGGTGGCGCACTCCATTGGGCCACTCCGCGCTTTCAGACGGCGCCTTCCCTGGTCCGCCCCAACTCGCCGCACTAGGTATACGGTAGAATTACTGTAACTACCGAGCTATCGTACCTTTACACGCTCCATGCGGCTCTCATTGGCGCTCCGGTGCGGTCCCAGCTTGCTCCTGAGCCGCTACGGGCGCTCCGTTTTGGTCCAGGACGACAGGGGCTTCGCCTGAAACAATCATGAAAGGGAGAATGAGGCAGAGTACCTGTTTAGACGAGTCGGTCGGTGTGTGGGAGCGTGACCGGTCGGCCGTCGAGCGAGTGACCGCTCGGCGGCCGACCGGTATCGATCGATATGAGCGAGTGACCGGTCGGCCGTCATTTCTCGCCGCCAGACGGCGACTCATTAGCATAAGATTAGCATGCCCCGCCCCATGCCGTCCTTCCGGAACCGGTCATTTCTTTGTCACTCAGGGCGGTGACGCGGACCCGATGCTGCTTGGAACGTGTAAAGGTACGATAGCTCTGTTTTACAGTAATCCTACCGTATACCTAGTGCGGCGAGTTGGGACGGACCAGGGAAGACGCCGTCTGAAAGCGCGGAGTGGCCCAATGAAGTGCGCCACCAGCCGCAATGACAATCAAGAAAGAGAGGTGGGGAGGGAGGAGGGTTACTGTAGGATACGGTAGTTGGTACCGACAGGATATTCGATCGATGTCATCGATCGACATCGACTGATTTCCCTTCATATCGATCGATATCGATCGATTTCAGAAGTAGAAGCCCCTGAATGGCGGCTCCCACATGCGGATGCCTTTATTAAAAGTGTTTTAAGCTTCAAAAAAACTGCTAAAATGCATTCTTTCGCTAATGCGCGCCTGGCAGTGGCAGTACACTCTCCAATGGGCATGGAGAACTGTATTCTACCGTATCCCTAGCCAATCGTGGAAACTCAACTTTCGGTGCGGAGAGGCGCTTATTGGAGCCCTCTTTTGCTGTTTTTTTATTTTGTTTTTTATTGTTGTTATTGCGTTTTTCTCACTTTTCATAGAGAGTAACAAAGATATAGCCGTACCACTTGTTCTCAGCCGAAAACAAGACAGAGTTTTGGATTATAACGACTGTGAGAACTACATTAGTTCAACTAACGTGCTATAGAAGCACGCTAGTCAGCAAACACAACTCACAACTGTTAGTAGGATAAAACACAGTCTCCGACGGTCATAATTCTCAGATTCTTGACAGCACGCTTGAACGACAGGGCATTACATAGCCTCCTTGACTCGTTCACCGGGTATTCGTGTAATCTCGCACTTGTCACCACAGTCTCCATCACTCTCAGTGAGTGGCCACCGCTTGCTGTCCTTCTCACTCCGCTGTCCGATACCAGGACCAGCATTCCATCTGGAGGGGCTCGCACTCCGTGCGCATAATTCCACATGAGCACTCTCACTCTCCTTCTCTCGCTCCCGGTCTTCTTTACCGTATTTCACTTGGCCTTCTCTAGCACTCGGACATCCGATGACGTGAAATAATTCCGCACCAGTCTCGCTGCATGCACATTCACTCTTTCGAGTCTTGCCCTGTCCGTCTCATTTGCATTTTTGTCTGCAGCATATAGCAACCCTGGCTCAATACACGCTTTGTACACTGTCTCGAAGGCGCTTCGAGGAGCTGGAAACTTCCACTGGAAACTCAGTACCGCGTCCACAGTGTTCCTTCTTTTTCGGAATCCGAACTGATCTGGAGACAGCTTCCGGTCAACCTCTCCAACCGTCATCTCAAACACGTACTCTGTACTCTTGCTCATATCTTGCTCACATTAGGTAGCAGTGATACCGGTCGGAAATCGACTGGATGCTGTGGGTGTTTCACTTTCTGAATGTGTGATATCACCGCCTCCTTTCATCCTTGACGAGAAGTGTCGTTAGAGCCACACTCTCGGATCCGAACCTAGTTGATAGGATACCTTAGTTAGGACCCCAGCACTAGGCCACAACGGCTAACCACTAGCCACAACGGCTCGGTCTTTGACCGCCAGATGTGAAATGAGGTAGCCAAAAACCAGCGCTGTACGTTTTCGTACTGGAAACGTGTATGGCGCGTAAGAAAAAGTAACACCAGAAATCGATGTCTGGGGTCCTAACTAACGTATCCTATCAATTTGGTTCGGATCCGAGAGAGTGGCTCTAACGACACTCCTCGTGAGGGAACTTCTCCTCGTGTAGACACCGATTGATCAAAGCCACGATTGACGCAAGGCGAGTCTCTCCTCAACAAGAAAAACCTGTACAAATGATATGGTACGGTGAAATTGTGTGCAACATTCAATAACTTTCTAGCTGGACACGGACAAGTGTTCTACAATTGTCGACTACATCAACTCCTTCACCAATCACAACACTATTGTTCTCAACCCGAAGGTCGTGCGTTTTCTTTCTAACAGAAACATAATAAATAAATGTTTTGTAGCACAATAACGATTGGCATTGCAAAACAACCGCGAACAAATTCTTCAGTATGGTGAGTGGAATAGAAAGTTAAAGGTACAGGGGCGCGTTCTGGGGGTAATTAAACGATCCCCAATTCATCTGTTCACGATTCGATCGCGAAAATCGTAAAAGAAAGGCGATGCCTCGCTACCCCGTACAGGCCGAAAGAGCGGAGATTTTCGAACTTTCAAGTTTTCGCCAAAATTTTCGCTGGCGTGACAGCGCATCTCTCGAATGAGCTGTCACTTTTTCCAACTAGCGTAGCACAGTGGTCGTGTTCACGATTCTCAGGCATCACTATGCAGGTTCAGATCCTGTCATAGACATCGTGTTCTGAATATAAAACGGCGAATTCTAGCGACCTGGGGTATTTGCTAAACGCCCCTGTTGCATTAAAACTTAACTAACACACACACACACACGGGTCAGCATGGCGAGTCTCTCTCTCTCTCTCTCTCCTCTCTCTAAGACTCTCTCTCTCTACCTCTGCCCCCTCTCTCTTACTCTATGGTTTCTATTGAAGGTTTCGTGAATCATCTGTTCCCTCCGCGTCTGATTCTGTGCCCGGACGGATCAGCACACCCCCCGTGCCATTCCACCTGACCACCCATCCCCTCCCCCTCGGATCCCACCTGCTGCCACGACACCTGCAGCATGCACCGAGAAGACACCGGAGACGACTGCAAGGACGAGCACCAACATCGCATCGCAACCTGGAAAAATGGTGAGTCTCTCTCTCTCTCTCTCTCTATCTATCTATCTATCTATCTATCTATCTATCTATCTATCTATCTATCTATCTATCTATCTATCTATCTATCTATCTATCTATCTATCTATCTATCTATCTATCTATCTATCTATCTATCTATCTATCTATCTATCTATCTATCTATCTATCTATCTATCTATCTATCTATCTATCTATCTATCTATCTATCTATCTATCTATCTATCTATCTATCTATCTATCTATCTATCTATCTATCTATCTATCTATCTATCTATCTATCTATCTATCTATCTATCTATCTATCTATCTATCTATCTATCTATCTATCTATCTATCTATCTATCTATCTATCTATCTATCTATCTATCTATCTATCTATCTATCTATCTATCTATCTATCTATCTATCTATCTATCTATCTATCTATCTATCTATCTATCTATCTATCTATCTATCTATCTATCTATCTATCTATCTATCTATCTATCTATCTATCTATCTATCTATCTATCTATCTATCTATCTATCTATCTATCTATCTATCTATCTATCTATCTATCTATCTATCTATCTATCTATCTATCTATCTATCTATCTATCTATCTATCTATCTATCTATCTATCTATCTATCTATCTATCTATCTATCTATCTATCTATCTATCTATCTATCTATCTATCTATCTATCTATCTATCTATCTATCTATCTATCTATCTATCTATCTATCTATCTATCTATCTATCTATCTATCTATCTATCTATCTATCTATCTATCTATCTATCTATCTATCTATCTATCTATCTATCTATCTATCTATCTATCTATCTATCTATCTATCTATCTATCTATCTATCTATCTATCTATCTATCTATCTATCTATCTATCTATCTATCTATCTATCTATCTATCTATCTATCTATCTATCTATCTATCTATCTATCTATCTATCTATCTATCTATCTATCTATCTATCTATCTATCTATCTATCTATCTATCTATCTATCTATCTATCTATCTATCTATCTATCTATCTATCTATCTATCTATCTATCTATCTATCTATCTATCTATCTATCTATCTATCTATCTATCTATCTATCTATCTATCTATCTATCTATCTATCTATCTATCTATCTATCTATCTATCTATCTATCTATCTATCTATCTATCTATCTATCTATCTATCTATCTATCTATCTATCTATCTATCTATCTATCTATCTATCTATCTATCTATCTATCTATCTATCTATCTATCTATCTATCTATCTATCTATCTCCCCCCTCCCACATCCGCTTTACTCTTTTACTTTGTTAAACTACTTTTGTTGAAGGCACCGTCCGTCAACTGTCTGTCTGGCGGATGGGAGCGACGGGTGCATCATGGACCGCTCGGCCGACGACTACACCACCGGACGAGGCACAACAACCACTCTGCCCGGCAACAAAACTTCCTGTACCCTCGAGATCAAGTACGGAATTTTCGTCTCCAAATGCAAGCAAGAACGCAAGGTATGTGGATTAAGAATTCTTTACGAGATGATAAAAATATTTTTTCTAGACCGGTTCCTACAAGAAGTACAACGAACACGCGGTGTACTAGAGACGAAAAAGGAACACGTTTTCGTCTCGCGATTTTCGCAGCGGAAGTTCGGAAAAACGCAAAACAAAAAAGGTAATTCTTAATCTTACCTGATTATTTTCATACAAAACTATAGACGCAGAAACACGGCCAAGCCAAATATGGAGGAAACACCAGGCAACGGAAGCAGAAGGCAACAAGAAAAGCCTGCACAAATGATATGGTACGATGAAATTGTGTGCAACATTTAATAGTATTCTAGCTGGACACGGACAAGTGTTCCACAATCGTCGACTACATCAACACCTTCACCAATGACCACAATATTATACTCAACCCGAAGGACGTGCGTTTTTTTTTTACAGAAACATTCATTAAATGAAGTTTTGTAGCGCAATAACGATTGGAATCGCAAAACAGCCGCGAACAATTTCTTCAGTATGGTGAGTGGAATAGAAAGTTAACACTTAACTAACAAGTTAATATTACACTTAAAACTGTTTAGATGATAGTTAGAAACAGAACAAAGGGAAGGTGTTTAAAGGAGGAAACAACGTATCATTGGATTGTCGCCAAGTAAGAAGTAAGATTATTCATTGCGATTTTACAGTAATGATATTTTTTTAGCATTGACAAAACAGAAAGAAGGACGACTATTTACAACTCGGATATACGCGGCACCCGCTACGTGAGATTCATCTTCTTTTTTAAAAATAATTTATAGACTTCAGACTTCATCGTATGTCAAGGCATTCCACACGCACTTGTTGGACTATGATGGGTCGATGCGTTTCTATGAAGAACGATGCATGCCACAGCAAGAAGTTTGTCATTGAATCCGACTACTTCGTGTTATTATGCATATAGGATGGCACATCTTGCGGATACTGGGACCTGGCCGCACTCGTCCTATTGAAATGTGGAATGAAGCCATTCAAGTTAGTTGCACTGAACATGTCATTTTCAGATGCATAGATGCATTACAAGAAAACCGAAAGATATATCATGCAACTCTCAGGTTCGACAGCACAGCCCACACACTTCGGAAAGAGTTCAAGGACATGATTGGCAACCAGTCAGGAAGTTTGGAGGAGTGGATCAAGAAGCTAGGAATGTGAGTACAAGTTTTGCGTTTTTCGACTTCACGTTTTCATTTTTAATTCAAGCGTATACAACGAACAATACGAATCTCACACCGTCTTCCTGTCCCGATTTTCGTCCAAATATGCGGTATTTTGATCTATGAACGTTTAAAATATTGCATGAATGTCGTTTAGAAATATGTGAACGAACTGAAAGGGCAGCAACCTGACTCGGACGATGACTTCACGCAAGATGAATGCGAAGAGGAGCTAGATGAAGAAGCAGTTATCAAAAGAAAGGCTGGGTCCAAACATGCGAACCACGCCCGACACAGATGGTAACACAGTGCGCACATCATTTTTTTTTCATTCAAATGTGTTGCAGCCAAACGATTGTCCCGAGAAGGCCAACGCGCGCAGAAA
Organism: Rhabditoides inermis; assembly: GCA_963966185.1. NCBI lineage: Eukaryota > Metazoa > Nematoda > Chromadorea > Rhabditida > Rhabditidae > Rhabditoides > Rhabditoides inermis. Next base: position 17,238 of record CAWZYM010000366.1, on the reverse strand, counting down.
GAGAAGCGTACGAGCGGTATGATTGTAATTTCACAAAAAATAACTTCCTTTCACACATTGCAGCATTCTGAATACGAACGTCAATCTCAAGAAGCCAAGGGTATGACGCGACTCATTGAACAGATTAAAAAGATAATTATAGAAGGTGAACAGGTTGCAATTCATTTTCGAGAAAGTGGCGGAATTGGCGGGGACGGAATTCATCATCCGACGTATGTTTCGGAATATTTTATGCCGTACAACACCTGCCAGCCTGCCACACATCTCAGGTCGCGCAAAGGATGTCAGGCCCTCTGCCGGATTCGCGGACATCAGCTCTCAGTTTCTCTGCCGGCGCTTCTCGAAGAAGTACCCATTCCAAGAAACAACTACGCGGTCGGATCACAACGATAACGGTCTATTCATAATCCATATGCATTAGAACAATATTCAAAGGAATTTCACATTTTAACTTCAGTTCTGCTGAGAGCCCTGATCGCGAAAATGGAGGAGGAATGTCTCATCACTCCAACCATCGCGTACTACCTCGAACAGGGAGTAAGAAAAACAATTAGTTTTAATATTTCACATGACCTTCAGAACATGTCAGATGAGCCTTTCGCGGCTATCGTCCATCATCTAGCAGCTCTCATCCACTTTGGCAAGAAAGTCTCTGGGAGATACGCAGACACATAAGGTACGTTAGATTATATAGCACGCAGGTAATGTTTATGTTTCTAGTCGCTGGTGATAACGCTGAGAAGTTTTGGCTGAAATGAGAAGAGATACAAGACGCGATCGAATACGAAATTGATGACGTTTCATGTCCTAAATAATAAAAAAACTTGTTTAAATTTGTGTTTAAGTGTTCGTAAGAAATTTGTCATGAATTCCTCCCTCATCGTTTCCCAGAGTCCCGTGAATGCTTCCATAATTTTTTCTGGAACAGAAAATAAGGAGAGAGAGAGAGAGAGATCCTTTTTTTGGGTTTCATATATGATTGGTCCTCAATAAAACGAAGTCTTTTTGGTGCATACAGTTTCTCCCATTGCCGTTCAATCGCACATGGCATTTCTGCCACCAGCAGTTACAGTCTGCTGCGCGAGTGCTGTGTAATTGTGTCAACTTCTGATTTTTTTTTAAATTATAATGTATTGTTTATGTTGTTGATTGTTTGATACCTTGTTGTTGAGCAAGGCAGCGTGGCCCTGCACTGATGCAACTGTGGCCCTGCACTGATGAGCGTTGAGGCGGTAGGGCCACCACAGTGGATTGACCTTTTTAGATTCTATTATTCGGTCAGTTAGTCTATATACAGTACAATGATGTAGTCTGTCTGCAGGATATTGGGCCGAAACAGGGAGTATGTTTCTTGTTTTTTTTTGTGAACTACTCTCTCTCCTTTGTCAATTCCTCAATGTTTTCCGAATCAGGAATATACCTTGTTTCATAGAATTCCGACGATTTTTTTGTATATGTTCAGTAGCCACCATGGCTATGAGTGTAGAGTACTCACGTGAGGGGCGGAGCTAGGAGGGGGGGGGGGGGGGGGGCATGGCGTGGCTGGCTGCGAAGACTTAGCACGTATACGTTTCACATGTTCTACAAAAAGAATTAAAATATAATCGTGCTTAATCCGTGTTTGAGCTTTATACATAGTTTTAGCAGCTATTATAACATTAAAAAAAAACTATATAATCATTCTTGTTTGTTAAATACTTCTTTTTTTTCAAATTACAATTTGATATCAAAATAATGCAAACTTTAAACACAAGATTACTAACTGGCTATAGAAATGAATTTAAGAAGTAAACCAAATACAATATCATGTGTCTCTCTTTCTCTCTCTCTCTCTCTCCATCTTTCAAATGGCCATCTGCTTCATTCCTGGTAAATAACAATCACAATGTTTATACAATTCGTTTCAGCCACATGTGCATGGTGATGCGCGTTGTGCAAAAAATACACGCCACCACTGCTGGGGGGTTTTCAGGTGGGTCAAAAGACAACAGCGAAACGATACTGTATACTGAAAAGAAAGAAGCACACACAGACTTGTCACACACCATTTCAAAATAACAGACAGCCTGATGTCACCGAAGCACTCGCAGGTTACTATAGTATAGTGTTGGATAAGCTGTATCTTTGCGATGTTTTGTCGTCTTCAAACTGTGCGATAGATAGGGTATAGAAAGCACTTGATCCAAATTTGCGTTTTCTTTGTGATATTGCGTGTTATTGATTGGGTGAGGTGGTGAGGGAAACAAGGATGGCAGTGCATGCGCCAACACAGTGATACTTCCAGGAAAGACCCGAAGACTCGCGACGAGTTCTTCATGCTGATAGGAAAGAAATGATAGGGGTAGAGGTATGTATAATATTATATGATTATTGTATTTATGTCATTACAGTAACATGATTTAAATTGGAAGAGCACAGTAGCTCATTTTGAACACCAATTGAGTTTTTATTGCATACATACGTGGTTACAGAAATAAGTTGCCACTGTGCCTTTCTCCGTCCTCTTTTCTCGATGCGTTTCTAACTGAAAAAAAGAAAATTAAATTGTAATAGCAATGTGTTTTTTTATTATTATGAATAGTTAACGAAATACTTTGATAACTAAGTTAACTATGTTGATTTTTATTGACAAGCAGAAGCCGTTGTCAACATTTTTCCACTGTTGTTACAAATTTATAAGAAATGAATATGATAGAGTTTCAATGCGAACAATAATGTCTCAAATAGTGTTCATTAATGTAATAACGAGTGTGTATTTAGCAAGAATCGTGTCGTTGAGAATGTTCTTGCAATCATTACTCAAAATCAACGCATATATGCCAGAACAAAGTTAATTTATTACGGTACTTGTTACACTTATATTGATCGATTACCTATTGTATATTGATCATTTATTGATTTATCGCCCCGTCGCACATGTCTGGATTCTCCGCGCACAAGAGTTCCGCTGTGAAGATCTGAGAGAACAGCTTCGGCTTGTTCAACGTCTGAATTGATCGATTTTTTCGCTCACGCATGTTTCACAAGGGAGGCATACCTTGAACACGGGGCATCTGGTCACTCCCTCGGATACTTCCACGCATCCCTTGTTGCACAGTTGCAACTGAATAGTTTTTGCAGTTAAAATGTAGTAGGTACAGTGCAGTTGTACTGTATTGGGTACTGTAGCTGTACAGTAGTAGTATGTAGTGTGGGAACGGGTATGTAGATAGACAGACTAGTTGAGCTAGTACTAGTTGAACTATGTTTGAAGTATCATATACTATGTAGTACTCATATCCACGTACTTTTCGCCTACACGTTTTTTTTTCAAAGTTCAGAAGCTGTATGTTGCTTCACAAAGCAATTACTTGTTTTTAATAAATCCTAGTCCTAGTGTTTCAGATTTTTTAACTAATTTTTTTTGTTCACTGACGACAGCAGACTCAACTCAGCACTAGTAAATATAAGTGAAAACATTAAGCAATCAATAATGGATCAATAAATCAATACTCGTATGGTCTGGTGAAAACACCTGTTCGGGCGGCGAAGGCATTCACGGAAGGATATGAGAAGGTGAGAGGGAGAGAGAGAAAGAGAGAGCGAGAGCGAGAGCGAGAGAGAGAGAGAGAGAGAGAGAGAAAGAGAGAGAGAAAGAAAGAGGGATAGGAAAAGAGGGAAGCAGAGAGAGATAGGGGGAGGAAGAGACCGAAGGGGAGAGAGAGGGGTGAGAAAGAGAAGGAGGGAGAGGAACTTCAATGTCACTGTTCATAGTTATAGTATACACTGCTGGACAGGGTCACCTAACTGGATCTGTACAGTCAATTGGCAACCTGGAAAGTTACATCAGTACATCAGTAAAAAGTACCTCACATGACGTCACGGGTGATGACGTAGAAAGAATAAAACGATTTCTCTCTGTGTACAAAACAAGATAAAAAAGGTATAAAAAACAAAATATAATGATAAATTTTCTAGTACACTTCTTTCAAATGTATTATGTTGTGCATAATGAGAAACTCGAGTTTAGAGTCTCACTTACTATTGAGCGCATTTTCGTATATTTCGTTTTTTTAAAGTTTTATAGTTAAAAATTTATTTCGTATTATGTTGGCTATGCTTACATACATACGTAATATTAGCAGCAAGCGCGGGTAGGAGGACACTTTGAGTTATTGGACACTCTGCGCACACTCAAGGCCTCTCCCAAAGTACTGCGGGCAACGCAATCATGGACACTCTGCGCACAGACCAACCGAACCCACGAGCAATACTGTCCGAATTTCTGTCGGGTTTTGGACATTCTGCGCACACGACATTTCAACCACTTTGACCCAATGCTAAAAGGGGCGGGGTTAGTGTGTGAACAAACTTTCCTATTTCTTTACACTTTCACTTTGTGGTATAATTCAAATAAGGGTGTGGATATTTATAAGTATCAGCGTCTAAACTCACAGTCTAAACTCAACGATCGCGTTTTTGTGTCTGTACCAGTCGTCGTCGCGCCTGTCGGCGGTACTCCTGGTTAGTAAGGATGAGCAATGACCGGGTTACGATTTCGAAAATCCACGTCGTGGCTTGAAAAAAAGCGTTAGTACTTACTCGACTTACTCGTGACTTACTGACTTACTCGTTGTTGTTAACTTGCTTTCAGTCCAAGGAACAGTTAGTTCCACCACCACTCCGCGCGTACACCCCGCATTTGAAAATTCCACGAAACTTTGAATCTGTATCTAATCGCGTACTTTCGATGTCTATCGATTTTCGAACCGCCTCGCACCCTTCACTCTTGCGCTCTCTAATGGCGGCAACTGATTTGCACACCCACTGTACGTGGCGATAGTATATTTCATCGTCTCGTGCGGCTCTCGCAGCGGACAGCACTACCGTCGTTCCAGCAACGCATGTTCCAGCAACGCCTTCTCTCTATGCAGACGGGCAACGCGAGGGCATCGCGAGCTGGACGGCCAGGACGGTCGCAAGGTGAAGGATATAATCGTGGCGTTTAACAACCGCTTGTTTGCGACACTACGGCCCCACTCGAACCGTCAACTCGATTCTCAAGCTGTTCGTGCAATTCATTCTCGCCCGACCCTAGACGACCACCAGCACCCGGAGCAAGCGTGTTTTCAACCCGGCTACTCGTGCGCCGACCAGATTCTCGCCTGCCGCGTCATGATCTACCGCGCCCACCGACACAACATCCATCTGTACCTCGTCTTTGTTGACTACAAGAAGGCGTACGACAGTGTGGAATTCGAGGACGCGTGGAACTCTCTGCGTGTACATAAAGTGGATCCGGAGTACATGAGACTGCTGCAGATGGTTTACAACACTGGACGAACTAAGGTGCTGGATCAAGGATCCACTCCTGACATCTCTGTTGGAAAAGGAGCTCGACAAGGCTGTCTCTTATTAATCTTCAACAGCGTCCTCGCTCAAGTTTACAGAGTGGAGTTCAACTACAGCGGCGCCGACTTTACCATCGACGGGAAGAAGCTGACCCATCTAGCCTATGCAGACGACACGGTCCTGTTTGCCGAGTCGCCATCGGCGGCGGAGATGCTGAACGAAGTGGCTGAGCAGAGCAAGAAGTACGGACTGGAGGTGAAGACATCGTCAAACAACTCGATGATCTACGTTTCAAGTACACACCAAGATTTCATAAGTCTATTTTAAAAGGGGAAGATAAAGCCCATATAAAGACATTGTAACAAATGCGTAAATGGTTTAAAAAAAGAACAAACTAATAGAAACGCGTTGAACAGACCTGTTCCGTGGTGCGAGCTGATCATCTACGGACGGACGACGTCGACCGTCGACGATGAACATGTCGTTATCAGACGGCAACACACACAACTGCAATGGTTACTGGAGAAGTTTTCATTATGCAATCACCGTTTGAAGCATAATACAAAAGAAAATATAACAAAACACGTTCTGCACAAATGATAACAACTCGAACGGAACAACTCTAACGTGAAACTCAACTGATAAAACCGTCAAATGAGTGAGACTTGATAAAATGCCGTTATAAGGTAACAAGAAGTTGTTCAACAAAGAATTAAAATAAGTAAACACATGCGTATCGTAAACAAATAAATTTCAAAAATGCTTGGGAAAACGAGAACTGAAAACAGTAGTGCTGCGTTGTGCAGCAATGTGGTGTGGCTGGTGCACAACGAGACAATCGGTTGGTAATACGGTAGTCGGATAGAGCGCACGATTACAATGTGCGCAGAATGTCCACAAGACAATACCTGGCTGAAAAGGGTCAACCTCGTCATGTGCGCAGATTGTCCACCACTGTTTCAAACTCTTGCATGTGAGTCTGGTGTGCGCAGATTGTCCAAAAACGCGGAGTGTCACATAAGGGCAAGCGCGGCAGGTTTTGAATTGCCATCTGGTGAGTGACGGACGGGCCGGGCAGTGTTGTTTGTTCTCGACGCGTCAGGAGTCGTTCCGTCGCAGCTGTGAGTTTTCTTTCTTCACTTCATCGTGTTTATGTTTTGTAAAACCCATATTTGTTTCGATGACGAGCCGGAATGTGCGCTGGTCGCAGTCGCCGCTGCTACAGACGACGCGAACGCTGCCGAATGCCGGCGGCTCTCCGGACACTTCTTTCTGTGGATGGTATGTACCGATCCGATGATCTATAAAAATAACTTGAAGCAAGATAGTACCAATGTGTAAAAAAGTGATTATTAGCAGATCAACTCTGCTACGGAGATGATCACGCTTCCACTTCCACTACCCACCTCCTGCCTCCGGCGTGGCGCCTTGCCTCGCTCGTCTATGAGAGGGGTAAGCTTGTTTTGTTGTTTTTAATAAATCGCTTACTCATTTTCACTATCACACTCATTTGCTTTATCACTTTTGAACCATCAGGCGACGCTGCTCCCTGCCCAGCCGGGTTCTCGCGGTCTCACCCCGCCCTTCACTCGCTGGCTGTCGATCGGTGCCACAATCGCTCCTACCACAACCACCCCATATCCATATACGGCACGTTATTCTTATTTTGTATGTTTGGGACTCATGCAGAGACCGTGTTCCTATCACTCGTACTCTCTGGATGATATGAATAGGTGCGCTTGTAGCATCCGACAGCCAGGAAAGTACGCGGCGGCGGGTCGGGTGGTGACAGATGGGCGGAGAATTAAGGAGCACCTGCAGGATCGTCAGCCGGCGGAGATGGCTGGCATTCAAAGGTGGGTGAGCAAATGGATGGGAACCGGGGAGACAGTGGCTGACGACGATGAAGGTGGGAATTGGTGTTCAAGCGTCAAGTAGGAGTGGTAGTGGTGTGATGTGTGTTTTGTTGCTGCTGGGGTTTATTAAAATACCGTGTGAAGATTGTTCATTTTATGTTCTCTGTGGGTGGCTATTTTTGATTCTCGAGTCGCGCTATTTTCTCGAAGGTATGATAAGAAAATGTTTTTTTTCATCGAGACTTGGGTTGGTGTCGGAAGAATGTTTTAGGCACATACGTGCATTGGCAGATAAAGCTGTGGTGGCGTCAGTGGTCAATATCACACATCTCACCTAATATCCTGTAGCGTAGCCAAGTGCGTCACCGAAGATAGCAGAGGAGGAACAATAGCCAGACCCAATAACCCATCAATCACACATCGCCGATAGTGGCTTTATGTCGAAGAATAGAATGCTACATAGTTCAAGGGTTGCTATCGTGAAAGTGTGGATAGATCGACTGTGTGAGATATCCGAGTGCAAGGTAGTTGGGCGCATCCCGAGTGGGCGGGGCCTCTCTCTCATATCTCTCCCCGTGGCTCCCAGCCACAGAAGCCAAGCTTATGCCGACTTTTAGATGTTATTGATGGAGAAAAAATATCGTCCTATTTATATGCTAGTAGTGTGTAGGTAGATCAGGTAGTAGTTTTTGATCAGGTAGTAGGCACTTCCATACCCATACCGTCGTGATGTTAGTTTTTTTTTGTTGTTGTGTTGTCGCTCGCTGAACTATGAAAGTAATAGTGAATTTGTAGTGGTAGTCGTGAAACGTAAACGTACAGTGGCGTACTGATTGTATTATTTTATATACTCGTTGCAGGGACCGAACGAGTACCTTCGATCGGCCGGCCTGGCGATTCTGTGACCCCATCGGGTGAAGCCGGAGAGGCGGACGAACTCTCGCTGTTGAGGTAATCGAGGGGAGGGAGTGTGATTTGAAGTGGCAGATGAGGAGGGAACAGAGAGAGAGAGAAATGTGGGTGGAGACTGGAGAGTGGTTGTGAGAGGTTATGTTGCATCAGGCGGCACTCCACTTTTGAAACTATGTAAGCGGCGCGAGCGCGATCCTGAAATGATCAATGATCGTTGCGAATCGATAATGAATAGAGCCATTGCAAATGATATCAACTGTAAGTTCACGTTCACGGCAAACATGTGATATGATCACTTTTTCTGATCCATCTCACTCCGCGCGACTTTTTGCGAGAAGATAACTGGCGTGTGTGTGTCTGACCAGGTCTTTGTTTAGATCTGCCTGCGAGCGTCACTCCATCCTGCCCTTATCAAGAGCCGGCGACTTCCAACACGCCGTCCACATGGTTCGTATGCGGGGGAGAGGGTCCTCTAGACTCAGGGAGAGGGAGAGGGTACTCGATTCGGGGGAGAAGGTCCACTAGACAACTTGTTTCTCTGTAGGGTCCGTGTGCTTTGTGCCGAACTGCAGTCGTTCATCAACCTGCAAGCAGCGGGCCGGGAAGAGGAGAGAAGGTTAGTAGGTGAGGGATGAGGAGGAGAGGAAGATGGTCGGTGTGCAATGCAGGTGCGCTCTCCGATGTGACCGAGGATGCCGTCGTTTGTCGTCTTCGTCGCCGACCGCAACGTGAGCAGGCGGGTGGAGTCTGAGATGCGCGGTGCTGCGTCTCTGTCGGTGCGCCGCCGGCCAGTCAGCAGCCAGTGGGAGACAGCGATGATGGGATGCGGATGGGCATGATGCGCGAATGACATCACGAGTGAGTATGTGAAACAAGTCTTTAGCGAAATAGTGTCTGTCGAGTACGTTACAGAAGAAAAAAAACATCTAGCAGAATGATCGGAAATTACGCATGGATTTGAAACGTATACGTTTCCCGCGTGGCACCTTTTTTTTTCAAACAGTAACAGATTGCTGCAGCCTCAGCTTTCGCATTAATATACCAAGTACGAGATACCTTAATCGTGAACATTAACGAATCGATTTTGAATGCGAATATGCGAGAGTTTGGTCACATCAATTCTGAACGGTAACGGATATGAATGTTACTGCAGCAGAGATGAGAAGCAAGACGATCTGAGCCGTGACCGACCTGTATCACTTTGTCGACTTTGATGTACGCGGGCGGCTGGGACAAGGTAAGGAATCTGATTATCTCTCCCTGTTTATCTCCCTTTTCCTTGTCTCTCTTCTTCTCTAGAGTTTGTAATTGATAGATAAATCGTAACAATATTATGTGTTTTGTAATGGATGACATTTCTAGAAATGCCAATGAAAGATGAAAGTGCCAGTGGAGCGAATGGAGCAGTCCAAATTATTCTCTTAGCGTTATTTTTTATGCGTCCTCGTAATTCTATGTGGGCGAAGTAGCTCAGAATGTTGTTATGTTGTCGTACTCAAATTGTTTAATGTGATGTGATGTGAATTTGATACGCGTTGAGAGGATGTGAAAATGAGTACAATACTCAACTTTATTGAATCTGCGAGAGTGCGAGGCTCGGAGATATGGGTGTGATAGATAGTGATTGGGACGAGAAATGGTACCTGAGTAGAGTAGCAAGATAATGATTTACGAGCCGGAGTACATAAGATCGGGAAGGAACAATGTTTGTGTGCGGTGGGTGTGCCGTGTGAGTGGTGCGCCACTTAGAGAAGATAGTCGTATATAGGGTTGGCCTGCAATAGATAGCATTATATATTGCAATCAAATAACTAGTTCATTACGTCGTCGTCAATTTCGTATTCGATCGCGTCTTGAATCTCTTCTAGCTTCATCCAAAACTTCTCTGCGTTGTCACCAACGACTAAAAACATAAACGTTATATGTGCTATGTGCTATGTATTCTAACGTGCCTTTCGTATCTGCGTATCTCCCAGAAACTTTCTTGCCAAAGTGGATGAGAGCTGCTAGATGATGGACGATAGCCGCGAAAGGCTCATCTGACATGTTCTGAAGGTCATGTGATATATTAAAAATAATTGTTTTTCTTACTCCCTGCTCGAGGTAGTACGCCATGCTTGGAGTAATGAGACATTCCTCCTCCATTTTCGCGATCAGGGCTCTCAGCAGAACTGAAGTTAAAATGTGAAATTCCTTTGAATATTGTTCTAATGCATATGGATTATGAATAGACCGTTATCGTTGTGATCCGACCGCGTAGTTGTTTCTTGGAATGGGTACTTCTTCGAGAAGCGCCGGCAGAGAAACTGAGAGCTGATGTCCGCGAATCCGGCAGAGGGCCTGACATCCTTTGCGCGACCTGAGATGTGTGGCAGGCTGGCAGGTGTTGTACGGCATAAAATATTCCGAAACATACGTCGGATGATGAATTCCGTCCCCGCCAATTCCGCCACTTTCTCGAAAATGAATTGCAACCTGTTCACCTTCTATAATTATCTTTTTAATCTGTTCAATGAGTCGCGTCATACCCTTGGCTTCTTGAGATTGACGTTCGTATTCAGAATGCTGCAATGTGTGAAAGGAAGTTATTTTTTGTGAAATTACAATCATACCGCTCGTACGCTTCTCTTTCTGCGCGCGTTGGCCTTCTCGGGACAATCGTTTGGCTGCAACACATTTGAATGAAAAAAAAATGATGTGCGCACTGTGTTACCATCTGTGTCGGGCGTGGTTCGCATGTTTGGACCCAGCCTTTCTTTTGATAACTGCTTCTTCATCTAGCTCCTCTTCGCATTCATCTTGCGTGAAGTCATCGTCCGAGTCAGGTTGCTGCCCTTTCAGTTCGTTCACATATTTCTAAACGACATTCATGCAATATTTTAAACGTTCATAGATCAAAATACCGCATATTTGGACGAAAATCGGGACAGGAAGACGGTGTGAGATTCGTATTGTTCGTTGTATACGCTTGAATTAAAAATGAAAACGTGAAGTCGAAAAACGCAAAACTTGTACTCACATTCCTAGCTTCTTGATCCACTCCTCCAAACTTCCTGACTGGTTGCCAATCATGTCCTTGAACTCTTTCCGAAGTGTGTGGGCTGTGCTGTCGAACCTGAGAGTTGCATGATATATCTTTCGGTTTTCTTGTAATGCATCTATGCATCTGAAAATGACATGTTCAGTGCAACTAACTTGAATGGCTTCATTCCACATTTCAATAGGACGAGTGCGGCCAGGTCCCAGTATCCGCAAGATGTGCCATCCTATATGCATAATAACACGAAGTAGTCGGATTCAATGACAAACTTCTTGCTGTGGCATGCATCGTTCTTCATAGAAACGCATCGACCCATCATAGTCCAACAAGTGCGTGTGGAATGCCTTGACATACGATGAAGTCTGAAGTCTATAAATTATTTTTAAAAAAGAAGATGAATCTCACGTAGCGGGTGCCGCGTATATCCGAGTTGTAAATAGTCGTCCTTCTTTCTGTTTTGTCAATGCTAAAAAAATATCATTACTGTAAAATCGCAATGAATAATCTTACTTCTTACTTGGCGACAATCCAATGATACGTTGTTTCCTCCTTTAAACACCTTCCCTTTGTTCTGTTTCTAACTATCATCTAAACAATTTTTAAGTGTAATATTAACTTGTTAGTTAAGTGTTAACTTTCTATTCCACTCACCATACTGAAGAAATTGTTCGCGGCTGTTTTGCGATTCCAATCGTTATTGCGCTACAAAACTTCATTTAATGAATGTATGAAAATAATCAGGTAAGCTTAAGAATTACCTTTGTTGTTTTGGGTTTCTCCGAACTTCCGCTGCGAAAATCACGAGACGAAAACGTGGTTCTTTTTCGTCTCCAGTACACCGCGTGTTCGTTGTACTTCTTGTAGGAACCGGTCTAGAAAAAAATATTTCTATCATCTCGTAAAGAATTCTTAATCCACACCACATACCTTGCGTTCTTGCTTGCATTTGGAGACGAAAATTCCGTACTTGATCTCGAGGGTACAGGAAGTTTTGTTGCCGGGCAGAGTGGTTGTTGTGGCTTGTGCGTGGAGGAGGTGCGAGGATTGAGTGATGTACCCGTCGCTCCCATCCGCCAGACGGACAGTTGACGGACGGTGCCTTCAACAAAAGTAGTTTAACAATGTAAAAGAGTAAAGAGGAGGGGGAGAGAGAGAGAGAGAAAGAGACTCACCCTTTGCAGGTTGCGATGTGATGGTCCTCTTCCGTCCAGTCGTCTCCGGTGTCTTCTCGGTCCATGCTGAAGATGTTGCGACAGCAGGTGGGATCCGAGTGGCAGGTGAGTGTGTGCCGGTGGAATGGCGCGGGGGGTGTGCTGATCTGTCCGGGGACAGAATCTGACACGGGGGTTGTGCGTGACTCCCCGAAGGAAGACAGAGGCACGGGGGTTGCGCCCATCACTCCGGGGAGCGAGAGGGGCGCGAGGGTTGTGCATGACTCGAGGGGAGACAGAGGCACGTGTGCATGTCCCCAAATAAGGAGACAGAGGCACACAAAGAGAGCTCTAATGGTATGTGACTTCATTAGTGCCGCTCTGTCCGCGACGACGCCTTATATTCGCTCTCAGCTGGCGAGATCATTGCATGCTAATCGAGTATGGCTTGCTGATTCCCCATTCGTTTCATGCTAATGCCGCTATACATGTAGATTTTTCATATTCCATATTTTCCGGAAATTGCTGGATGGAACATTCTACATGTATTTGAGCGACGCGAATTGATGCCTGGCGTACAGATATCGATCGGTTATTGATTGGTTATTGATCGGTTATCGATCGATTGAATTCAAATAAACATCTCGTGCTGTGTGCAACTAAACAAGGCCTTGAATGAATATCGATTGATTATCGAATAACTGTGAATTTCAAATGAACATTCATGTTTTCTGAGTAACAAGGTATGATTATTGATAAATGGTGGATTACTGATTAATTGATTTATCGATTTTCAGGGACGGCGACGACCAGCCCCAACTCGCCCGGCTCATTCCCAGCAGCGCATTCCGGCAACAGTAAGTATCGATTGAGTATCGATTGATTATCGATTGATCGATTACAGGGTTGTGATGTACACTAAAGAGCTGGAGCTCGACTCGCGTCCCAATAGCCGCAAAGACTCGACGAAGAAAAAGAAGGTAGGCCCCGCCTACTCTGACCACGCCCACATGTGTGTGATTGCAGGAGAAGGATGGTCGCAGCGCAGACGAGCTTCCAGCGCCCATGGGATATCATTCTGGTGGGAGGGTTGTTAGAGACTTGCTATTATACGTTGTCAACGTAGCGTTTGGTTCTTTATACTGCAGTGATCGAAGATTAGCGCTATTATACCAAGTGTGAAGCGTATGTGTATACGTAGTTTTCTGATGAGTGGCGCAATTCCTATTCGTTTTCGTTCCAGATTTCTTGACCTACGAACCGGTCGCTCTCCACCTCTCAATGTCTTCCAACAAGCGCCCCATCGTGTTGTGCGAACGTCAGGGCAAGGGGGCGGGGCTAGAGTGGGCGGGATTACTCTATCTGCAGCGTTTCCATTGCCGTGAGTTGTTTACTCGTTTGTTTACTTCTCCGTTATGTTGTTTACTCTATGTGAATGAATGAAATAAATGACGTTCGGCAAGTAATGCCTTGAATCTGTTAAACGACATGCCCGTTCGTGAAGTGGCAAAATAACACGATTGCATGGTTTCTGACATCCCTGCTGAGAAGATCGAGAACACTGCGAAAAGTGGACAGATCGTCGCACGTGACACTAGGGGTACTGTACTTTGAAATTGGTTCACTGTAGTTGCTGAAGAAAGATTGTTTCTGTGCATGAAAGTGCATAAATGTTACGGTTACTGTACTTAGAAACTACTCTTTCTGCCGTTATTCTCGCAAGCAGTCACAGTCACAGTGGCAAAGTGTGGCACTATCTATAGCCGCCAAGAAAGGACACTGGAGGGATACTGTAGGTATTAGGTATACGGTAACAAGGATATTAGGTACGGTAGACATCAGATTGACATCCCCATGGAGCCTCATGGGAGTTTTTTTCTCTCGATCTGTTCAATCACAATGGTACATTCACAATGGCACGAATACATTTATTATGCACGTAGACACCATTCAAGGGTTGTACTCGATGGGGAGGTTCTTGCGGCGGACCATTCCGTCGCCCTGGAACCACTCGCGGCGGAAGGTCTTGGCGGCGCCGTCGGGAGCGTTGGTCCACTCGATGGTGATGCGGTCGTTGTTGGTGTCCTCCTCTCAGTACTTGAACGCGTCGCAAGAGACGGCCATCAACACGGCCTCCTTGGGGTCGAGCACTCCGCACGGCTGGTCGATGCCGAGGCGCTTCATGTTGGTGGTCTTGATAGCCCATCCGATGCGGCGACTTCCGGCGTTGGTGATCTGAGCGGGAGAAGATGAGAATCAATCGATAATCAATAGATATCAGTAGATATCAACAACGACAAATGACACGCACCTTGATGTGGTAGGTGTGCTTGTCATCGTAGGGGGCGTTGAAGACGATCTAGGTACCCGGCTGGGTGTTGATGTCTCCGGGTGGAACGGATTGAGCCATGGCGAATGGATGCCGGCAGCCCGCCGCCTCCCACTTTTGTACGAAAGGGCGGCATGCTAATCACCGAAACTCGCGCGATTCGCAAGGCAAAATGAATAAGGCTGTGGTGCATAAGCGTGATTTTGTAGTCTAGTGTGAATGCAGTGTGGGCGAAGTAGTGGAAGAGAGAGAGAGAGAGAGAGAGAGAGAGAGGGGGGGGAAGAGAGAGAAAGAGAGACAGAGACAGAGAGAGAGAGAGAAAGAGAGAGAGAGAAAGAGAGAGAGAGAGAAAAGAGAGAAAGAGAGAGAGTTTTTCTCTCTCTCTCTCATCAGACCAAAAGAGCAATCGTTTGACCCACCAACCAAACTTTCATTTGTTTCTTTTTGTGCCACGGGTGGTCTCAAACTGAAACATTCACAAACAAACTTTATAAATTTATCTGTACAGTGGCATGATACACGCTTATTTGGCTTATTAAACAAAGAAATTATTATGATACAATGCTACTACATAAATACAGTATGTACAACATGGCTCTACTTTCCATACATCATACCGCCATAGGGCATTCCCATTCCTCCCATTCCTCCCATTCCGTACAGCGGACGATGCATCATTCCTGAAACGTATCATATTAGTATGAAACGTATCCTAACCCACAACATGTATCACGCCTGAAACGTACACCGTTAGTTTGAAACGTATCGCTTTAAGTTGTTTAAGTCTGTCGGTCATTCCAAGTAAACATTTGATGTTATTTCGATCTGAGCGAATGAAACGTGTCGCTTACCGTATCCTCCCATTCCATCCATACCATGTCCTCCCATTCCCATTCCACCCATTCCGTACATCTGTGGATGCATCATGCCTGAAACGTATCCGATGATTCAAGGCTCGTATCTTCGAATGTTTTCATTTATCTGACAACAATTGGTTCGGCTATATCCTGTTACTCTATATGAGTAGTGATATATACACACACTAACCACAAAAAAAGTGAACAGTGCGCCTTCAAATCGGCGCAAAACCTCTTACTTAAGCATTTCAAATGTCAAGTTCGCGATTTCGAATGTCCGATAAAACGTATAGTGAAACGTATCGCCTACCGTATCCTCCCATTCCGCCCATCATACCGTAGGGCGATCCCATCATACCGTACTGCCCTGAAACGTATCGTTCAAAAACAATCAAAATCACGAATTCATGAATTTATCTACATGGATACACGCGTATGGAACAACGAGATTATTATGGTACAGTGATACTAATTACATTATGTACAACATGGCTCTACTTTCCGTACATCATACCGCCATAGGGCATTCCCATTCCCATTCCTCCCATGCCTCCCATTCCGTACATAGGACGGTGCATCATGCCTGAAACGTGTACCGTTAGTTTGAAACGTATCCGAACCAGCATTACGCATGAACGTATCGGTTTCAGTAGTGGCCACTTGCTTTTCAATTACTTCCAACTACTTCCGCATAGCCTCAAACCACTCTTTGTACTTTTTCGAAAATGGTTTCCGAAGAGTCTTAGATTCTGATCAATGATTTCGTTTCGTATGTGTCATGAACATGTTTGAAACAAAATCATGTCATTTCATGTAAATATTTAATTCGATCTTGATCTGAGCGAGTGAAACGTATCACCTACCGTATCCTCCCATTCCGCCCATGCCATACCCGCCCATGCCATACCCGCCCATTCCTCCCATCATCCCATACGGCGAGCCCATCATGCCGTACTGAGCTGAAACGTATTGTTGTGAAATTGAAACGTATCGTTCTGTGTTTGAAACGTATCAATTGCGTGATTACATGTGAAATACGTCTACTTCCCACACTGAGTGAATAGGCTGATCGAAGTGAGAGAGACATTTCGTGTATGTTTTTTTCCACCAGTACTGAAGTTGAGGCATTTTGAGTGAATTGAATTGTATTGAATGAATGAAATTACCATTGGCCAGGGCGAGAAGAAGGCAGAGCAGGACAATTCTGGCGAGCATTGTTCGTGGATGGTCGTCACACTTCATTTCGCGCTTATGTACCACTCGCGCTATCCCTTTTCCCGGGTGCTGGGAGATTGGTCGTTCCGACTTTCTGAGTGTCCGAGACGAGAGTGGTTAGAGTGGTCAGATTGTTCTATCGCGTAGCAGAGACGATGGACGGTCAGTGGACCCGGGAGATGAAGTGATGAAGAACCAATCGCCAAAAGATCACTTTGCCAAATAGCGCCCGTCTGCTAATATGCTGGGTCAAAGACGACGGCAAAAAGAGCTGTTACGTCAGAGAGTGGGACTTGTGTGTGGGGGGATCGGTCTTTTCCTATTAGGATGTGGATGTAGTATGTATATATGTGTTCTGTTTTAAGATTTCTTAAACACTTGTAGTAGAAAAAACAAGCAGTATAGAGTATAGTTTGGTGTAAACAGTCTGCTTTTTCTGTCGATTACACTTCGCTCCATTTTTTTATCCGATTTCGTCAAGCGATAATCGGGAAGTCACGGGTCAGACTATCATCTATCATCAAATTGAACAAAAAAGTGAACATTG